>JAMWET010007208.1:910000-952500 GCA_024036415.1 Prochilodus magdalenae | reverse complement strand
TGTTTGTGGCCAACTGTGACCTATGACCCCCGGGTTGGAATCTCTGTGCTGGCGCCTCATATGACCGGACTGTCGTCAACATGACGACAGCCAGACACATTCCATTCCATTCCATTCTATTCAGTTATAATAAGGGCCGCAGAGACGGCGAATGCGCGCGTGTGTGGGGGGGAGATGCAAATCTGTCGTGAACTGGTGTGTCTTCTCTTTAACTGGTCTGTCTTCTGACTACGTTTTGACTGCTGATGAACCTTAATAAATTGACTGGAGAGTCTGTACCAGCATGTCCAGGGCTAGTCGTAGTCCCTCTTAAATGAACATCTGTTTGTCATTAACCTGAAAGCTTATGCTTTAATTCCTAAACACAGATTTGTGAGATACATGTGCATATGTGTCAGCTTCTCCATGTACAAGTAAAAAGATTTTTAAGGAAAATGAATTACAGTTTCCTCCACAAGAAGCTGTTACTCGCAGCCCACAGTGTCCGCAAATATGGACCCCATTAGAAAAGCGTCCCAGGTAACTCTTCCTGAAGTCACTGTTGAGAAAACCAGTGTGTAAAACTGCTTCAAGGCAAAAGGGGGCTGCTTTGAAGAATCTAAAACGAGAAGAAACCTAATTTTGTCTTGGTTGTGACCTCTTAATGATCATGTCCACACTTTTACTGGTCTGGGGGAAGGTTAGCGGAAGCGTCATGTCCCAAAGGCATCAATCAACACAAGGCTGACGAGCACGGACTTGCCTGCTTTACTGTAGCTACCATAATTGGAAGGAAAGAAAAGCGTACCTATTGAACATACCCCACATGTGTTGATGCATTGAACTGCCTGATTCGTGCAAGATTTGCATCTGCATACCAGAGCGAGTATTGGCCAGTTAACCGAATGCTTTGCTTTTACGTCACAAGGTGTAGAAGACTGGGGGGACGTTTGAGGGTTGCATGTTTCCACAGTATTGAATTTGATTGAACCAAGTCAGTGGAGCCTATGGTAGAGTAGGAGGAACGCTAGACGGGGTTGGTGTCGTGTTTGGTATTGCCACTCCGTGCCGTGTTGCAACTTTATTGATTACAGCAAAATTGGAGATCAATTTAGGAAAACGTTGGTGTCACCTTGTTGTTTACCTCAGGTAGGAAAACACAAACAAGCATGTAAAAAATCTGAGCCTGTAGCTGTGTAGTGGCAAGGACCTGACGATACGATAAGTACCGGTTTTGATATTGCGATACTGTAATTAAGTGATAATATATAGTGGTATTTTTTTTTTACTTTGTTTTTGTTTGTTTTCTGGTTTGTTGCATCTAACTTTAGGAAAAAGTTCTATAGTAGAAAAACACACCCTATGGATTGTTTGGCTAATGCTAACAGTTAGCTGTTGTTAGCTGTTAGCAGTGCAGCTCCTTGTTTATGTTGGAGTGGTGGAGTTTAAACACTGGTCGGGGGTCTAAACACAACACAAAATGACCCCCAGTCTGTAATTAATCATTTTAAGCCATTGATTAAAATGAATACTGTGCTTGAGGTTCTGTACCGTATCACAAAACATAATATTCCAATATTTAATACGTGTTATTTTTTTATTACACCTCTAATAGACTCTTTTATTAATGACCTTTTTTCTTTCGAGCAGTCAGGAACTTTGGTTTCCAACTCATGGTGTCTAGGCCCCTCCAAGACCAACCCAACCCCCCATCCCCTCCCCCCCATAGCAACACCTCTACTGTGTATCACAAGAACTTGATGTGTTAAGAAAGGGTGGGAGGATAGAGGGATCATGTGACCCCCTGACCCTCACTGTCCTGGAGGCTAGAATTGGAGAACAGAGAGAAGGAGAGAGAGAGAGAGAGAGACAGAGTTACCACTGAGTGCAGAAACCAGCCGTCAGTCAGAGTTCACAGAGAGAAGGCGAGCGTGAAAGATGAGGAGACCTAGGTGAATAGGGCTGAGCTGGATGGGATTAGACGCACGGTAGGAGGTGAAGGAGTAAAGGACAGAAAGGATGAACGCTGGAGACGGAGGACTGATTAGATTAAGATGTCGTAGACAGGAGCTGGAAGGTTAGATCAGGCAACGAGAAAAAGAGAAGTTGGATCCGTTTCTCGGTGCGGGGTAACTGACCTGGAGAGGTGAGGTAACAGTCTCAGAATGAACCGTGATTCTGACTTCTGCTTCTAGTTTTTGTTGTTTAGCTGTAATTCTCAGCAGTGCTCACTTGGTTGACCATAATTTCATGTAGTAGGCCTTATTGGCCAACAGCCATTGCTAATCAGTAAATTAGTAAAGTAATGATTGAGTGCGTGTATGTTTATGACTATAACTCATTTATTTTTACCTTACCAAAGGAAGCGCTTACCATTCAGTGCTGCTGGCGATCAATAATCTCATACAAGAGAATATGTTTGAGGGTTTGCTGATTACAGCGGTATATCAGTCCCACGTGGCTTGTACAACGAGGAAAAATCAGACGGGGTGTGTGGAAAAGTTCAGTGCGTGTGCACGTAGGTGTTTGTGTGCGTGGAGGTACGCGTGTGTGCTAGGCTTTGCGTACCGGAGTCCACGCGTAGGTGTAAATTGTGTGCATGTGACTTTAATGTGTGCAAATACAGTACGAGACGGTGTGTAGGTGTGTATCGGAGCACAGTGTGTTTGGGTGTATTGTAAGTGTGTGTGGTTGTATTTCTAGGTTAGGCTTAGAAAAGAGAATAATGTTATATAATCATATCTGATATGTAGTATTTGTATATTAATAATGTGTATGTATATGTTTTTACTGTCCATCGGAAGTAAAAGGGGAATTTAGCAAATTGTTATTCAGAGTTTAGATGTAAGTAAATGCACACAGAGTGGTTTGGTGTGAAGTGGCACTGGATCATCACTTCATGTTTGATTTGGCTGCCAGAAATGAGCCTTATAGCCTCTTATAGTAATAGAAGGTTGTGTAAATGCATATAACAATGTATTTAAAGGGTTAAAAATGACTAATTTAGTCAAATGACTAATTTAGTGAAATTGTTTAATATGAGAATTTTATAAAAATAGTGTTTTTTTTGTTTTTGGAAAATAAAATAATATTTAGAATCACGTTTTAGTCTTTAGTGCATAACGTGTGTGTGTGTGTTTGGGGGTGGGGTGCATGCTCGCTTGCATGAAGTATTAAAAGGGTGTAAAGGTGTTTATGTTGGCGACATTGTGAGAAGAGTAATAAGGAAGTTTCCCTCTGTGACTTCACGTGCTGCTGTTATGTTGGTTTGCAGTAACTGTGTGCGTGTTTCATTGTACACAAACCACAGGAAAGCTGTCTCACAGTGAAACGACTGAAGGCCTGTAATCTGGTTAACAGCTTGAATCAATGCTGACTTGTATTTGACCCTTGTTGTGTGTTTTTGTTTTTGTTTTCTGTCATCCCCCCCTCCCCCTTTCCAGCCCCCTCTGTAATCCGGCTGACCTACACGGCCCAATAAAGCCGTCTTGAATTTGATCGGCACCCTTGTATTGAGCCCTGCCACTTAAAACCTGAACAGGGACAGACCATTCATTAACTTCCTTTAAGCCTTACAACTCACAAAAACCTGCACACAAGCCTCGGTTGTCATTTCCCGCACATGATCCTTGCCCCAATTAATCATTTGCCTGTAATCAATACTTCAATGGTCTAAATGCGTCATACCTTTTTCTCTGTGACCTCGTGCCACAGATAAAGTCTTTGCCGGCCGAGCAGGAGCACAGGACCTTTTTGTGACCGGTCCTGGGAAAAGAGCCCTCGGGGGCTGGGCTGTGTACAGAAACCTGGACTGGCTGGTCAATGTTTGATCAGATGGACAGTGATTACAGTGTGTACTACAGTACAGACTGCGTACAGCTGTAGTTAAGCTAAATGTACTCCAGCGGCCAAGACGTGTCTGGGGTGTTTCTGCAACTACAGACACTTCCCGGCATTTCTTGTTCTTAGAAAATAGGCTGCAACAGAAGAGTTGCTTTAAAGCTGCAGTTGTGCTACATTTTGGCAGGAAGTTTCTGTCATGTGTAATATTTGTGTTCAAATTAGCAGCTAATCTGATGCTTGTCACTGGCAGCCACAGGTTGGCCTGTGGTTGTCTGACATCTCATTACGTTGTGGGATCAGTAAGGCCCTCGTGACTGACCTATGCAAAATATGGCTATTTTCTTGCACTGCAGTGCTAAACATAGCAAGGGATCCGGCTAATCTGCTTTGTAGCATGTGGAAAAATAGCGCCCTGAATTTTGGTCAGGGTTGTGATGTGCAGTAGCCATAAAATGACCTATCAGATAGCTCTGAGAAGGTTTGAGGACATACACCACTTCTCAAGCTGAAATGCTATCAGCTTCTCTAATAGGAACAGAGTGAGCTGCTGTCCAGTGTTATCAGCTGTACAACATGTGCTATGGAGACAGCTCGAATTTCAGAGGAAGCATGCACACAAATGTCCTGTGTTTGTATCTGTGTAATTTGATGTACTGATTTGATGCTTTCTTATTTAGGAGCTGAAGGCAGTGTGCCTTTTTTTAAAATTATTTTTTATTATTATTATTTTTTTGACTGCCCAAGTCAAGCTGTAATTTGGCAGCAGAAAATGTGTGACATCGTTGTTTTTGTACCCACTGTCCTCCTACTAGAACATTTAAAACTGCTACCTAGTAATTGCATGGTGAAATTAAAAATGAACCGTAGTGGGTGTTCAGCTCTGCTCCTGGGGGTCTTAGTCCAGCACAGTTTGGTAAAGGTCTTGTTCCAGCACATCTACTATATCTGGTAATTAACTGCAGCTTTGAATCGGGAGCTAGAAAAACAACTGTGCTGAACTCCAGCCTCCAGGACTGAAATTGGACACCCGTGACCTCGGCCGTACGACTGTGAGGACAGCAAAGGCAAGAAAAGCCTGCTTGTAGATCAGCATTCTTAGTCATGTAAATGTCCTGCGAGGCTGTTTATCCACACTTTCTGCCTCTCTGTATTGGTGCTGATGGTAAAGCAGCTGCAGGTTACTGATCTCGCTCATGATCGCTTCTCTGTGTTACAGGCAAAATCGTGGAGGAAGCTGAAAAGCATGGTTCACTTCTCCCCCTTCGTCGTGTCCTTCAAGAAGCGCTACCCCTGGGTGCAGCTCGCCGGCCACGCAGGTACGGACAGGGTCACCGCGTCCATTCCTCTCTAGCTTCTCCATCAGTTTCATTCTCCTTCATTCAGTCTCTTGTTTGATCTGTTGTCTTTCCCTTTGTTTTTGTTCTTCGAGTTTTTTTCTTTTTTAAATCAGTTTCTTCCTTTTTTGACTTTTTTTGTTTTTCCTTTAATTCTATTTTCCTCTTTTTGCTTTGTCTTTACACCCGTTTCTTCCTTTTTCCTTCCTTCCTTTCTTTGTCTGATCTGAACTTCCTAGAACTTCCTACATTTCTTAGCCACACAGTCAGAGAGTTGTGACAGCATGCATGTACTAGTCACTCTGACACTACTTCCTGCCCCTGAATGACATCCACGCTCCATCCATTACTCCTTCCATTACAGGGCTGCAACACATCTGACATCTTTATGCTATTCATCTGTGCAGGGAGTTTCCAGGCGGGAGAGGACGGTAAGCTGCTGAAGCAGTTCTGCGAGTGTGAGCAGCAGTGTCTGCAGAAGCTGATGGGCGACTCACTGAGGCCATTTGTCCCAGGCTACTATGGGGTTGTGCAGAGAGATGACCATGATTACAACCTGATGGACGACCTGCTGGCAGACTTTGACTCTCCGTCCATTATGGACTGCAAGATGGGCAGCAGGTGAGAGGAGAGACTCAACAGAAGCTTATATTTATTATACTATATCTTGTATAGTCTGGTAGGTCCTCCTATTTTTTTGGGTTGCCACAGCAACGCATCTCTCCTTAATCTCTTCCCATGCCCGTCTTCTTCCCATGCCCAGAACATATTTGGAAGAGGAGCTGGTGAAGGCTCGAGAGAGGCCCAAGCTGAGGAAGGATATGTATGAGAAGATGGTGGCGGTGGACCCTGATGCTCCGAGTCCAGAGGAACGAGCCCAGCAGGGCGTGCTGAAGCCACGCTACATGCAGTGGAGAGAGACCCTCAGCTCCACAGCCACCCTGGGCTTCCGGATCGAAGGCATCAAGGTGGGGTACACTGTCACTGTTGATGCAGTAGCTCTGGGGAAAATCAAATGTGCACAAATATCCAACTCCACCCAAATGTGCAGCAGATCAGTCAAGACATGTTCAGTGTGTGAAATCTGCTCATTTGGTTTTACCTGAAGGCATGTTCCAAGAACCTGATGCTTCCAGCCCGTTGTGGAAACTGTGACCACAAATTATCGCATACCTGCCTCAAACCATGTGGAAGCTTTCATGTAACTGCAGATGATCTTGTGGTTTCTGACACTGAAAGGCAAATATACACAAAAGGACAAAGATAAAAACAGTACAGTAGAGTTGTGTTTATACTTTCATCCACATTCACTCTGAACTACAGTAAGGGTGGTGTGAACTACATTCCAAAACGATATCGGTATTTAATAATCCGATTAATGATGGGATTGACTTTCGAGGGAGAGTCTGGTACTTTTCCCCTCTTAACGTGGCCAAGAAAAACTTACTACTGCAGGAAAGCAAAATTTGACTGACACGCAAAATGACCTAACCTGTTATTCGGCATGACTGATAAACAGAAGCCGTCTTAAAAATGGGCTCAGGCCTCAAACAGTCCTTCAGGAAACACATAAGAATAAGATGGGTGGAGCAACTGTGGCTGAGACTACTGTTAGCTAGGCTAAACTGTGCACCACCATCCACGTATCCGCACTTCTGTGTAAGTGTGGATAGCCAGTGAGAATACAACTGGCATCCTCCTGACAGTGTGGCTATCTTAACTCACTAAAGGTATCAGACGGCAGAAGATTTCTCGGATGTCCTGTTAACTGCAAACAACAGGAAGAGGAAATATGGACTCTGTTATTTATTGATGTGCACACAGTAACAGTCATATAGACCTTAGTCACCATACTAATAGTGCGATCAGAGAATGTAGCTACATGTGATACAGATTTATACACATGTTGGGCATCTTATGGTTATGGTTGTGTTCAGTGATTCATGTAAACGAACACGGAGTTATTTAGCAGTGCATGCTGTTTACAGCCAGGGAATAACAGACATATGCAAATACAGATACACTCTCTCTTCAAACTGTGGCTGTCGGTATAAAAGCCATCACTGGTGGGGTCTTCAGTACCCTTAAGAAGCTTATTAGTACCACTTTATGCTTTAATGATGGTTTCATGAAGTCCACTCACCCTTCCTTCACTGCAAGCAACTGTAATGGGCCATGTTACACCATTGGTGGTACGTTTTTACCTTGTATGGACGTTAACCTTTTTTCCTGACTGCGTACGGTTAGCTTCAAACTGACCTCTATCTTTCAGTGGACCAGTTTGCCACTGGCATTGCGTCATGCATGCAAATACTGTCAAATACTGTCAAATACCATCTCGGCCTGAGAGTAAATAACGAATGATGAGCTTGCAAATTTGCAAGAAGGGTATATTAATAGCCTGAACCGCTGCTGACCGTCAATCTGCATATGTGGTGTATGACATCATTTTTTCCGAAAGGCTATGTGTGTTACTGGTTTAACCTGATTGTTATCTTATTTCCTGTCTTGTATAGAAAGCAGATGGCACATGCAACACCAACTTTAAAAAGACGAAGCACAGAGAACAGGTTATGAAGGCCTTGCAGGACTTTGTGGATGGAAACATGCAGATACTGGTATGTTTGCTGTGGTCAGATGGTGAAACGTTGTGCGGTATATTTCCTTTAAGGTACTCCAAGATGAACCCGTGCCTTATGATTCATAAACTGATAATGTGAAGATTTAAAAACCTCCAGCAACATTTAATTACTGTCTAGCGTTACGGAACATGGAGGTTATATATAGTACAGTAGCTGCGGTTAAGCTAACATGTCCTGTTCTCCTGTGGCAGAGGACCTATTTACTGAGGTTAAAGGAGCTACGCGGTGTGCTGGAGACATCAGAGTTCTTCCGGACGCATGAGGTGAGAGAAACCATCCTCTGTCTTACTAGAGTGCAGAGATGCAGGTTTCAACTTTCTCCTTATTCATTAATGATCAGCACCCTCACAAGAGGTAATATTAGGGGGTGGATTATTCTCTGACACTGAGGTGTTTAAACACCCTAGCAGCACTGCTGTATCTGATCCACTCACACCAGCACTACACACACTAACACACTGCCGCCATGGCATCACCACTGCAGTGCTGAGACTGATCCACCACCCACATAATACCTGCTCTGTGGTGGTACTTTGGGATCTTATTGTTCAATTTTCATTTTTGCAGTGGACAGAGACATTGATGAGTTTTTCACCATGTGATTTATAGGAATAAGAAGTAGCTGTGTAAATGTTATTCAGCAATTAACTGTAATCTGTTATTTATAGTAATTTCCTGTCACAATTTTTTAAATGGCTATATGGGTCTTGTCAAATAATAGATATTTTAGGTATTTATTTAATTATAAATTGTAGTTAATTTAAGTTTACAAGGGTGGAGGGGCTCATTAGCATTGTTAGCTTCATTGTTTTCATTTTGAACTGAAATGGGTGAGATGCACTGAATGCCTTTCGGTTAAACTGGAACCCTGCCCAAGAAATTATTTTTGGAACTCAGTAAAATCAATAGTGTCTTAATAAACTTAAATATAAAATATATAAATATAATAATAATAATAGTAATAATAATAATAATAATAATAATATAAATTATATAATAATATATTATAATAAATATGCCTTATATAACAAAAACTCCCAATTAAAATAACGATCAGTAGTGGTCCCTTGTACTCCAATTCAGTGTAATCAGAAAGCAAAATCTAAAAAAACAGATGTTCTGCAGTTGTAACTATATTTTCCATGTACATATTGGGTTATAAGATGTCTTGAGCTTTTCATATTCTTATTCTAAATTCTGTTGGAATATTTGGGAATGTTCAGCAGAGCACTGATCAAGATGTGTCTTAGTCCTCCGTTATATTATTATATGTTATAGTATTATAAGCCATTTGGTAGTATAACACGGGCCATCGCTGCTGCTTTCTGCAGGTGGTGGGCAGTTCGCTGCTCTTTGTGCACGATGCTTCAGGACAGGCCCGGGTGTGGATGATCGACTTTGGGAAGACTGTGCCGCTGCCTCCGCACCAAACTCTCGACCACCGCACCCCCTGGGTAGAGGGCAACCGTGAGGATGGCTACCTATGGGGCCTGGATAACCTGATCGAGATACTGGTCGGCATGCTGCCGGACACAGCCTAACCGCAATTCAAGGCCCATGCACAGCTCCTGCTTCTTCTGAAGTCTGAAGCTAAGAAAGCAATACAAGAATGAGAGAGGAAAGGAGGTATCAAACTCTCTCAATGGAGCATGGACAATGGACAGGGAGGGCCGGATAAGCCATGCTCATGGCTGCTCATGAGCTGTGGAATGACCGACAACACTTGAATGAAACAAGAGGAGAGGAAATGCTGGAGTCAACATAAATCATCAGCCTGGGCAGACTGGTGGTTAGTCACTCAACATGCAGACTGCCTCTCTCTCTGGCCTTGCCTGCATTCTGAGACACTTGGCAGTAATGCAGGAAGCATATGCAAAAAAACCCCATACACTGCTCCTGGACCAAAACGAGGAAGAACAGACAGACATAATGAGGTGTCTCTCTGCAAGTGACCTTAACAGACAAATGGAGGGGAAAGAACTTCTATTTAAAAGGCTAAGCTTTTTATATGTATTCTTTTTTGAGAAATGTGATAATAGGATAACACTAGAACACTGGAACTTCTTCAGATTCCTTCCTTTTGTGCATCATCAGTTGTTATTTTTATAATAATGTAAATAGCCTAATTTAATTTTATCCTCATATTCTTTTTTTTTTTTTTTTTTTTTTTTATTCCATTACAAGATTTAAAAAGGTGCATTTTTATATTTACCCCATAATCAGTTCCATTATCATACTGTTGAATACTGAATACCCTGGAAGCAAATCCCACCAATGTTATGGTGAAATGGTGTGCTTTAGGGAAACTTGCCAACTCAGATGTGGTAACGAGAACCAGAGGTCATGATCTGTGCGAACATAGGCGTTTCCACCATTCCACCAACTGGTGACTTCAGAGTATGTGTTATATTGGTGATGGTAAAATAATTCAAAAACAAGTTTTCTTTTGGGCCTGTTTTTGTCTCACACCACTCGTGTAAACCAAAACCTTTGTAAGTACCATGTTTTTGGCATTGGGCACCATATTAATAACTTCTCATTGTTTTCTTTTGAAAGTGTCTTTAGGAGGCATTACCCTCATCAGACCTCTGGTTCCTACCACCACCACTGTGACCAATTCTGATTCAGCAAGTTTCTTTACCATGGCATGTTTCACACCCAACCACTCTGACTAAATGAATTATGCAGTCGTTTGGGGAAAGTAAATCAGCGGAAGTCCCCTTTTTTAAATGCTTTGAATTCACACGGTTTGCAAGATGTGACACATGAAGCATAGCACCTTGTTGCTCTTAGGTCTTGGTCTTGGTCAGTGGAGGACTTCTGATCGTAGTTTTAGTCAGTCTGTGGGTCTTATTTTCTCTGAAACCTGGGCATGATGCGGCGCGATTTTTTCCACTAACCTTTTGAATGTTTTCACCAGTGTTGCTTTTCACCTACCCTTGAGAGCAGATGAGGAGTTTCTCCGAACGGTGACACAATGGAAGCCTTGGAATGCAGTTAGACAGCTGGTCTTCTGGGCTCCTCTTATAATTTTCCAGATTTGTTGATACTCACATGTGGATAACAGGGTTCGCTTTAGGTTTTTGGAGCAGCTTCCCAGCACTGCTCACTGCGTGTGGACAATTTCAGCGGAAAAAGTTCCGAAGTGTAGAGAATCTGACGTGCTTTGAAGTGCACCGGTGATTAGCATCCGAGGGTGGAGGGGCTCATTAGCGTTGTTAGCTTTATCGTCTTCATTTTGAATCGAAGCGGGTGAGATGCACTGAATGCTTTTGGTTAAACAGAAACTGGAATCGTGCCTAAGAAATTATTTTTGGAGCTTAGGAACAACGAATAGTGTGTCTTAATAATCATTGTAGGGAGTACACCCTATGTGACTGGAGCCGAGAACACCAATAGATACACCAGCCACGTTTTGAAGTGGCGCATGTGGACAATATTATGTGTAAGCATTGTAGTAGTATTTATTGATTCTTGTTTTTATTCCATATCTTGACTGTGCGTTAGCTTTTCCCTACGTCTGTCCAACACCACAGGTCACTTTGTCCATTTATGATGCTTTAGAAGGCCCACAATGTGTCGTGTGGCCTTCATTTCTTGGAATCGGCTGTTTCATCTGATATCCACTGGAAAATTTTCTAATCTTTTGATCTTATCATTCTTGTCAGTGACCCTGACCCAGATTAACAATTCGAGTCCTCAGCTCTCTTTAAGAAACCGATGCAATCAGAGATTGAATTTGGTTAGAGAAACAAACCCTCTCTCATATCTCAACATATCAATGAAGGCTTTGTTTTCAGAAAACATCCTTCACGTGGCTGATCATGATTCGCAGGCACCTCGGGACAAAATTTACCTACAGGGAGATGTGGACAAACCTGTTTCTACCCTTCCCATCAGTTAGTTCATCATATTGTTATGCAGACAAGTGTGCAAAGCGTGGTATCTGACATTTCTCACAGATTGCATATCTGACGAAGTTGCTGAAGGCCTTGTTTGGTACGTTGAATGTGTTGATGCATGCAGATACAAATCTGGGCATGATTTTCCATCGTATAGCGGTTGAGTGAGTTGAAACCTGTTGAAGTGTTAAATCGCATAAGCACAGATAAATGAACGCGTACAGGCTTGGGTCTCTTAATTAAATTCCTGAGCTCATTATTGGTATCTTCATCTCCGTTCGTTGTGTGTGTGTGTGCGCGTGTGCGAAATTTAACAACTGTGGCTTCATGTTTGGCATAACTCTTCTCAAAAGTGTAGTGTAGTTCTTCGCTAAAGGAAGGAAATAGATCCTGAGGAGATGGAGAAATGTGCAAATAGTCTCTCTTATTTTTCTCCCCCCCTCCACTCTTTCTACTTTTACTCTTTTTACACTCCCAACTATTTAATAGAAGGTTCTTAATATGTAATGTTTGTTCATGTAAAGGCATTTTATTTGTATTTATACAAATACACATTTATATTTTATTTTCTGATTCTGTTGGTCTAAATTATAAAGCATTCCCATGATAACAAAGGCAGCTGGTGAAAGGGTTTAATGGTTAATTTACTTAATTATTATTATTGGGTTTTTTTTTTTGGTTTTTTTTTGGAATGGCCCATTTCTTTTCATTATTTATGACATTTTGTTTTGGTTTATATACCGAAAGTAGTTTGATTATTTTCTACATTTTCCACCCCCTTTTATGCCTTAAGGCGTTGCCTGCTCTGTTTAGATTTGTCGCCTGGTATTGTGCCTCATTCAGAAATTCAGCTAAAGGCTGAATAGGTGGAAATATGCAAATATGCTGCTGTTTGGGGCATCAAAAACCAATAAACACAAAATAGGGCAGTTTTACAGCTTCTATTAATGGACTAAAGTAAATGGTGATGTTTTTCTATATCTGGGCTACTATATGTTGAACCAATGACATTGCAATGGCTTCAACCGAACCAGTCTTTCATTCGTGAAAGGCTTCTGAAGTGCTCTCGGTGCTTTAGCAAGAAGTTGGTATGTTAAGGTGTGGCCACTCACCTCGCACCTAACAACAGGCTAGTCATGACCGTGAATTTTCAGCTTGCTATTTATTTAAATGATTGTGATCAACAATCAAATCATATTACTTGTGGGGTTTCTTGTGCAGTCTAAAGTGGCTAAACTGGCTAATTAGTGATAACATGCTTCTTAGCTGTACTTTATTTGCAGCTCTCGAAAGATAAACTCTCTCAGGGTGTAGCCTTGGTTGAACTATGCGCTAGTGAGGTGTAGCAAGTATCTATAGACACAGTCAAACAAAGCTTATAGGATTGGGAAAATTCTGTGTGGAAAAACACTTGGTCTGCAAGCATTTGTGGCGTAGCGTAGCGACTGCATAGTACAAAAGTGAGGAATTCCCTGATTTCTGTGATGTACATTTATATGTCTCAGATCTGCAGCTCATCCAGCTCCTGTTGTGCTGTGTTGGAACAACATGATGATGAAATTAAATCTATGGATTAGCATAAATACTTGTGAGCAATCATTACAATCATTACCATTGTAAGTTTAGACACTTTTAACATCTGGTGTGGTTTTGGGGGCCTAAGATGATGTACTGGACCATGCTGTTGAAGTACACTGTTAAACTGGTTTACGTTGTTTGATGCAGTCCGGGTCCTGTATTTACAAAGCTTTTCCCAGCAGGATTGCTGATCTAGGATCTGTTCCTGTCAGTGTGGGAATTGTAAACAAGCCCTGGGAAGCTTTGTGAACGCATTTAGCTCTGTCACCGGTATTTTCCAGAGATACTGACTTTCGCAATCCTATGCTTGCATGACGACGAACAGGATGTGGATTTGGTTGCATTTTCGTCACTTGGTTCACAGGCCTTGCAACACTCTTCTGGCTAAAGTGTTGTAACACCTTTAGAGGGCAGTGGTTAGTTATGTTCGCTAACTCAAGCCGGAGCTGTCAGTGTCCATAGCTAATCTGCCAGTTTAGCCACTTTAGGCTTGAACTTCAGTGGCTGCATAGCAACCAGACCAAACCGAAGGAAACTTGTTCATTGCAGTTATTTATATGGTCATTAAGTGTCAGCTAAAATGTCATGACCCCAGAACTAATAAGCGGGATCAGTCTTCAAACTGTGTGCAAGGACTTGATATAGGAATCTGATATTTTTCATGTATATCTATCAGAGCTGATGTATAGAAGTTTGGACCAGGTCTACATGCATTGCCATTGCTGGGAAATAGAATGTAGATAGTAGCCCAACAATGTCTAAATATTCAACTGTTCCAGGGTACAATAAATACGTCATGAAATGTCTCAGCCCAATATGTCCATATCAGTTTTGGGTCATAAGAATCATAAGATCTTTCCCTTATGTAATATTGTATGAATGTGCTCTTTACTGGAAATTTCCTGATGTGCCTTGGTTTGCCAGTGAGCACTCCCATCAAGAGTGATCACCTACTTGTTCTCAAAATTCCCTAAGTGACAAAGTGTTAAACTGCGTCGAAGTATTATATAGCAAGAACTGGACAGCTTAAGTGTTTTTTTCCTCCTTTTATTTATATTTTTTATTATTTTATTTCTTGGGAAAGGAAAGCTTAGTCAGGGTAAAGAATATACTATACATAATGTATCGAGTTGGACCTTGCTCAGATGTTCTCCAATGTCCTTTATCTTGAATGCCAATCCAATAAACTGGAACTATGAGCATTACCAAAACTTTGGTTTCATCATTATTCAATATTGTGTTGGATACTATATGGATGCTACATTTCATTTGTAATACCATTTTCTTTTGGAACGTTTAGGGCCGTGCAGAAACCATTTACAGTCAAAACAGCCATCAGGTACAAGTTATTCATTATTCAGCATTAAGAATCTCACACACTGCATGATCTTACATATTGCATAATTTTACATATTGCTCCTTTAAAGTGGCAGCAGTGTGCACAAAAGTTAAACTTTGGTATTCTGCTTTTCTGTCATTTTCTCCATTAAATCTTTATAGTATTATTCTAAAATCTATCTCTTTCAAACATGTGTAGACAACTCAAACTTCTGGTGTCAATAAAGCAAAGGTGGACACCACTAAAGTTGCTATTAATTATTAGTATTACCACTATTATGCTGTTAATATCATTTGGGATTAAAAAAATTGCATTCAATTAGAAGGCAATGCAGTAGTAGTAACATTTTCACCAGTGGACTGTCTAACTGTCTAACTGTCCATCCATCCATCCATTTTTTTTCCATTTAGGCCGATTCTGAGGAGTTTTTGAAGTACTGCCTTAGCAATATTAAAGCCATACCTTCAGAATTCAGTCAGAGTAATTAAGTTCTGATTTACCAATCGTACAGCTTCTACTGCTCTAAAAATGATTTACTTCCTTTAAGAGGCACATCACGTGACTAACCGTTCATGTACACATATACAGACCATGATGTTCCAGTGACTTCATCATTCGGCTTTCGTAACTTCCTTGATTAGAAGAAATGCTTGCTCAACAGTGACCACAGGAAGAGCTTCAACAGAACCAAAACACAGCTAATGCGTCTACAGGAAGAATAAAGCGCAGAGCATTCGAGGGACTGTATTACTGTGCATAATGACATGGCTGTGATGTGGCAGCCAGATAAGAACAGTGTCTAACTGTAGTCCATCTGACAGGACTGGGGTCACAAACCAGCAGGCAGTGCTAACCCTAACCATAAAGCTATGGTGTCCACTCCAAAGCCTTGCTGCATCCCAAACCACACACTTACATACTCTACATGCTACACTAGGTAAAGCATTTTTAACAGTGCTGCACTACTTTACACCCTATATAGGGCGGTAGTGTGCGGTTTGAGACGCAGCTCCTGTGTGGTGTGCCTGCGGGATATAGCAGTGACCTCCACAGCGCATGCTCTGCTCTGTTCTTCAGTATAGTGTAAGAGTAACTGTAATATAAAACGTCCTGTTAGCGATGTTAAAATTAGCACTGTTTTGGCTGTAGTTTGAACTATGGTGGAACTATGTTGGTTACTGTGGTATGAACAAGGTTTGACAAGGTAGTTTTAGGAAATGGTTGAATGACCGTTAGTTCAGTGCTAGCTTCTGTCGCTGTATGTGAAACACACCCGGATCAACACAGCAGAACGATACATGCTTGCTATCTATCTATGTGTGGACAAGGCCCAAGCTAGGCACTCCTGGTTAAGTTTATATTTATATTTTGGCACATTTTATAATTTCTTAATTCCCCCGTCTGTTGAAGCGGACAGCTTATGGAAGAGAACAAGTTAGCATTGTTAAATATCTGCCGTCAAATTTCATTAAAAAAGGCCAGTGAGTTTGCTGGAAAAGCAACAAGTAGAAACATGGAAAGCCCCGCCCCCAAATAAAAAAGAGCCAATAAGCTTGCTGAAAAGCGGAAACATGGTGGGAACACCAGTGAACTTGCTGGAAAAGCAACAAGCAGCCTCTCCTTCTGGAGGTAAGCACATGCACAGAAGAACCTTTGAATTTTTTTTTTTTTGAAGCCAAATGCTGTAAACAGTGTATGTGATATCTGTCAGATTTGATGTTTTTGAAACATTAATATGTGTATTTAGTTTTATGTGTATTTATGGGTTTATGGTCTCTTGCCATCCAAAAAAGGAATTAGGAGTCTGGTGTTACACAAGTAACTGGCCAGTGGCGCTGCCATGCTGCAATTGAGTGGAGAGACTCCCCTGTAAGGCAAAGTTCTGTTAAACCAACCGTATTATAAATAAAAAAATAGAAATTGTACAAAAACATGGGCAAAGAAATGCCATATTTGTACAAGATCTTGTAGATGATGCGTTCACTAATTTCCACATAGGAAAATTACA
Organism: Prochilodus magdalenae; assembly: GCA_024036415.1. Taxonomy (NCBI): domain Eukaryota; kingdom Metazoa; phylum Chordata; class Actinopteri; order Characiformes; family Prochilodontidae; genus Prochilodus; species Prochilodus magdalenae. Next base: position 935,875 of record JAMWET010007208.1, on the reverse strand, counting down.
GAACAACATGTAATTTGACTGGGGTGATTTGCATACGAGTATACTTGGTAGATGACCGGTGTTCCAGAGTGATGTGTTTTTCTGATAATGCTCCTTAAATTGAGAAGTGAAAGTGGGCTTGGCAGAAATGACCAGGAGGTGCTGAAATATGGGTGTATTTACCGGCTGCAAGGGAGTACAGACCAAGAATCAAGAAATATTGGCAAAGCATGCACATATTAGCAAACTGCATGCCAGTCTAGCAGACTGGGGTTTGAGAAAAGCAAGCTCACTGGCTCAGTGATGAAGGCTTCTGTAAAATTCTAATGAAGGATTTTGTATTAGGAGTAGTAGGAGGTATTATATTTTGATACCCAGTTCTTGTGCAGCTCACACGACATGTTATTTAGCAACCGGTCAGCAAAATGATACAGGTTTGCTGTTATCAGAAAAAGCAATATGTTATATATGTTTATTTTCTTCCATTTCACATGGTATATGATCCAGGTTTAACAGCAGTGTCAGTATTTATAACAGTATAGAAACATCAAGTCTGGCTAATTTCAAGGACTGAAATCCTCTTGTGGACGGATGGACGGATTTTGCCCTGATTGTCTATGTTTCTGTGTAACTGTATCGAAGTTACTCAGCTGTTTGGTATGAAATGCTCTGTTCCACAGAAACATACCAGGTTTATTGTTCACAGTGGTGGTGATAGAAACCAGACGTACACCTCTAAAAGCTGGCTCACAGAAGGTTAGTCCATGTAGTCATTCTTATGAATGCAAAACCTGATGCAGGCGCCCTTGCATAAAGTTGGTTCCGAGAAGGTTTTGAGTCTAAAAAGTGTATTTTGCAAAATTTGCAAATAATAAAAAAAAAAAATCATATCACGGAAGTCAAGTTTTTTTCTCCCAGAAAATTGAACATCATTTTTTTACATTTAAAAAAAAAAAAAATTCTCTATGATGAAATTAACTTCCACCATTTTTAACATCTCAAACCCTTTACAATTTAAAAAAGAAATCTCTGCAATCAACATTTGTCTAAATGAAGGATAGAGTCACTGTCCGAACAAAAACAAGTGTCTCCAAAATGGTAACTTTACAGGAGAGGCCAAATAGCTATTTGAATTCTATTTTAATTCTAATTTCCTTGCAGTTTTGGGCCATTTCTGTTGCTCCATTCATCATGAAATCTGCACACAATGTAAACAGCAGTTTCAAATAATGCAGAAAATTTAAAATCAACAAAAAATAGAGATACATGTTTATACAGCGGCGATATCAAAAAAGGCAAACTGCAAAAACACTAATGTTCAGCGTTCATGGGAGAAACTGAACTTATCTGAAACACAGAGTGCCGAAGCTACAATACGTTTTGTCAGCACATTCTTTCACTTCATTTATACATTTTTTTCTATTATAATTCTATTTATTGAATTAGCTGTGAGTCACAGAGGACTCATAGGTGAGGTTTTCCTAGCAGGCCTCGCACTCCTCCTACTGTTTCCTGGCAGCTGCACTGATGTCAAAATGAACATTAAACTCAGTACTTCCTGATGTAGTCAAAGACAAAGCATGCAGTAAGTACTGGCTTTTCCTTTCACTCAGTCACCCGAGGCATTTAGTACGGGTTTCACGTACCTCCCTCCAGAATTTCCCAGACTATATATGTTTATAAGAAATGAGCTGAATGGCCACCATCAATTTTATAAACATATTAAAATCACATCATCTGATGGCAAAAATCAGACAAATTTATAACAACAGAAGGGCAGAGGTGCTCGTTTATACCAGCGACCAGGAAAGGCTGGGCCTTATATCTCGATAAAACGAGGAACATCACCCTTTCACTGCAAAGGCAGCAGCAACACATGCACCATACGCTGCCACTACTGTAGTGTTTTGACAATGACGACCTCCAACGACTGTATTCTTCTAACTTCTAGTCAATCGTCAACCCACACAGTCCACAGTTCACCACAGGGACAGACATAAATGTTGGACTTCTTGGATATCCGTTCGTTGGGTAGCTATTTGGTGAGGCTATGTCAATAAAGGCAAACTGCAAAACACTGCACCACTTGGAGTTCTTAGGAAAAACGCAGACGGCTCAGGATTACCGTTCTTAGGGCAGCTTTATTATTGAAACTGTGCCAAACACAGTGAGGAGAAAGGCAGTGTCTTCACCACAAACAGAATAGAGCAGTCCCCTGCTCTATTCCAGAAAACCCACCACTCCACCCGTATTCAGGCTTATCCTAGGCTGTTCTGTCCTTCACACAACTGAACGACTTTCAATGCTGCGCAGGGACACCAGATATATTTTGGTAGCAGCACATTAATTTACTATTCATACTTTTTAATCGCACTCCGAAACTGTCTCAGCTCGTCAGGCACCTTGCATCATGCTAGCACAGGGCTAGACAGCATGTATTTCCAGGGGGGATGAGCACAAGGCCCTGCCATACTGGACGTTTGCTCTACAGTTATGCTAAAAAAATTAAATGATATAATACAGGCAAGTTCATTTCAAGCCATTTCCTGAGACATTAAAATTTAGAAGTAGTACATTTAAATTATCTATAGCACACAAAAATCTGCTGCCACTGTTCAACAGAAACATTGCTTTTAGGGTGTATTTATTTTTGTGTTCATGTGGAAGTAGTTTATCTTTCCTATCTATCTATATATATACATACATATATATACATATATATATGTATGTATGTGTGTATATATATATATATATATATATATATATATATATATATATATATATATATATATATGTGTGTGTATGTATGTATGTATGTATGTATGTATATATATATACACATATACATATATTCGTAGAACCCCTGATGTCCATTAAACTGATGTCACCATTAAAACATTTACCCTGGAGCTCAGTGGTGATTACAGATTAATTAATAAATGATGTAAATGATGATCAAACATCAAAGTGTAAATATGTCACCCAGACACTTCCTTTAATTGCTCTTACAGTTATTTCCTGTTGTGGTAAAAAATTTGAATGCCAAATTCAAATGATCAAAATGAGCCCCAAGCCAACTCTAGTAGTAATGAAATTCCAGTGTTACTAGTGCAAACGACGTCATCGTTCTTTCAGTGAAAGCAGCACAAACCTCCAACTTGGCCTGCTAAAGTACCAGAATTTCCAGGCCCCAGGATTGCAAAAGAACAGGAAAGAATTCCGTTTCAAGTTTCCCAGAAAACATCTGTAGTTCCTTGGCAGCACTTAACACAGCAGCATAATCAGAAAGGACCCCTAGTGGACGAAAGGCGAACTACACGCTGACCTGGCGATTAAATTCAAATCTCCTCATTTGAATGGGGTTGAAAGGTGAGAACACGTGATAAGCTTACTGCACACTTACCACTGTGTTTCTACCCTATAAAATACAGACTCCAGAGGCACTCTTGGGCCATACAGCTCTTGTACGATCAGTTTGTCTACGAGTACAGTAGCACCACCTGACCAGCCAGTCCCTCCTCCACTCCACCAGGAGGCAGCACATAGTGAGTTCCATCAGTGGCTCTCTGAGGATCCATCTCTTTCAGCTGCGCATTACTCTGAGCCACTGTTTCTAACTTCCATAGCTGGTAGCGTAAGCTCTTCCCCTGTTTGGCCAGGATATACACCTCTTCAGCTGCATCCAGGGGCAACTCAGCAGGAGTGCTGTCTTCAGAAAGATGTAGCCAGGATAAAGTGGGGTCGGTGGGGAACAGTTTTCCGGTTACAGTCCCTTGAACCAGGCCAAGTAGTACACCTGGAAAAAGGGAAAGGCTGAAATGCATATAGTGTAGACAGTGGATCAGATATTGTATAGCAGTAGCTACAGGTTTTCTTCCTGTAGGTTCTACAAGGTTCTGAATATATGTCATACTGGTGTTATTGGATTTGGCTTGGCATGGTTAAATACCAGCACCCGTTCTCTGACTAAAACAACCCTGGTATTTATAGGCCAAAAATGAAAAAGAAAGAAAGAAGGGCTGTTTGAGCGTAAATGTTTTCCCAGAAATGAAATATGCCCCTCGCTCACTTTGCTCTGACTGAAAACAGATAGAGGCAGCAACTAATGACTACAATGATGGTCTAATTATCTATTGATTATTATCTATTGAAATATTCAAATTATGAATCAATGGAAATACTTGTTAGACAAGAGTAACCTTACTCTTTTAAAGTCCAATATTAACATTGAAGCCAGATTGTTGGTTCTTGATTCTTATATATATACACAGGGGTTGAACAATGAAACTGAAACACCTGGTTTTAGACCACAATCATTTATTAGTATGGTGTAGGGCCTCCTTTTGATACAGCGTCAGTTCGTCTTGGGAATGACATATACTGCGTCCTGCACAGTGGTCAGAGGGATTTTAAGCCATTCTTCTTGCAGGATAGTGGCCAGGTCACTACGTGATGCTGGTGGAGGTTCGTCCTTCTTGGTGGTATGCTGACCCTACCCTGGATACCGTGGCTCTTGATACATCACAAAGACTTGCTGTCTTGGTCACAGATGCGCCAGCAAGACGTGCACCAACAATCTGTCCTCTTTTGAACTCTGGTATGTCACCCATAATGTTGTGTGCATTGCAGTATTTTGAGCAGAACTGTGCTCTTACCTGCTAACTGAACCTTCACAATGAAGATTGGCCACCAGGCTGGTCCAATTTAGCCATGAGACCTCCCACACTAAAATGACAGGTGTTTCAGTTTCATTGTCCAACCCCTGTATATATATATATATATGCAATTAATTGAGGTTAATTAATTTGAGTTATTAGGGCTGTCACTGCTTTCCCTGGAAGTCAACAACTCTATCTAACCCTACTACTCTACCTCTTCAGATGCTTCAGCAGAACTGATGTGATAGGCAGGGTCCGGTTTGGAAATGTTGCAACTCACAACCTACTTGTCCTTTCTTAACAGTGAAGTGATGTGAAGGTTTTGCCATTGCACTACTGTTCACTCCAATAATGCAATGGTGTCACCAGCTAATCAGCAATTCACTATTTTCCAGTTAATTGATCCTTCGTTTTAGTGGAATATGCTAATGGAAATATATCTCCAATATATATGGAGATAATGGGAATGTCTGTTTTTCAGTGATTTCCAGGAAAAATGGCAAACAACAGATTGAGGGTGGGTAACATGGCAAAACTACAACATCACAATCACTAAAGGGACTTTGTGACACAGACTTGTTTGTGTCCTGAACTTACCTGAAGCCACAGCCCAGTGTGCTTTATGTCCCTGACGCACACAAGGCTCATGGTTGAAGTCTTCATCATATCTGTGGCAGGGCAGTCAAGGTATTAACAGCAACAGGAGTACTGGGACATTTAGCATCATGCAGAAATTGAAGAGAAGTGCGTTATTTAGTTTATTCATTTTACAGACAAACTGAAAACATGTCAATTATGATCAATAATTCAATAATCAAAGATCAATAATTAAAATAATTTTTATTCATCATGTACACTGACCCCCATTAGTCATTTGATATGTACTTTCGCTCCTCCTAATAATAATTCCTTTCCATCTCTATCTTTGTAGACCCCACAGATAAAACGAGACACTGCCCTTTCATGCTAGTTCTGGTCCAACGCTGTTTGTATCATCATAATCACACATGACCTGTTCACCTTACTGCCATCAGGTACCACAGCATCCAGGCTAGAACAAACAGTCTACTGAACAATTTCTACCCATCAGATTCCTGAACAAGCTGCCTTTCACCAATACCACTGCATTCTGACACTTTATTATTATTACAGTTATTGCTGCTGTGGACCATATCACTTTAACCAACAGACATATATATACACTGAGTCACTTTAACCAACATATACAGCTCAGTAAAATTTCTGGGTTTGTGTTGGACCAAAATTTCGCAATTCTATACCCTACTGGAAACATGTCTCCCAAATTCCAGATCAGATATTATTTTAGATCTGTTTATTTAGAAACTCACTAATGACCTCCAGAAGCCTGTTTTTAGAACCATGCTCGCTGTGCGTTTCACCCCAGCCACCGCTCGCCAATCTCTCTGTAGGTCACCTGAGGTCTTACGGTGGTTAAGTGACACTGGAATGAGGCGGTGCTCAGTGCCCAGAGGCAGCTAATATTTTATTCATAAGGACCTTCCTAAAGGTCCCTAAAGGTGACTACATTTGTATTATAGGCCTATCAACCCCGGGACCCATCAACCCATCACCACCACTGTAAAGAAATCAGAGACAGTACATTATTGTGCATCCAGCCAGTCGAATCCGAACTGGTCGAGTTATGGTAAACAAAGCCAGAATGTAAGTTACAGTAGGATACGGTATTAAGATAGGCTGTCCTTCAGTCAGATGTTTCAGGATCCGTGCAGCATTGTCTCCCATCATACCACAGGATAACCTCTGAACTCTACAGCCACACACTTCCTGAGCAAGCTGGGCCATATCAGCAGCTAAGAAACAAGGCAAACCAAACATCCGGTTAAAAAAATCCACATTCTGTAAGAAAAACCCCAAAACAATTCATTCAAGCCACTCATATGAAAAATCATAACTGTGTTTTCCTGCAGGACTAAAACTACAAAAAAGCAGGAGCTTGTTGAATGAGGTGGTCAGGAAACCCCCCGGAGATTCTACTGGGGTGGCAGACAGCTAGGAAAAAATAATGTATGAACAATACAGTAGTGTTACTGTATGAACTTTGTGGTGCATTGTTTGTCTCTGCACATTAATAAATCTGGGGATTATTTCCACATTGATTAAATAATGCATTAATACAGCTACTGCAAAAGTAAACTATGCAAAGCTGTCATGATGTAAAGTATCTTCATTTGTACAATCAATCCAATTAAATTAAATAACTTTTAATAAATAATAATAATACATTTTTCAGAGCACAATGTTGAAATATGCATATCGTTTTGAATGGACCATCAGCCATTGCCTGTATAAAAATCTCTTTACAATAACTTAGTAATGTAAAGCTCCTCCTCTAGGGATACTTGTTTGTCTTTCTTTGGGCACTATAAGCTGATTTATTTATTTTTTTATTTTAATGAAATGAAGCTATTGAACTAATTGGTCAACTATACCATAGAAGATTTTCACAATAAACAATGGTGCTGCTTTAGGGGTAATTGCTGGCATCATACTTTCACTAGCTGAAGTGGCCACAGACGGCCAGTGCCACCCTATAAAACATCTTTTGGCCACTCTGTTTAGTGAAAAAGTAAGACGGTCGGCCATCATTGATTGGATCACACCAAGCCAACTGCTATGGTCTCTGTTCACAGATGGGTATATAGAGAAAAAACATGAATGAATAGTCGAATCGTTGGCCAGGACGGGCGAATCCAATTCGAGTGGCAAAATTCTGAGTTGGGTACAGCCCTAGAATTATGTAACTTTATACAACAACAACAACAAGGATATTATGGCTCACTGGAGATGGCAGTAATGGTTTAATTTCACTGCTTGAGTTTGGCAGGGTTGCAGTAGTTTTAACCAAACATTACTGGAGTCCTTTGCTGTTATTAGGGATGTACGTGGGTACAGAAGCATTTGGTTAACAGATCGAGGTGTTTAGGTGTTTGTTGTCTTTCATGGAGAGAATTCAGTGAAATGGCCATTTTATTGCAAAAACTGTAAAATATTTTAATACGTTTTGCTCTGTTACTCTTTCCATTGTACTTCAAAACATGAATTCTATCAAGGGCACATAAAATGAAAAACTTCTGTAGCATGTAAACGCATATACATAGCTCAATCCACAGTCCATAGATGGAAACTAAGCCGCAAAAAAAATATATATATTTTTTTTTTATTTAAAAAAATTTAAATTGACTGTTGTTTTGTGATGTCGCGAAAGCCACCAGAACATTTTCATATATCCACCTATATATATATATATATCATAGCAGTTTAGACCCTGCACATCTGCATAGGATGAGTGTTTTAAGGACTGCCTATTGAAGTGGGCACACATAAAGTGAGAAAAGAATACATAGCGAGACGAATGTAATGACTCGGAAGACACATGGCTCAGAAGAAGCCATCACTACATTTGACATGGCTGTTACACAGGCTGCACTGATGTCCAGAACAGTACAAATATACTTCTCTGATAAATTAACATGGTGACACATTGTCCCTTTTTTCAGTATTCTATTCAGTGTTCTATGGGTTTAACTTAACTAGTTTTAGCTCATCCACTCCTCTGACTTCAAACCTGGCTTCATTAAGCTACTCATCCAACCTGCAAACCTGGCAAATTTCCTCAGCGATTTTAAAATGATTTTAAAAAACATATTTTGAAATGTATTACTCCACGTGATGCAACACTTTTCCGTTTCACTTACGCTTCTAGTTCTGAATGTAGCCTCCTACGTACCTGAAAACATCTCTCCTTGGGCGGTATAACCTTTTTCCAAAGCGGTCTGTAAGATTTTCTCCACAGATGTGGTCTTGGCAGGCTTTAGAAGATGGGCTGCCATCCATAAGGCCACAAGGCCACATCTTAAAATCACAAATACAAGTGGTTACCAGTTACTATCTGAAAGAAACCCAACAGAGTTTCATCACATAGACCCACGCAATCTTTTCTGTTGCTGAATCTTCTGTAATGCTTCTGTAATTCAATTCAATGCAATGAATAGTTCAAAGTGCGTCCAGGGCTGACTGAACTTCCTCACTTTTTCGGACCAGAAGAGTTTGATATACAGAGTTTAAACAGTGCTAGAGGAAATGTGAAGTTCAAACAGGCTGCTCTGAATATACCGTTTTTGATGTCATACATCAAACAGCACTTAAGCCCCACCTATTTACAGTGAAGTTAAAAGAAGTGTTTCAACCTGCAGCTACATCAGCCCTTCAGAGATCTCTGCACTAGACTCTCATCAGTGGCTGCTTTTTTGAAGGAGGCACAAAACAGGGCAGCCGATTAGCTCTGTTGTATTTACATATATCAGTCTTAAACACACATAGTAACACACGAAACAGCCTGTGTAACTCCCAAGGACAGATTTTGTATTGCAACAAATCGGAACAATTTTCTTCTGAATAGTACTGGTACATGATCCCACACAAACATGGACTTAAAAGGAAAGATCAGAAAATGCGAGAGTCACTCGTGTAGGTTGTTGGCCCTTTAACACAGAAGGCTGTGATGCCAAACAGGGCTCTCAAGCATCAGCAGTTCTTGGCTTTTGTCACTTTTCTAGACACAGCACAATAGTATATGATTAAATTACATATTTTGATTTGGAAAATGACTCACTTGGGGCCGTCCTGAATCAGTGAAGGCACATATTTGTTGCACAGCACCCACTGTAAGTCCTTCCTGAAACTTCATGAAGAATAATGATTGTGAAATATGCAAATAATATTCTCAAAAACATCTTATAAAAGTCTGTAGTGACGCTAGAAGCATTCTTTATTCCCCCACTCTGTCCTTTCCATTTCCCAAGGGGAATTCCACACACACACACACACACACACACACACACACACACACACACACACACACACACACAAACAAAATAAAGGAACATATATTATTATATATATTATATATAAATATTATTATATTTGGTGGTGGGGGTGGAGGGAGAACCGTGATTCATTTTTGGCCTGTCAGACTGTGTGAGTAAAGAGGTATGTAGTATGTGAAAAAGCATTCACATACTACAGTCCACCTGAGTACGCGTAAATAGGGGTTGTCCTGCGTACTTTACTGCTCGGTGATGATGCTTTAAGCTTGGTTATATATAAAGTTCAGCAGAATTCAATCGTTGAGATGGAAACAGTCATTGAGAGTGGTCTGAGTTTAATGGTAGAGGGAACCAGGGCTCCCAAAATCGACAATGCAAATTCCGAAAAAAATTTAATATGACCAGTAAACCTATTTGTGTGTTTTCACTGTCGTCTTGATAATGTTTACATATAATACATCTGAAAAAACAGAGTTTCATTGGGCCATGCATTTTATAACTTTGTAAACCTTAGAACTACTGTAAAGCAGTCAAGTCTGCGGCATAAGGCAGTGTATGTATAACTACTGTATATACAGCTTTCAGTGAGGGAGATTTCAGAAGCAGCAAGACGTCTAGTTCCTATCATCACCATTCTCTACGTTTCTCTAGAGCAGTGTTTCTCCATCCAGTCCTGAAAATTTGAGTGCTTTCCCTGTTCCCCGATTCAACAGATCAGCTCATTAATAAGCCTTTCAGACTGCAGGGTGAATCTATTGAATGTGCAGGATGCCTGCAGGACCAGGGTTGAGAAGCACTGCTCCTGACTGGCGCATTTCACAACAAACCACTCTGAATGACTTTGTTTACATCGTAAAGTTTTGATCGTGGAAAATGTTAGAATAATCTCTGGGATTCCCCTTTAAGGGTTTATCATACCTGCACTCTCTCTGGGTGAGCAGTAACCGGGCCTCCTCAAAGTCCCCCTCCACAGGGGCCTTTCCCTCGGCTATAGCCTGGTACAGCTTCTTCTTGCTGGGCACTGACGTAGCTGGAGCAGGGGCAGGAGGTGGAGGTGGAGGTAGTTGGGGTGGAGGGAGAACCTCTGACATGATTCTTTTTTGGCCTGTCAGACTACTGTGTGAGTAAAGAGGAGAGTAATGACAAAGCATTCACAAACTACAGTCCACCTGAGTATGCGTAAATAGGGGTTGTCCTGCGGACTTTACTGCTCGGTGATGATGCTTTAAGCTTGGTTTTCCACTTGTTCTCGTTAATCTTGGGCTGAAAGATGAATCGTTTTCATTATGAAATTGCCATCTGAAACAAGAGCTGCAATATGAATTAGTTATCAGTAATGTTTCTAGTTTTAAATGATCATTTAAACTATAGCACCGAGCTTGTGTACTGCCTGAGTAACACCAATCAGAAGCAACAATGTCCATCACAACTATCACAATTTCAGTCTGACGCCCTCAGCATTCAAGCTTTGTGTAAGATAAAGTGGATATTCCGGTCTTCTTGGCAAAAAATAATGAATAGTATAGGAAATAATAGCAATTTAATCAATGATTAATTTAATCAATTCAACTAGTCTAAAAAAATCACAATTATTTATTTTCCCGAAATTGTTCAGCCCTAAGCCAATTGCAAAATTATTACACTAACAACATCCTTCCAAGCAGAGAACAGGTTAGGAGCCTGGGAATTTTGGGATTTGTATCTCCAGTTCCCTGAAGGCATACCGAGCATTGGAGTTCAGCTTCATCACTGATTTTTAATGCCTTCTCTTCTGCTATGCTGTTATTCATGATGACTTCTGTCACATAAACTGACGACTTCTGAAAATCTGAAGTTGCACAAATCATACAGCCCATGCACATTCCTACAGCAGGATTCTAGTTTATTCCTAAGGTACTATTAGAGTGGCTACCTAAAAAGCATTTCAAAGTCCCGGAGTGGCCTAGCCAGTCTCCAGACATCAACCCCATAGAAAATTTGTGGAGGGAGTTGAAAGTCTGTGTTGCCCAGCGAGATCTGCATGGAGGAATGGGCCGGAATACCAGCACACCTGGTGAAGACTTTTGACCTCTGCCATTACCAACAAAGGTTATGTTACAAAGTATTGAGCTGAACTTGTTATTGACCAAATACTTATTTTCCACCATAATTTATAAATAAATTATTTAAAAATCCTACTATGTGATTTCCTGGATTTTTTTTTCATTTTGTCTCTCATAGTTGAAGTGTACCTATGATGAAAATTACAGATATCTCTTATCTTTCTAAGTAGGAGAACTTGCACAATCGGTGGTTGACTAAATACTTTTTTGCCCCCCTGTATTTACCAGTCTAGAAGGAGCACTGCGGTTCATCTCACCAAGTGCTTCTCTAGTGGTGAATGTTAACACCTGTTTTTCTATTTATTTCACTAGCCAAGAGCTTCAGCCACCATTGCCTTTACTGATCCTTTCATCAACCTGAGCTTAAAGGATCTAATTGGGAGCAGAACCTTCAACATGATTGTCAAGAGGTTAGAATATGCCTTCAGGACAGGCTGGAGCTAGCTAACTTCAGGTGATATTTCTGGAACACCATGCATCTTCCGTCCTTCCACGTCTTCCATCTACCATGTCTTCCTCTCAAAGCTGTTATTCCTTTACATTCTCTTGGTACATTTACTGGATTTAGCTTTATTTTCAAATACAAATCTACTATTTATCCCATATTCTCACACAGTTCCAGTGACACCAGGCCTTCTGGACGTGTGACAGGACACAACAAACCGTTTATCTTGGCGCTGACCATGATTCGCTGATTCGTTGGTCGTCTCCAACAAGACAAAAGCGGGACTCATCCCTGAAGATGACCTGCAGTGACACTTGAAGCATTTGCACGTCTTGTGATGTCAAACCCACCCACCAACTTTCATTCCTGCCAGTTGATTCCTATTGGGGTGCAACTATTTTTATGATGAGTGTACTAAACTAAAAATATTACATATTGCTCCTTAAGGCACAGTAAGAAACAGCCTGTTTTTATTCTAAGGGATGAAGGAAGGTTATAAAGTGGCCAAATACAGAGGAAGCATCACTCTTCGGAACCCACATAAATGTCATAAGTGGATCTAGAATACAAGACAAATGTACTATATGCTCCCTTTAACCCAGCATGGCATTGCTGCTCAACCGATCAATAAATGCAGGGGGGTGTATCGTTCTCCAAAACTAGTTAAGATAAAGTAAGAAGTCTGTACTAACCTCCATCAGAACCTCCACCAGAACCCATTTAACTCCAGGACTGACCACAGAGAGAAACTGGCTACACAAACCTCTTCCAAATAAGGAAATGAGCCGCTAGGCGCCACATGCATACACTTCCACGTCAAAACGTTTTATTTTGGTCTAATTTCTTTAAACACTACACCTTGATTTAGGGGAGATCTGAAGTTATAACACACTTCTCTTTAAAGCGTGCCAAAATAAAGCTAATGTAAAAACACTCTTCGAGCTGCAGAACGGTACGCCGCAGAAACAGGCACAACCGTAGACCAATCAGATGAACGAAATGTTAGCCGCCGTCTTTAACACCCAATGAAAATTAGACTCGGTGACTAATCAGCGAGTGAGACTGGGGTCAAACCTCCAATCGAAAGGCTAGATCTTAAGGGGCGGGACTTCCTGGAAGGATCACTACCGGGTCGTTTCTGTTACGCGGCTTGTTCGTGTGGAAGCCGCTCGACTTTAGGTACTGTTTGTGTTTTTAGTCTGTGTAAGTATCTGTTTTTAGTTCTTCTATCCATTTATGTTCAGGTATGTCATAAGGGGTGCTATTTGTGTTAGCATGGTTGTACGTAAGTGTTGTTAAATCGGGTTTACGAAGCGCTAGCGTGCTGAGACATGCTAGCTCATGTTGGCTAGCTAGGTTACTTTTGGGCTGCGCCGCATATAGCTACCTAAGCCCTAAGTAGTGCATTAGATAAGGAATTAAATCGGGGTTTTAATACTGGAGAGGTACGTTAGTTAGATAACCGGAATTGAGCATTTGTTCAGCTGCGAGTTTTTGATTGGGTACCCGCTACTTGCTATGCTAATGACGCTAGCTAGCTAACCGAGAGATTGGTCATTGTAAGCTAGCTGCGCTAGCTAACTCGTTATTCATTTAAGTTTCTCCTCACTTGTAGCTCACCTGAAGTTGTCTCTACAGTTTGGCTGTAATAAACATTTTAGTTGTTCTTTCATACAAAGCAAAGGTTACACAAAAATGTTACCTCCCTAGCTGACCACATTGCTTTCCAGTTAGCCCGCTAACTGCTAATAGCTGCTTCATTCATTAGCAGCTAACTCATAATCTGTGTCTGTTCCTTTCCTAGAAATATGGCCGGTCAGGAGCTACGTCTGAACCACACCATTTACATCAACAACTTAAACGAGAAAATCAAAAAAGATGGTATGGTGTTTCTGTCCAAATCTATTTCTTTCATCCCGAAAATAGCATTTGTGTTATGCTAATTATATTAGCATCTTGTGTTCCTGGCGTTTTATTGGTCGTTTGGTGAGTATAGAAGTGGTTCCTTAATTTAATTCTTGGGTCTTTTGACTTTCAATGCAGAGCTGAAGAAGTCGCTGTATGCCATTTTCTCCCAGTTTGGGCAAATCCTGGACATCCTTGTGGCCCGAACCCTCAAAATGAGGGGTCAGGCCTTTGTGATCTTCAAAGAGGTCAACAGTGCCTCCAATGCTCTGAGATCTATGCAGGGTTTCCCCTTTTACGATAAACCCATGGTATGCATCTGTCAATGATAACAGTGACCTTGCTTTCTTCATATAGCCAGTCATTTGAGTTGGCTGCTGTCGCTGTCAAGTAAATATTTGCTTCCCTCTTCCACAGCGCATTCAGTATGCCAAGACAGACTCTGACATTATTGCGAAGATGAAGGGCACGTATGTGGAGCGGGATCGTAAAAAGGAGAAGAAGAAGGTTAAAGGTCCTGATTCAGGTGCCTCAAAGAAGGCTGTACCTGCTGCAGCTGCTGGCATGCCTGGAGTTCCTGCTGCTATGCCTGTGAGTTTAAATTGGCAACTGAGAACAAAATGTTTCTAAAAGCTTGTGAAGGAATGTGATTTTTGATGAATGTTCCTGTGGATTTTTTCCCCCCCAAGGGAATGCCTCCCATGAGTCAAGCTCCTCGTATGATGCCAATGCCTGGCCAGCCTCCCTACATGCCCCCTCCTGGTATGATGCCACCCCCCGGTATGGCCCCTGGACAGATGCCCCCAGGTGCTATGCCTCCTGGCCAGATGATGCCAGGGCAAATGCCAGGACAGATGCCTCAGCAGGTGTGACATGCACACAATTGCGCATGACAATTTGGCATTATTTAAATTGTGATGGATGTTTTTGGATCTTTGGATATATTTTCTGTTTGGTTTCCTGTAGGTCTCAGAGAACCCGCCCAACCATATCCTGTTCCTCACAAACCTTCCAGAGGAGACGAACGAGCTCATGCTGTCTATGCTTTTCAATCAGTAAGTTTCTTTGTTTTCCTTTTTCACCTCAATGCTGCTGTTATGTTTCTTGGATTTGTACAGTCATATGCAAAAGTTTGAATCCTTCCAGCTATATATATATTTGAAAATTACCCCACACGTCTTCAATGAGAAGCACATTTAAACATGGAACAGTTTCCCTTTATATTCTTGGGTGAAATGTGCTGGAAAACATGGACACCTTTCTGTGGAACATGTTAGATTCTTTTTGAAAACTGGTAGCTTTATGTGAAATACTAAAGTTGACTGTTTCCCTGTTGATCTGAACTCATTTTAGGATTTTATATAATTCTTTAAAAGCTGTGAATGGTCATCAGTGTTTTTTTTTTTTTTTTAATTTGCACTCTGATTTAAATGTTTAATCATTATTGAAATAATTGGCAGACTATAGAGATGCAAGTCTAATCAACAGTGGCCGATCTGGTTGAAGTTGGTCTGTTGTGGTTGTTGTCTTTGAGCACTAATGCCTCTCCTCTCACTCTCTTCCTTAAGGTTCCCAGGGTTCAAAGAAGTGCGTCTCGTTCCTGGTCGTCATGACATCGCGTTTGTGGAGTTTGACAATGAAGTACAGGCAGGTGCAGCTAGGGAAGCACTACAGGGCTTCAAGATCACTCAGACCAACGCCATGAAGATCTCCTTTGCTAAGAAATAACCACAGTCCTGAACCCAGTGACTCTACAGGAAAGATACAACACGAGGTGTCACCTGCCAGGGCTGATCAACATCAAACGTGTAGTTGTATTCAGGGTCAAGGGATAAACCAGGTTAAGGATGGTCTTGCCAGAGTTAAGTGTTTCTATGCGCATACCTTCTGATAACTTGGGTGAAAGGTAAGGACTCTTTCATACAGACGGTCCAATCAGCATGATTTTAATTCAATACCTTGTCAAGAGGATGAACCATGGAATTTGTAAGTAGATTTTTCTGTTTTTTATACAAATTTTGTTTTTGTGACTCCATGTTCAAAAGCATTGCACCCAGAGTCTGGATTCCCAGACATTGTACCTGGAGCTTTTATTTTAATTAAAGAATATTTTTTTTTCCAAACAAAACTGCTTGTCTGTAACTCCATGATTAAATTAAAACATGACATGAGGATCTTGGAGACAGTGTAAAGCTGAAAGACTACATTAAGTTTTGTCCAAAGCCTCTGCGAATGTTCACTGTAATGGCTTGCCTAGTGTTGCTGTACTGCATGAGCACCTGCAGTAAGAAAATCATTTTGTCAAGTTCGTCTTGCACTACAGATTAAGCGGGCAGAAATGCACTAATGTGCTGTACATTTAATCATATGCCTCAAACACTGTAGTCCTGCTGAATATTTGAAGCAGCTAACAAAGGCAAAGGGTCTAAAGTTAGTGAGGGTGCAGAGCCATTCACAAGCAAGCAACCTCTACTACGTTTCTTTATCAATGAAAAGAGCAAAGCTGCCACCAGGAAAAGAATGTACGTAATTCATACTAGATGACCGGAGGTTTTGAATCGAAAGCATCAGCGAAGCTAAAACCACACAGTAGGTTTAAACTGGGACACTGCCTGTGTTAATGAGTTGCCCCCCAAAAGATCTTGTATACTGATGAGAGATTTGGACCACTGTGCAAAGTCTTCAGCACGTCCCAAAGATTCTCAGTGGGGTTCAGGTCTAGACTTTGTGGTGGCCAATTCATGTGTGGATTGAGCCTGATGAATCCTGGCTTTGTCAGTTTGGAATATGCCCGTGCCATCAGGGAAGAAAACCATTGATGGAATAACCAGATGATTTAGTATGTTCAGGTAGTCTGCTGACCTCAGTCTTTGGGCGTTTCAAAATGTTTTTTAGAACGTTGCTGAACCAAGACCTGACCAACTGCAGCAACAGCAGATCATGTTGTTTATTCATATGTCTTTTGTGGTTCAGTAGTCGGTCTGTTTCTTTATATCCTTCGTTTGGTGTGTGTTTTTTATTTATTTATTTATTTATTTATTTATTTATTTGGTTAAACTCAGTGCTCAGTCCCCCCCACAGAGCAAGTGTTATTTGGGTGGTGGATCATTTTCAGCACTGCAGTGACCCGATGTGGTGTTTGTGTTGTGCTGATGTGTAGATCAGACACAGCAGTGCTGCTGGAATGTTTAAACACCGTGTCCACTCTCTTAGACACTCCTACCTTGCTGGCCCATTTTGTAGATGTACAGTTAGAGTCGATAGCTCATGTTCTGCTGCACAGTGCAGTGTTGCTCATCCTCTAGTTCTGCATCAGTGCTCATAGGAACCTGTTGATTGTGGGTTTTAGTGGACTACTCTCAGTCCATGCAGCAGCACTGCTGTTTGATCCTCTTGTACCAGCCTGATGCACACTAACACCACCACCACCACCAGGGTAATGCAATATTGGGAATGTTCCACCAACCACATATCTGCTCGGTGGGGGTCTGGTTGCAGAATTTATAACTGGAGTCTTCGGTTTTGCTTATTTTGACTATTTAACTTTGGGAGCGCTGTGCTAACAGGAAAGATACTATCTGCCGCGTTAGAACTGCTTCAGTCCTCTCCAAGGAGAAGCTAGAAAATCCCAAGCTTTTAGATTACAAGGAAAGTTGTGGTGAGAGTTGTCCGATAAGAAAACACATTGGTTTCACATCCTGTTCCCTTTTAACCAAATGACTCATCTTGAAGTCTGACACCCCTTTAAAGGTAAATCTAACTTGCATTCAATTTTGCTGAAACCAAAACAACAGATTTGATTAAGATGGTGGTCGGAAGGACTTGCATAATCAAAAGAGCCTTTTTATCTCTGCATGTTCCACAAGACGCTGTTCTAATGTAGCCTGAGGCCTCTTTCTTTTTTGTGGCCTGAGAAATTGCTTTTAAAACAAAGCTGTAATGTGATTCTCTTAGGTCTTCATGTTGTCCTTGCATGGCCTTTCAGAAAAAGCGATATGCCTCTAGCCGTGCCCTGTCCAGACCATCTCAGTCTTCATCAACTGCCTGGCCTTTTCACTTATTAGATCTGTAGGCCAGTTTCTCCAACCCATTCTTCACATTTATTTAGAACTGACCTGACTCATGGTCTTGTTACATTAGTCACTGCTCAGATTCTCTGGAAGCTCCAGCACGGTCAGTTCACAGAGAAGTCAGCTGTAGCGACGTCACTCTGTGGTTATCAAAACAAGTGCCAGTCCTTGTTTCTTCTGGGTGTCCTTGTCCATTGCAGCGGTTTGAAGTGGTGGCCAGTGAGCTCAGGGGGTGTTTTCTGTTCCAC
Organism: Prochilodus magdalenae; assembly: GCA_024036415.1. Classification (NCBI taxonomy): domain Eukaryota; kingdom Metazoa; phylum Chordata; class Actinopteri; order Characiformes; family Prochilodontidae; genus Prochilodus; species Prochilodus magdalenae. The sequence continues at coordinate 917,600 of JAMWET010007208.1, read as the reverse complement.
TTCTGTCTGGCTGTATACAACAAAGCAGGGTCAGCCAGTGTAGGACACAACCACCATTGCACCACCAGCCTTTTAAAAGAGCCTTGATGTGGGAGGTGGTTTCCCCATGCCTGGACTGCCCTGGGCTTTGGTTGTTTTGTGGAGAAGGGGCCTTTTCTGAAGAACCGAATGGTAGGAGCTAAATAGTACTGGGTTTATACGCAGTCCATATATAAAACATGTGCTGTGTGCTTTGTGTTTGAGATAGTTGTGATGTCACAGCCATAAACATTGAAGTGCTGAGTATGCAGTCTCCAAGCAGAAGATGACAGTGCAACAAAGCAATGCCATTCCATAGCTTTCTTAAAGGATCCAGACCAGAGGTGCTTAATCCTGGGCCTGTAGATTTACCACCTTATAGAGTGTCGCTCCAACCCTGATCTGAACCTACCTAATCCAGGTAATGAAGGCTTTTGGAAGCATCTGAATATTGCATGTGTGTTGGATTAGAACTCCAGATCGGTTGATCTCCAGGTATATGTGTATATATATATATATACACTGTTTAACAAAATAAAGGGAACACTTTGAAAACACATTAGATCTCAATGGGGGGAAAAAAATCATGCAGAATGTCTTTCCTCATATAGACTGGGTAATGTGTTAAGAACGAAAGGATGCCACATCGTTTGATGGAAATGTAAATGATCACCCTACAGAGGGTTGAATTCAAAGACACCCTGAAAATCAAAGTGAAGAAATGATGCAGCAGGCTCGTCCATTCAACCCAAACTCCATTGCAGCAACTCAAAATGGTACTCAGTAGTTTGTATGGCCTCCACGTGCTCCTAATGAGACGACGGATGGTGTTCTGGGGGATCTTCTGGTCGGGCATTGTTGTGCACCAGGAGGAAACCAGGACCCACTGCACCAACGTAGGATCTGACAACGGGTCCAAGGATTTCATCCCGATGCCTAATAGCAGTCAGGGCGCCGTTGTCTAGCCTGTAGAGGTCTGTGTGCCTTCCAGGGATATGCCTCCCCAGACCATCACTGACCCACCACCAAACCAGACATGCTGAATGATGTTGCAGGTGGCATAACATTCTCCATAGCGTCCTCATAGCCTGTTACGTCTGTCACATGTGCTCAGGTAAAACCTACTCTCATCTGTGAAAAGCACAAGGCGCCTGTGGCGGATTGTGAATTCTGGTGTTCTGTGGCAAATGCCAATCGAGCTCTACGGTGCTGGCCAATGAGCACAGGGCCCACTACAGGACGTTGGGCTCTCAGGCCGCCCTCACGAGGCCTGTTTCTGATTGTTTAGTCAGACACATTCACAGCAGTAGGGCTCTGGCAGTGCTCATCTTGTTCCTCCTTGCACAAAGGAGCAGATACCGGTCCTGCTGAGGGGTTAAGGACCTTCTACAGCCTTGTCCAGCTCTACTAGAGTAACTGCCTGTCTCCTGGAATATCCACCGTACTCTTAACACTGCTGGGAGATACAGCAAACCTTGTGGCAATGACACATATTGAGGTACCATCCTTCAGTAGTTGGACTACCTGTGAAACCTATGTAGGGTCCAGGTACCGCACCATGGTGCTAGTAGTGACGCTGACCCAAGTCAACTGCAGAACTAGTGAGGAATCAGTGGGAAAAGATGAGGGGGGACAAAATGTCAATGACCTCGTCCTTTTAAACCATTCCTGTTTTGGGGGGTGTCTCATTGTTGCTCCTCTACTGCACCTGTTGTTAATTTCATTAACACCAAAGCAGCTGAAACTGATTAACGGCCCTCCTTACTACTTAACTGACCAGATCAATATCCCCGAAGTTGAACTGAGTTGATGCTATACTCTGATATATATACACACACTCAGTATATGGTGTGTACCTTAGTGTGTGCTGTGCTGGTGTGAGTGGATCAGACACAGTAGTGCTGCTGGAGTGTTTAAACACCTCAGTGCCACTGCTGGACTGAGAATAGTCCACCAACCAAAACTATCCAGCCAACAGCGTCCTGTGGCCACTGACTGAAGGATGATCAATAAGGTGTCTGCAGCACCAAATGTATATAGTCCCATTATCCGCGTGCTATGCCCAGTGCAGGAGCCTTAAGTTACTACCTCCTTAAACACACGTGAGGTGACAGATGTTTCGTGCGGTAAGCCTATTTTGATTAAAATGTTGATCAAGCCAGACCTTCTTGTTGAGCCTATACATGTGACGTTAATATGAACAGACGTATGACATGGTCTGAAATCCCAGCTGACACCCTGATTTTAATGTGGACTGTTTTTTTTTTCTTCTGCTGACCCAAACTCTAAAAATTCCAGAGCATGATGAAAGGGATTGAAGCTGTTGGTTGTATTTTGGTGCATAAAACCAAACCACAAATGACGTTTACGTCAGGGAAAGGCATGCAAAGCAATAGTAGAATAAGGGGATTATAAAAGAAACCCATTATACTATGTTTCCAGTGTTCTGGCTGCACTTGCGAGTCCAGTACCTCAAGTGTTGCGATTATTTCCAGGTTTTTCTCTCGAGGGGGCCTCAGTTCACAGTCCTGCCTGTTTGCTTCCTGTGTCCAGTTCGGTACCCTGATCTTTCCATTCCGAGCGGCCCAGCCTCAGCTAACGCTGAGGTTTAAACGTATCCCCCCAGGTCAACAAATGCACGTTATTTTTCAGGGCTTCTTTGTAAAGCCTAGTGTTTTATGAACCCACTCGGGCCAGCTGGAGGCAGTTAACCGTGTTTCTTTGGACCAGTCCATGCATAATGCCTGTTTTTCAGCAGCTTAGGAAATTAGCGTTTGCAGTTGCTCGCTCTTCCTCTCTTTCTTTACTTTGTAATGACGGAGTATTGAGTGATTGCCATTCAGAGGAAAATGAGCAAGTGCCACACCAGGAGATGCAGGTAATTTGCGTTTCAATTAAGGCTAAATGGGTTTTAAATGGACCCGTATTGTTGCACGGACAAGTAAGCACTGTCTTCGGTTGCATTACACTGTGTCCTGAGTCATTCTCATAGATTCAACCAAAAACTGCACACAAAATGTGCATTCTTCTGCAGTTTGCCCAGGCCTACCCACACCCCTCTGTTTTTGCCTTGAGAAAGTGCTGACCTTAACTGCTGGGCCACCACGAGACATGTATATGTCAGTTCCACACTGCTGGCGACGGGCCTAGTGCCCCCTTTTCCACCAACACTGCACTCTTTGATTCACTGAATCAAAACCTCTATCTCATGCCCTTCACGCGTGGGTCTGGTCCGGGGCAGAGGTGGGTAGTAAGTAGTCCCATGTATTTAAGCGACTTTCTTTGTACTTCGACAAGTTTTAATACATATGCCAAAGCTGATTTGTGGGAAAATACACACACACACACACACACACACACACACACACACACACATATATATATACACATACACCTTAGTGCATCAACTCCACTTACCACTGTGCATACATTGTTATCCCCCTTTTACCCTGTTCTTTAATATTCAGGACCACCACAGAGCAACCACAGGTAGGTATTATGTGGGTAGTGGATCATCTGACAATGATCCACTGCAGTGACACTGACGTGGTGGTGGTGTGAGTGGATCAGATACAGCAGTGCTGCTGGATTGTTTGTCGAGTGTCAACCAAAACTTTCAAGCTGATAGCATCCTGTGGGCAGCGTCCTGTGGGCAGCGTCCTGTGGGCAGTGTCCTGTGGGCAGTGTCCTGTGGGCAGCGTCCTGTGGGCAGCGTCCTGTGGGCACTGATGAAGGACTAGAGGATGACCAACACTGCACTGTGCAGCACTTAAGAGCTATCGTCTCTGACTGTCCATCTACAAGGTGGACCAGCAACGTAGTAGTGTCCAATAGAGTGGACACAGTGTTTAAACACTCCAGCAGCACTGCTGTACCTGATCCACTCACACCAGTGTCACTGCAGTGCTGAGAATAACCCAACACCCACATAATACCTGCTCTGTGGTGGTCCTGTGTTATGTTAATGTTATGGCTGATGGGTGATTAGTTCCTGTGCTGATAAGATTCTGGATTAGGAGTTTTCGCTTCAGTAGTTTTTCATTTAAAGGAGAATTCAGGCCTGAAAATACCATTCCAAAAAGACCATAGTCAGCTGAAGCTGGGCTGTCTTATTTAAATGGGAGCTATGGTGCTAAACTAGTGTGCCAACTATGGCAGCTTAGAAGACCTTCTCAATGGAAGATGAACTTCTCAGTGGATTTTCAGAGCCTGGTTAAAAAACTTAAAAACATCTCGTTTCTGGCTTGTCTTTAGTTGTTGCATACACCCAGCAGAAGCTTTCTATAGGACCTTATTAGAATATGTTAATTGGGTAACACCTCAGACACGCCCATCAAACGAGAGAAAGTGTATCACAAAGCACACCATGTTAATGAAAGCTGTTGTCCATCCCAGAAACCGAGATTTGAATGATGGTAAATGCGACCCAAGTTATGATTTCATGTTCATCAGTTTTCTCACTACATTACCCATCATGCATTACGCAAATACATAAATGCATTCATCCATTAGGAATCCCTGTGAAGTCGATCAGTCCTGAGTATTTGTTCAGCCAAATTTAGTTTTCCAAAACTTCAAGGCACTGTGTCATAGTATATGACGTCTCATATATATATTATTCTATTGAACAGGCAGCAAGGGAGGACTGCCACCTAGCATGGTCAGGGTGGAAGGGGGTCACCAAATAGCCACACTAACATCTCACAGCTACACACAACAAAGCCGATGCAAGACATGAGATGTCTCAAACCAACGACAGTATTACGGATAGACAGAGTGTCTCTCCTTACCTGGAGCTTGGCACCTCCTGAGAGCCTCTTTGCATGGCCACTATGCATGCATTGCCATGCCTCCCACGCTGTCCCAGTGATCTCACAGCAGCCTCAGCCACACATGCCCACTGTCCTCTCTAGGGCCACATCTCCATCAGCCAGAGCGGAGACTGTGCTGCTTTCACTTTACCAGGTGTGGCAGAACTCCTTAGATACTACAGCAGATAGAAGGCAGAGCAGTTTTGTAAGATCTACAGTAAGTACACCATTCTTATTTCCTCTCCACCTTTTTGAAAGCTGGATATGCCCACTGGACCATTGTGCACAGCTCTACAGCTAACTCACCTGTCTGCATCTCAGAAGATAGCTGGAAGCAGCTATCGGGCGAATAAAGCACTGATGCCTTCTTAAAGAGGCATCATACTGCTCTGTCAGCAGGTCCTCACCACCCGACAGCGTCTTTGATCCAGGGTCTTCTGTCAAGCCTAGTTGCATTGTTTCTCAACATCTGTATTCGAGTTTGCTGGAGTGACAATGCTCGGTCCCACTTCTGACACCAGTGTGGCATCTAGATGGAGAAGAACCAGAGCGTTACTTTTACTTTTGCACATGTAAACAAATACTTCTCGTTTATTGAATATGTAGCAAGGGAGAAGTGCCGCACAGGGCTACTGAATACAGCAGGATAGAAACACCTCTCTAACTGTCCCACAGCCCCACACAACAAATCACATGCAGTGCATAACTCAAAACCGACAGCTCAAAACCACATCAACAACAAACAGTATCTCCTCCTTTAGCGGCTACTCTGTGCCTCCCAGGAGCCTCTTTGCATGGCCACTAGGCAAGTCCACATCTCCAGCCACAACACATTATCAGAAGACTGTTAACTACTTTGTAAAGCACAACAGAAGACGTTGCCATAGTTACATGCTTAATTTTGGCCGTATCTCTATACATAACCACACTTATGTTTAAGGCTGCTTTATGTTCCGCACTACATCCACAACAATGCAAACATCTGGATTTAGAAGCAGACTGCAGAAAGAAAAAGCTATAGAGCGCTGTTCCAGCTGTGTCCACCAGATGGCGCCAGTCTCTCATTCACAGTGCAAGTGGAATGTATCACAGGTGTCCACTCCCTAGGCCTGCCTTCTGAGACTGGACAGACAGCTGCCCCGTCTTTCTCATACATTCACTGTGCCAGAGAATTGCCTCTCAGTCTGGAAGTCAGCATAAGGAACCATTGAAATTCCGTCCATGGCCCGGGTCAGGGCCACTATATGCTAATACCAGCCTCGTGCTGAAGAGCCTTCTGTTCTGGCCCTCGGTTACTCTGCTTCGCGGAAACACCCGGTTGCCATGAGAGTGGAGGGTGATGGAGGGGGTGGGGGGCAGAGGGTCTTCAATAAAACTGTCCCATTTGATTTTGAGCATGAAGCTGTTGCTTTGCAGAGACTGACCACAGTGGTGGAAACGTGGGTGTGCATCTTGTTATTGCTGAATCCACTATGTGAGGTTACTCCATTGGCCATTATATACATTGAGCAACTGAATAAACAAGGCAATAAATAAACCGCCTGGCACACAGCCATCACTTGCATGCCTAACCATGCGTGCCCACTGGAAAAAAAACAGGGGTCCCCCTCAAACACAGCAAGGGGCCCAAGTAGCAGACTGACCAACTTAGACTACTGCTTTGTCTTCACCCGACCACCTAATGACGAATACATTCCGCTCATTTTTCTTTTGTGTGCCCTCCTCTGATCTCCGATCTCGCCCCCCAAGACTAGGTGAAGGGGAGGGAACGCCAGTGACCCCTTTGAGAATTTGGCCACCCATACAATAGATTACAGGACAGGCCAGGGCTCTATTGAACATGACGTTTAGCAGAAAATTGGGTTGAAGTCTTGCTCGTTTCTTTAGAAAAGGAAACAAGGAGGAGCCTTAAAGCTCAAGTAAGAAGAGAAGTTACTCCAGCAAAATGGTAAATCGAGTAGATGTGAACATGGCTAACTTCTGTAAAAAAGTACCGGGTCAAAACAACTGCAGGGGAGCTTCTTAGTACATCTAGCAACCATCAGCAGAGGAACTGAGTTTGGAAGGAGGTCTTTGCCTTGAAAATGCTAAAGCTCAAAAGTGAAACGAGGTTGGTGCAGCTCAGCGGATAACACCACATGTGGGAGACCGGGGTTCGAATCCTGGTCTGAGTGGCTATGCTGTTCTACGCCAATAAGAGTCCTTGGGCAAGACTCCTAACACTACATTGGCCTACCTGTAATATGAATACCCTTGTAAGTCGCTCTGGATAAGAGCGTCAGCTAAATGCCATAAATGTAAATGAGAATTTATGCAACATCTGAATGGACCAGGTGGTGAAACAGCTTAAACAAGCCAGAATTAAACCTCCCATAAAAGAAACAAAAAGGTGGAGAAGTAAAAGAGCTGAAGATGAATTACACCATTCAAGTAATTTTTTTTTTTTTTTTATTGAAATTTGAAAATTTTCACAATTTTGTAATAAATTACTGGTCCATTGAGAAAACTGTCCTTTTTTTAAAGAAACATTTTGAAGAAGCCACTTTTTTGCCACATGTTAGAGATAGGAACCAGGCATCATGATGCATACAGTGCAAATAAATAGCTGTTATTTTCCTAACGAACAAAAAACACCTCCTAGAAGGAGTGTTATGTTTAACGTTGATTATTAGTTAATATGGTGGTACATTTTTAAAACACTATTCCAAAAATCCCAAATCCATCCATTTGCGTAAGAAAATACACTGTATCATGAAACTATCATACAACAG
>JAMWET010007208.1:872500-905000 GCA_024036415.1 Prochilodus magdalenae | reverse complement strand
TCACACCCAGTAGGCACATCGTGCAGCGGCATCTGCAAGAGGCTACTACCATCTTAAAGACATAAGGCGACTCATTTTTGTTTAGTGAGCTTATGTGCAATATACTTTTTTTCCAATGATGAAAATCTAATAACTTATCTTTTTTGGCAATAAGTGCCACTTATATATAAAGAGTTTTTAATATTTACACAGTGTATCTGTCAGTGCTGATACATAAACATTTATCATAAATAGAAATCTATAGACTAAACTCAGCAGGATTAGCATTATGAGTAAATTAATAATTCGCAATATAAGTAATAATTCGATGCTGATAAATGCCATTTGCATCCCTAATGACTGAGTTAAGTTATAATATTAGAATCCCTTCTAGCATTCCATAATCAGTCCAAGTGGAATGCTACTGATTAATTCTCAATCCCCCAGTCACCATGGTAACTGGAGTAAACGTTTCCATGAGCCAGATTTACTGTATTGTGACTAGCAACAGGAATAGTGCCTGGTTCCCTAAAGCATTCCATAGAACTCCAGTCGTATCCTCCCGTCGTTCCCCCCACTGCACTGGGTTCAGGTGTTTGGGTCCAGGTCTGTGGCCCACAGTGTGAGGACCAGACTCTGACTGGGACGAGCCTTTGAGCTGAAAGACTGTGTGTGTGTGTTTACTGGAGGTTTCTGCCGCGGGTGGACATGCCTGGCCCGGCATGGAGGGCGTGAGAAAGGCTGCGGTCTTCTTTGTGCTGGTCTGCAGTTTGTTGCTCCAAGCTATGAGCTCTGGTTCAGAGCTGTTGTATCAGCATGCAAAGCAGTGGCTTTCCTGGCCCATGTACTTATATTCGTTTAGGTGGGAAAAACCAAATATGATCTCGGGTCAGCACTTTAACCCTGAGGAGTGGAAGAAATATGACCGCTGATGCATGTTTGAGGGTTTATGAGAGCTGCAGGCACGTAGGATTTAGGGATTATAGATATATACGAGTAGAGTGGTGGTGGGCGATATGTAGGGTTAAATCTGATTAAACAAAGTGCTTTGTTGGCTCAGAGAATGCTAGTATCCTAACTAGTAGATATAGTTTCAGTCCAAACTGCCTTTGAGCTCAGACTCTGCTAAAAGCAAAAGCCAGAGCTGATTCCTAGAAAGAAAGATACAGGGTTAAACTAGAACAATGCATTTCTCTCGAATGCAGAGTGAGTGCACAGATTGCATCATTGCGCAGGCTAAGCTTGTTGGAGTGTATGTAAGGAACAAGGGTTGAATTAACGACACATAGAGGAGTGCGGATCAGTATGGCTGTGGCTGACTAGAGTGTGGGGATCTGCTCTGAGTGAGTACATGCGGTTTAGTCTGTGTCTGTTTAAAGAAAATAATAGGGTTTGGGTTGGGCCAAAAATGACACTCTATGGGAGAACTGAGGGATGGAAAGAAAGACAAACAGACGAGTACAGGTAAACCCGGATTGAATTCGTGCTTGGGGGTCTGCCTTGAGATAGAGTATACGAAATGACGTCTGTTGGAAGTAGTACAGAACGTACGGGATTCCCATCCCATTCATTCTTAATGGAAAAAAGAAGGTTCAAGATTTTCCAAAACCATAAGCAGGAACAACAAGCACCCCATACAAGCACACAGTGGCACACCATGGTTAGGGGTCAAAACCACTTGACCAAGAAGAAAAAAAAGAAGAAGAAGAAGAAAAAAATGAAGAAGAAGAAGAACAAGAAGAAGAAGAAGAAAAGTGCATTTCCTGAAGGAAATGTAAAATATCTGCGCAGCTTAAATGGTTCCCACTTCCTCTTAGGTTGTTGCCAGGCAAAGTATGGGAGGACTGAGGGATGAATAAATGACACTCGAAGGAGTGTGGGTCAGTATGAGTGAGTACATGTAGTTTGGTGGCTGTGGGTTAAAGGAAACCAAAATAAGGTAGTGCCAAAAATGAATTGGACTCTATGGGAGAAACGAAGGATGAGGAAGAAAAGACAAACAGACGAGTGGAGGTCAGACCAACATTGAATTTGTGCTTAGGGGTCTACCCTGAGACAATGTATGTGAAACAGTGTTGGTTGGTCGAGCAAAAGTACACTAAATAGGAGTGTACTTTTCTACCCCAGTCATTCTTACTAGAAAAAGAATTTGCAAGAAGAAGAAGAAAAAGAAAACAAAGGAGAAGAAAAAGTTAAATCAGATACCAATATTGTTGCACACTGCACAATCTCTAAATATAGCTTTGCAACACAATACAATGCACATGCAATAGATTAGTGTTCACTGAAGTGCTTCACAAAGAAGCGGGTCTTTGTTTGAAGACAGTTAGAGACTCTGCTGTCCACACAGCCAGAGGACGTTTGTCAGCCAACTGGTTGCCAGGACAGAAGAGTCTTGATGTCTTGTCTATATTGGGAACTTATATTGGGAGCTGGGAGCTGAATGTCTCTATGGCAAAAATGAATAGGGCTGCTGTAGCTATCACACCTGATGGTATACAGAGAGGGTTCCAAACCTTGTTCTGAATTTCGTCCATTCTGAACTACAAGGATGTTAAGTAGCCTTGATATAATCACGAGAACTGCATTGAAATGATGTTGCATGAACCATCAGCACACCAGCTACATCAGTTTCACATCAAAGCCTCTTAAATTCTTGGAGCATTATACCAGAACTGGTATTTTTTCCTCAGGGGCTCCCGCTATAGTTGGAGTGCTATTCACTTTAACACCACTGGTGTACATCATGCTTCGAGCCCCCCTCATGGACGACTGTACACATGCCTTTGTTGATGAACTGAAGGATGACATAGAATCCAGCTGGCCTTCCTGTGCACGTGCCACGCAGTCATATGTATGCTACAGGTCGCACGGTTGGAGATTTGGTTATTTACACACAGAAACAACCAAAATCAGTCTAATCTGAGTCCATGTGCCTGCGTGACAATCGTGCACACAAAGGGGAGACGGAATTCGTCAGGTAGCATCGGAAGAGATAGAACTATGTGCTGCTTAAGTGAAGCAGAAAAGTGAGACGAGGTTATTAGGATTGCTAGTATGGATTGTTAGTGTATACCAGGTTATTAATCCTAAAAGCAAAGACCAAAATGTGACAATGGCTCATCTCTCCATCGAGTCACCCATTGCCAGTGGACTGCCAAGATAAACATTGACGTTGGATCTTATTTTTAAATAAGGCATCCTAAGCTAATGTTAGCTAATCTATCAAAATCATGACCCATATGTTAGTGTCTAATTTAGCAAACGTGTGGAGTGTGCAGTCTTTGTTTACATGCTGTCAGCTGAACACCAGAAGGACAGTGCAGTGCATCCAGAGGTGAAGGTCAGCTGACATTAGCCTAATCCTTTGCTTATCGACATGAAAAGTATAGCCCAAGCTTTTGGAGGCAGGTTTCAGAGGTAAGCTAACGTTACCAGTTACCAGGATTTATCTGGGCAATCCTGGTAACTGGTGTCCTGGTAACTCGGACATGGAGGAACAGACCAGCCATGATCACATTCTGGCCTTTGATAAGAGGTACAGCCTGCTACACAATAATTTCACCACCATGTAACTGAAAAGTAAAAAACTGCTGGCCAAAATACGTAATTGAAGTCACAGGCAAAACGCATAGAGTGTTGCTGCTTCATTTAAGCCAGGGCTGTCCAGTCCTCTGCATGAACGGCCGGTGTGGTTGCAGGATTTCTTGTCAACACAGCAGGCGATCAGCTGATCAGAGATCATCAGATTAAACAAGTATCATCGAGTGTGCTTCAACAAAAACCTGCATCTACACCGACCGTTTGCGAAACAGAATGGACACCCCTGATTCAAGCACTGCTCTTCAAAGTTCTTACAAAATTTATGTAATTCCTCCCATTTGGTGTAAGATTACTGTCAATAAATTTTGAGTGTACTCATTTACACCCATGCATAAGCACATTTGCTGTACAGACAGAATAAATATTCATACACGTTCACTTTTAGACTGACTCATAATAGACTGATGTCATAATAATGTGTTCTGTGAGAATACAACATGGTCCTGCAAAAGATCTTGTGTCGTCCAAAGTTGTATAATGCTTCTCCAAAGTTACATAACGCTATAGCAGGCCTTTTCCAGGCCCGGAGTAGCAATGACACAAACATCAGTCTTCCAATTTTGCTAAATTTCCTTCGGGATCAATAAAGTATCTATCTATCTATCTATCTTTACATCAGGGTACATTCACAGTGCTTTCAAACCTGTTTTTTTAAGATAAAATCATTACACAATGTGTTTGATTTAGCAGGTTTTCTCTGGTGTCCCCTGGTAGATAAAGCCAAGCTCTTTCTCCCTTTGGTTAGGCCGTTAGGAACTAGAATGAGGGCCTAACATGATTGAAAATAATAAACATTATTAGGAACTGTTGAGGGAGTCAACTAATCATGTTTTGATTTCCAATGGGTAGAGGAAAGTTTGTGAGAAAAAAAAAGTCACGCTAAGAAGCAAATACGTCACTGACCCCTGCACTTCATAGAAAACAGAGGCAGCTTTACGCCAGAGCCCTGAAAGAGTCCCTTTAAAACTGCTTACAAGGTGAAACGTGTTGGTTTGTCTCAACCAGAACATACATGTCTTCTACAAGCTTAAAAACCCTGTGCTTAATCTAGCATGCCAACATCTCTTAGCTTAATGCTAACATACCACTACGTATAAATAGAGAGGTTAGCATTTAGCCATATCGTTGCAGTATCATTGATTTTGACATTTCTATAGCCTGCACTGAAGACTAGATAAAACACATAGGCAGGAAGGCATACTGTAGTGCCAATTAGCACTGCAATGCTAACACAGGCGGGGCTCAATCCTAGTCTTGGAGATCTTCCACCCTCGAGATGGCCCTGATATTTATATGCCCCTTATTACCTATTACATTAGGCCTTTATTACCTGGATCAGGTTGTCTAGATTCAGGCTGGAGCTAAGCTCATGATGTTAGATCTCCAGGATCAGGGACCATCATATTTCTCATCCTGAGACAGAAGTTAGACCGAAAAACCACAGCTTTTGGTTTGCAAACATAATGAGCAGTCAATGGCCCTCATATATATAATTGGGCAATTTTAGCAGGGCGTTGAAACGGTTTGTTGTCCTCTTTTCAGGCTTTTGAGAGCTGTCGTCCATTAAGAGTTGGACAAGAGCCACTCTAATCGAGCATTTTTGAACATCATTTTTTAAATGTGTTTTTCTCTGAAAAAGAGATGGTCAGTCTTTCTGGAAGTGGAGTTTATGTCTGTACGGAGAGAGCAGTGCGTTGGACAGTGCTGCCAGTTGTTCAATCCTAATAGCCCAACCATTGCACAGAATCAATAGAAGTTGTACTGGTCACAGTAGTGTCCGTGTGTCTTTGGTGCTGGACTGTTGTTAAAAAGGGAATCCCACCCGTTTCCCCAAATCTCTGTATAATGAAGGATTAAATGAAGAAGGAAACGGAGTTGTTTATAGTAGATTTGGTCTGAAATGTGTTTGACATTATGAACTTTGCACATGAAACCTCTGAAGACACATGCAGGTTCATTCCTCAGTTTGGATAGTAAACAAAATAGGGCTATTTGTCTTGTGGGCATTTGCAACCCCTGCTTGTTATCACCACCACTCCTAAGGAATCTGAACAAATCTCTGTAGGTCGTTGCACATCAGACCCCTCCGAATGACTCTGTTTACATTTCTGTGATGAAATTGTGCAGAAATTGTGAAAATTGTCCTTTAATGTTCCTGGAAATGATCCCTGTGATGCAGCTCCATGAGACGAGTGAGAAAGGGAGAGTGGGAGTGCTGACACACAGGTATGTAGGGAATGACCCTGGCAGGGGATGGCAGGAGAGGAAGAAAGAAGGATGGGGAGTGATGACTGCCTCTCTATCTGTGCCGAGCGTTTGATGTGTGGCAGGTCTTAGGAGTAAGAATGGGACAGTATGGGGCAGCGCAACAATGAGAGGACAGTGCAGGCATTGAGACGCTCCGGCGGGATGCGGAGCGAGGGGGGTCACTAAGAGGGGACAGGCACCACCGAGTCTTAACTGTCCGGCAATGCTTGGAATTCCTTATGAGCGTGTGTGTGTGTGTGCGTGTGTGTGTGTGTGCGTGTGTGTGTGTGCGTGTGTGTGTGTGCGTGTGTGTGTATGTGTGTATGTGTGTGTGTGTGTATGTGTGTGTGTGTGTGTGTGTGCGTGTGTGTGTGTATGTGATTTTTTTAAATTTGAAGTTTCTTTGAAGTTTGTCACCTTTGTCCTTTCCATGTCCTGTCCATGTAGACCAGTCTGTTATTTCTCAGCACAGATCTGATCATATCATCGGTGGCTCTGTTTTTAGTGCATGTTTACAATGAAATATTAAAAATACTTTATATTAATAGTTTTAATCTATTCCTCTAACAGTACTAAGATATTTAAAGAGCTAAAGCTTAAATGTTAATGAAACTTATTATAACTGCCTTACACCGGGGGTCTTGGATTCTGCAAATACACAGCACAAAACAATCTTGTCAAGTGAAATAATCAATATACAGGGCTTGGACAATGAAACTGAAACACCTGTCATTTTAGTGTGGGAGGTCTCATGGCTAAATTGGACCAGCCTGGTGGCCAATCTTCATTAATTGCACATTGCACCAGTAAGAGCAGAGTGTGAAGGTTCAGTTAGCAGGTAAGAGCACAGTTCTGCTCAAAATACTGCAATGCACACAACATTGTGGGTGACATACCAGAGTTCAAAAGAGGACACATTGTTGGTGCACGTCTTCCTGGCGCATCTGTGACCAAGACAGCAAGTCTTTGTGATGTATCAAGAGCCACGGTATCCAGGGTAATGTCAGCATACCACCAAGAAGGACGAACCTCCATCAGCATCACGTAGTGACCTGGCCACTATCCTGCAAGAAGAATGGCTTAAAATCCCTCTGACCACTGTGCAGGACTTGTATATGTCATTCCCAAGACCAACTGTCGCTGTATTGGCCGCAAAAGGAGGCCCTACACCATACTAATAAATGACTGTGGTCTAAAACCAGGTGTTTCAGTTTCATTGTCCAACCCCTGTATATAATAATTCTAATTTTAAGATCATTGCCATCCACCCAACTCTAAGATGAATAAATTTAAGCTTATTAGCAGAATATTAATTTGTATTTCTTGATATTTTCTCTCACTGTATTGGCAGATATTGTAATTTATCTTGTCTCAAGCTGTGTTTTTGGAAATTAATCCAGGTCTCTATCCAGCCTTGACATTTTCATTACATGCATATTAACCATTAAAGCTTTGATTGAGCCGAAAGGAATTGAAACAAGACCCTGAACCTGTTTATTCACACCATATGTGCAGGAATCTATGAATTTAACATCATCTCTATTTCATAAATCTCAGAAATGTTAGCTCTGCAGGCATTAACAGTCTTTCAATGTAAGTTAATGTAAAGAGATTTTATCATGGAGCATTTCTATTAGTGTAATCATCATGGAATTTTCACACAATGTAAAGAATAGCTGCTGAGCTCAAATTACACAGAAAATATCACAAAAAATAAAAAAAACTTTTCTTCTAATGAAATTTCTGCTCCTATACCTTCCAGACTTATTTAGCATATAATGTACATTGTTCTAATTTATATGCATACATATGTATTTTTTCCCTCTAGTCTTTTCCTTCTTATATAATAAGTACTTATGTTGTAATTATTTTGCTTGTAGTCTGGGAGCTGGTGCAGAGTAAGAATTTCACTGTACAGTGCAACATCTTGTTTCTCTGTGCATATGATCATAACCTCTTGAATCTTTATTCAGTGTACCATTTCGTCGCTGTCCAAAGAAAAACATGTATCTCCATTTTTGTTGAATTTTACTTTTATGACTCATTTGATCACATGAGCTGCTGTTTACACTCTGTTGAAATTTCATGAAGAATGGACCAACAGAAATGGCCCAAAACTGCTTGAAAAGACGTCCGGTTCCATTGACTTCCATTCAAATTAAATAAGGTTTTTGGCCTCTCCTGTAAAGTTGCCATTTTGGAGATACCTATTTTTCTTTGGACAGGGACGATTTGAATTCACTCTGGTTTTACATTAACCAGCCATTAGCAGTGGTTGGCTTTACATTTGCGTGTATGATTTCTTTCTTCAGTAGTTTTTTCAATAATGGGTGCAAAATGTTAATATGTGTTAGTTATTATTAATAATTAGTAATTATAATAATTATTAGTCCTAAAGCCAGTCAGTCCTGGTTAAGTTTTCAAGTGATACTGAAGCATTGATTTGTGTGAACTGTTGAAATTGCTGAGACTGCTAAAAAAAAAAGGAGCATCTATCAGAAACAGCGATTATGAGTATCGACCCTCGTGGCATGGTGTATCAGTATAATGTATAATAAGGTGTGTAGCATGTAATGTGTGATCAGTCATTCTATTTAATAAATATTTATGGGGGAGGGGTCTCAAAACAACATATCTCCAATCTAGCCGAGATAGCTCTGAAGCTGTGTGCGGAGATACTCAGAAAGGGTATGGCATTACTCTAAGGAGCCCCTCATGATGTAGAAAAGAGAGTCAGCTCTGAACAGTTTATTGAATCCTGTGTTGTTTGCACCAGGGGGTCCACAAAAAACGTCATGGTCATCTTACCTCACAGGCTGCGGGTCCAGATCCCCAAAATGAATTAGCATATACCGCAAAAGGTGATACCATGACAATAAAAATTATCTTGTATCTAGTTAATATATCCTTTATTTCTCATTTTAAGATTGTTGCTGGTGTATTATAAGATTATTCCACTTATTTCTAGACACATTTACTTGCTTTGGCTGATTTCAGTAAGCCACACCATGTCTCACTATACTGTCAGATAATTTGGCTCGTTTCATACAAGAAGCCCAGAAGCACACAGAAGTAATCAACCAACAGGAATTAAAATTTAGTGGGCAGGTTTGACATCATGAGACATGGGAAAGGTGTAACTTCACACTTGGCTGCACATGTGAGTCGGGCAAGAAGAGGCCCTATTGCCCAACAGTCACGATTGCAGACAGTCAGCCCAATGCAGGACTACATGCACACAGGCCATTATGATAAACGCCCTTAACACCATGTTAACTCCAGACTGTCATGGAGTGACTTAGAATGCCAGCAGGTCATCTACAGTGATGAATCCAGCTTTTGTCCTGGTAGAGATGACAAACTACTTAGTGTGTGGAGGCACTGTGGACAGCGACATGTCAGGCCTGTTCTCCACCTCCACCCCTACCATAACATTCTCTGTGTAAGGATATTCAAGCTGCATGGGATGGATTATCATAGGACACCATTAGGAACCTCTACAACTCCAGGCCGAGATGTCTGGCATGTTGCATTAGCAAACATGGCGGTTCGACATCATACTGAGAGACACTACTTCTGTATGTGTAGCTCAGTAAATATAGCTCATAGCAGTCTAAACTTATCATTATTTATGGTTCCTGGTATCCCTTAGCTTCCTTCCCAACAGCACTGCAATCCCACACCTCCTTCTGGAGTGTAATTCGACACTCAAGTTCTAGAAATAAGTAACATAATCTTATAACATAAAGTAATATAACTAAGCCTACAACAAACAAAGCCATCAGAAACTTACTGACGATAAATAAGGTCCAGAGTGACTGGCAAAGTGAGACAACAAAAGGACTACAGTATCGACTACAGTAGGGCAGGTGTTTCCAATAAAGTGGCCAGGGAGTCTATACTGTCTATTTGTGCTTGTTTTGTTTTCGGCAAATGAGCTGTTGACAGTGTGCGCAAGCATCTGAGTGGACCTGCGCTGACCCCTCGCCTCTCTATGGAGCTTATTAGCTCAAAGTATGCGTGTGTGTGCGCGTGTGTGTCCGCACCTCGCCATCTCAGAAAATGAGAGATGAAAAGAAGAATGGCTGCAGCGAAGAGAGAACACGCTGCACAATGAACAGAGATGGAGAGAGTTCCCAGCTCCAATGAAAAAAACAGAGAAGAAAGGACAGAGAGAGAGAGAGGGAGAGAGAAAAGAGCTAACAAATGAATGAAAGAAAGAAAAGAGCCATGTTCCCAGTGTCTGCCGTCCCCGGGGAGAGGTGGAGGGAAAAAAGAAAGGAGTGGTATTGATACAGAGGAAGAATGGAATCTAAAGAGAGCGCGGTGTAGAAGGGTAGGAAGTAGCTGCCACAAGGGAGGAGGTAGAGAAAAGACGGAGGAGAAAAAAAGAGCGTGAGAGAGGGAGTGAAGGGGGTTGCGGGGGGGTAAATAACCTGAGGGGAGAAAGATTGAGCCGGATAAGGTGAGATGATTGTGCAGATAGAGGCTGAGCTCGTAGCAGGGATGAGGAGAGGAAGCATCCATTTGAGCGAAGCAACTCGATTTTGTCCCTCCGCTCTGCGGCAAGAGTGGACGCTGGATCAGTGTTATCGTCCTCTCTCTGGACCTTAGTCTGCCCCCTTATCTGCCTTGCCTTAAAACAAAGACAGTGGTTTAGGGACCTTGGATCAGTCTTTACTGTGTAGTTTCTGCTCAGTCAAGGGCGGCTCACTCAGCAAGGACAACTCTTAGAAATGAGTTCTTTGGGGACAGCTTCATAGCAGAACCACCTTTGGGCTCCCAGAAGAACCGTAAAACCGTAAAATGTCAGAAAAGCTGCTGACACTGAACACATATAGGACGGTTTAATCCGTACCAAAACTTTTGGCACCAGGAAACTGGCACTGTGCTTTCTCCATTGGAATAATGGTCAATATCCAAAGGTTCCATTTTTTTGTTTTTGGTTATACAGTAGTGCTGGCATGGTGCTGGTTTAGCTGGTCACCCAGTGTAATCATGCTGGTTGACCAAGTATCAAACCACAACATATACTGGGTTTGCTGGTCTATATGCTGGTCTGTTTGCTGGTTTAAGATGATCTATGCTGGCTCAAGTTAGTATAGCTCTGGTCTAGTACTGATTTAGCTGGTTACAGTGCTTGGTCATGCTGGTTGACCAAGATACCAGCACCAGAACACAACACATGCTGGCTTTACTGGTCTATATGCTGGTTTAAGGTGGTCTAAGCTGACTTTGAAACTGGTAAAGAGCCCAATTTGGTCATCAAATCACATCATAAACTGGTTTTGACAGTCTATATGCTGGTTTAAGATGGTCTGTGCAGACATACGTTGGTATGGTGTTGGACTGCTGCTGATTTAGCTGGTTTACTGAGCTTGGTCATGCTGGTTGACCAACATACCAGCATCAAACCACAAAATATACTGGTTTTGCTGGTCTATATGCTGGTTTAAGGTGGTCTAAGCTGACTTTTTAAACTGGTAAAGTGCTCATATGGTACTAGTTTAACTGGCCACCCGATTTGGTCATTTAATCACAACATATACTGGTTTTGACAGTCAATATGCCGGTTTAAAATGGTTTGTGCGGATATACGTTGGTATGGTGTTGGACTGGTGCTGATTTAGCCGGTTTACCGAGCTTGGTCATGCTGGTTGACCAACATACCAGCATCAAACCACAAAATATACTGGTTTTGCTGGTCTGTATGCTGGTTTAAGATGGTCTATGCTGGTTCAAACGGGTGTAGTGCAGTTCTGGTGTTGGTTTAGCTGGTCACTCAGTATGCTTATTTTGCTAGTCTATATGCTGGTCTGTTTGCTGGTTTAAGACGATCTATGCTGGCTCAAGTTGGTATAGCTCTAGTCTAGTACTGATTTAGTTGGCTACAGAGCTTGGTCATGCTGGTTGACCAACATACCAGCATCAAAACACAACACAGGCTGGTTGTACTGGTCTATATGCTGGTTTAAGGTGGTCTATGCTGACATTAGTTGGTATAGTGCTTGTCTGGTACTGGTTTAACTGGTCACCCAATTTGGTCATCCAATCACAACATATACTGGTTTTGATAGTCTATATGCCTGTTTAAGACGGTCTGTGCAGATTTAAGTTGGTATAGTGTTGGACTGGTGGTTTTGCTAGCTGATCAGCATATTCATTTCCATCCATGCTGTCCAGCATACTAGGATCTAGGACCTTGGAGGTGAATGAAGCAAGTCAATGTTGCACATACAAATGCATCTCTATTTCTACAGTCCTTCAAATACTTATTCCAACCACAGATGCTGTGGCATCTCAGAGTGAGATGCTTTTAAAGTATCCTACCTATGCCTGGCTTTCTATTTGTGAATAATGTGCTGAAATGGAATTTCTCTTTCTAGCTGATTCAGATTTGTTAATCCTTTTACTTCTTCACCCCGATACTGCTGGGAGCAGGTAGCATCAGCTTCCATCCCTCTAGAAAAATCCCCTCCATTCCAGGGGAAATCATGCCACTCTGCTTACACTCCATGCTATTACAAAGTATGCTCGCATACTTTCCCACAGCAGTGACATCAACAAGGCATTTCTGTAGAAGATGCAGCCAATATAATCATACAGAAAGAGCTAAAATAGTTGCTTACAAGATTGTTCAATGTTCTTTTGCCATTGACTGACATGAGATTTTTTTTTGTGTGTGGCATAATAGCTTGAGAACAGACGCACACCAAAACCGTGGGAGCTGGCAACCCTGACTGTTTTGATAAACATCTGAATTAGAACAACTAATAAGCTAATTAATCATAAATTAAACACAAACATGAATGAAAACTGCACTGCATGGGTCCCTGCAGAGAAACATCAATTGAATGGTTATTTAGGAAGCCTGGTTCTTTAACATCATCACTCCAAAGAACCATTTCTTATTTTTACTTTTGCTTTTTTTCATGTTTAGTCAGTTCTAACTTCAGGTTTTGTTGATTGGACTATAGGACTGTAGGGCTGGTTTCCTGGACATAAGCCAGGTGTAATACTGAACTGAATTTCCAGTAGTAAACCTTTATTAAACTTCTCTCCTTCTACGCTTTGGTTTAATCCATGAAACACCAACCTTGTGGTTCCACTCCACTGGCTACTTTCCTTAATTTCCTGCCTGGGATCAATACTGTCTTATCTTATCTTATAGGTCTAGTATATAAGTGTACAATAGCAGACTGTAGCCCATCGTTTATCTTGGGTAATTTGTCGTCCACCCTCTTCCTTCGTCATTGGACCATTGGTCGCTTTCTGGCCATGGGACTGCTGTTAACCAAATATTATTGGTATGGTGGGCTATTCTCAGCGTAGCAGTGACACTGATACAGTGGTGGCATTGTAGTGTTTGTGGTGCTGACACAGTGGTGTTACGCATGTTGGTGGCATTGCCTGGTTGAGAGGCCCACCATCCAAAAATATCCAACCCAGAACAGCTCCAGTTTAACAAAAATAAAGGCCCAGAGGATGGCTAAGACAAACTGTGCATGGCCAGTTAAGCTGTCTCTAACTCTACACCAGCATAGTGAAGGAACTAGGCTGTAACCGGCAAACATTGGATAAGATGGCCCAGCATGGCTGCTGCATACAGCTTGTTGTTGGGTTGTGATGCTAATAAAGGTGGAACTGCTCATCTCCTCAGTCTCTTTAAGTGAGCAAAGCTGCTCAGCACTGTCCAAGGTTTGAGAAACAGTTTGAGGTGAAATGCTGAGCAAACAACATACTTTAAATCAAGGTTGAGTTAAAGAGTGCCAAGAGTGCAAAGAGTTAAAGTTGCCAGCTTATATCAGGAATTTTCGTTCCACCTTAAATGGTGCCACAGTACATTCTGGGGGCTGTACAAGCTGCAGCATTTAAGGTGGAATGGAACAATCAGTTAAGGAGCTGTCAAATAGGAGGCCAGTTTCAGACTTATTTAAAGATGAACATCAGCCATGCCCGCTGACATTTTGGTAATTGGAATGGGTGTGAAAAATGCCAGCGTCCCCCTCACAGCCTGGAACGATAGATTTCTCCATGTAGTCCGCCATTTTCCTAGCTTTTGCTTCATTGCTGTATGTAAATGTGTTTGTGGGGGGTGTAAATATTAATGAATCAAGACTGTTATGTCGCAGTTTAGGATTCTGGAAGCGGTCCATTTTCCACCCTCGTTTGCAAATGTAGGATTGTATTTGAAGAAGGGAATAACAATGTTTGAGGTTCTTGGTATGTAAGTCCTATGTACCAAACACTCCTTATTCAGCCATGCCAGTGTAAATACAGTTCTCTGTTCTATGGCACCTATTAATTGAACTGTGATGCTACGTCTTGTGACAACGGATTTTTGCAGTGTAATATAATATTAAAGAGTACATAGGGTTAGACTGTTTGGAGAACTATGGGCTAATGATGATGTACTGCATTGTTCAGTAATATAGAGTACTGAGAATAAGTCAGGGACTGTCTCTTTATGTGTTGTTTAATTTCCAATCAAAAATGCCATTGAGTCCAGGTTCACTTGTTCAGTTTCAGTATTCAGTGTGCCCACTTTGCTTCTTTTTTTTCTGGGAGACGTGCTGGGATATTTTTCCAGTTCTCCAAAGTTCAGTCTCAGAAGTTGGTTGAATTTTTTTCTGATTCTGCTGCTTGAATGATTCACTCAGGTTGAAAATCAGTAAAATCTAAGTTGTAAATTAATTACAACTTAGACCCTCTGCATAGCAATAGAAAGGATGCCAGCCGAAGTACAGGATTCCATTTTTATTCATATAGTCTATTATTCTTGTTATATGATATATGATTAAATATGAACAACCAAAAGCAATAATTATACAGGGGTTGGACAATGAAACTGAAACACCTGTCATTTTAGTGTGGGAGGTCTCATGGCTAAATTGGACCAGCCTGGTGGCCAATCTTCATTAATTGCACATTGCACCAGTAAGAGCAGAGTGTGAAGGTTCAGTTAGCAGGTAAGAGCACAGTTCTGCTCAAAATACTGCAATGCACACAACATTATGGGTGACATACCAGAGTTCAAAAGAGGACAAAGTGTTGGTGCACGTCTTGCTGGCGCATCTGTGCCCAAGACAGCGAGTTTTTGTGATGTATCAAGAGCCACGGTATCCAGGGTAATGTCAGCATACCACCAAGAAGGACGAACCTCCACCAGCATCACGTAGTGACCTGGCCACTATCCTGCAAGAGGAATGGCTTAAAATCCCTCTGACCACTGTGCAGGACGCAGTATATGTCATTCCCAAGACGAACTGACGCTGTATTGGCCACAAAAGGAGGCCCTACACCATACTAATAAATGATTGTGGTCTAAAACCAGGTGTTTCAGTTTCATTGTTCAACCCCTGTAGAGATTCCTTTGCTACTACCGAAAGAGAGCGAGGCAGCCCTCAAATTTTTAGCCCTCAGGTGATCTTCCCCTAATTTTCAGTCCTAATACCGCATGTGCTCATTGGTATGCTACCTGTTCATGATCTCATTAATGTCCTCTCTTTTATCATTCTTTCCAGGTTGTGCGTGCAGTGGGTTCATTTGAGCTGCAGATCCATCAGTGGCAAAACTCTCTGGGCATTCTACACAGCGGTCAGTGCTGTGACCTCCAGGCTGGCGGGGGTCAGCGGTGTCCTGCCGGTGATCAGTGCGATACATTCTTCAGGGTGTGTCTGAAGGAGTACCAGGCACGTGTGGCCCCCACGGGCTCCTGCACATTCGGCTCGGGCAGCACACCCGTCCTGGGTGGAAACTCGCACACTGTACGCCACCATGGACACGAGGGGAGCGAGGGAGGCCGAATCATCATCCCGTTTAAATATGCCTGGCCGGTCAGTTCAGCTTCTTTTTGCTACTCTTAATATGTAGAGCTAAGATTTACAGCTGAGGGGATTCTTTATGAACACCTATGAACAATGGATTTAACATGTCTCTGGTGTCCATTTGGTGCTAAATGATGATAAAAATGACTTTATGATCTTTTCTTTATGATTTTACTGCTACTTAGCTGCATGGAGATTAGAGGAATGTAAGCTAGGTTGTATTTATTAGACTATAGATCAGTGGCTAGGTAAGCCAAGCTAATATAAAGTGACACTAAAGGCAAATTAAATGGAATATTACAGAGGAATATTATGCTTAGTTTTCATGTACATAATTTTATTTTTGGGGTCTGCTAGAGTAGATTTACCTGCGGCATGTCTCTCGATGCTAGTTGCCCAGTGTGCTGTGGTGAGTCCAGTCCTAAACGCCCTGTAAAACAAGTTGGTAGACCCAACTTCTCAAGCTACATTGGATCAGGACTTTTTTAGACTGGCAAGTTACTGTTTAAGCTTTCTGGGTATCGCGTGCCAAGTTCACCAGTAGGCGGGCAATATGGACAGTGTTACGAAATGATGTCATCTTGCAACAGAAAAAAGGCTGGTATTTCAGCAAGCTACTTTAGGCAGCTGGGGAAAGTGGTTTCTGTTGGAGAGTGTTTTCCCCTCTGGCATGTACATTGGACTTTATAACTTTATAGATTATTTATATGAACAAAAAACTCCAGAAAAGCTCCAGAAAAACTGAAACCATAATGCCCCCCACCCATCATGCCACATCCATTTTTACAGATAACCCTCTATCATAGAACATTGGAAACCACATAGGCAAGTCTGTTTGAGATTCCTTAGCAATCCGACATGCTTCAGGGCAGTTGTGCGCAGATTGAGGCCTACTGTTTTCAAGTGGAGATGCGTGTTGCATACTGACGATGTTTACTTGTTAGCTACATTAGCTTTGTAAATGTAGTGCAAAAGCTGATTGCTGGAAACACATGATAGTGTATTTGTCCGACTCTGACAATGTTGGACTTTCTCAGAGCCACTGACTTACTATTAAAGTCTGCTTATTGCTGACTTGCCAATTCATTAGCATTCACTTGACCTTGAACTGGCCGTCATTTGGCATGACATGGACTCAATGGTGGCCTTGCACTGAGCTGCTGTTTTGGCAGAGGAAGTGGTGTGGTCAGCGTTTGGCTCGTAACTGCTCAAGTCTTTAAGCTGATTACACTCTTTCACCCCACGTTCATTGATCAGAGAGGATGAAGTGCAGTGGAGAGGTAGCTGAACAGCGAGAGTCACCCAGTGAGCTCCTTTGCAGCGCTGTGGACTTTTATTAACCCAGTGTTCTATATTCTTCTTCCTTCCTCACCTCTACCTCCTACTCCCATCCGCACATTCTCTTCCCACTCTCTCCGCTGTGTGAGACAACATCCAGGCAGTGCATTATTGGCTTCCCTTAATGTTTGACCTTTGACCTGACTGACCCAATTGTCTCACTTTATTTAGAGTAAGAATGAGGAGTCCTCTGAACAAAACCTGTACATCCTGCCCGTCCTCCTCTTCTCTTCTCTTCTCTTCTCTTCTCTTCTCTTCTCTTCTCTTCTCTTCTCTTCTCTTCTCTTCTCTTCTCTGCTCTTTTCTTCTCTTCTCTTCTCCTCTTTTCTGCTCTTTTCTTCTCTTCTCTTTTCTACTCTTTTCTTCTCTTCTCTTCTCTTCTCTTCTCTTCTCTTCTCTTCTCTTCTCTTCTCTTCTCTTTTCTTTTCTTTTATTTTCTTTTCTTCTCCTCTTTTCCTCTTCTCTTCTCTTCTCTTCTCTTCTCTTCTGTTTTATACTCTTTTGTTTTATACTCTTTTGTTTTACCCTCTTTTCATTTAATAGTTTCTCGTCTCCTCTCTCCTCCTTTCTTTTCTTCTCTTTTGTTTTGTCCTAATCCAATTTTTCTCTTCTCTTCTCCTCTCTTCTCTTCTCTTCTCTTCTCTTCTCTTCTCTTCTCTTCTCTTCTCTTCTCTTATGTTGTATTCTCTTTTGTTTCTCTCATTTACTCTTCTGTTCTCTTCTTTTCTCTTCTCTATTCTACTCATCTCTTTTCATCTCTTCTCCTCTCTTCTCTTCTTCTATAGTTACTGGGTACTACTTTTGTAAGGTCGGATTGCCGACATTGTAAAACCCTTCACATATCAAATGCATGAATCCCATCACTGAGCGTCTTATTTAAAGCCTATTTAAATAACACCACTCCCTTTTCTCATGTCCTCGTTACCCTCTACCTGTAAATCTGGTATCTTTGGTTACTTTGACTTTCTCTCTTCTCTCAGACGGTTTGACCTTTCCTGTCCTATCATCCATAATGGATCAGGCTAATTCCCTTCTAACGTTACTCACACAGGCTATTTCTGTTCAATTACAGCTCAGCAGACTCTTTCTACAGTTCAGCACCAGTTTTCCGTCTGCCAGTTATGCGTCCCTTAGCATAGCTCACAGTGAATGAGAAACAGACAGACAGAAAGAGAGAGAGGCCAGCAGACGGAAAGAGACAGTGTGACGGTAGACCACAAGCTCAGTCCATAAAACGAAACCAGAACAACAGCCTGAGCTGGGTTGGGTCTGCTTGTTTGTCTTGTGGTTTAAATGATTGATTCTAAATGCTGAGTTTCCTCAGCGGTGTGGTTGGGGCTGTATTTTAGTGTGGGACGTGGGGCGGGGCAGGGGGTATTGGGATTTGTGATTCAATACCAACCACCATTGTCTGCAGTTTCTCAGAGATTTCAGAAACATGGCCCTAACCTTTAAAAGTTGAGCGCTATTAGTTCTGTGTTGCTGTGCTGCCCAACTGTAGCTACATACTTGCATACGACTACATCCAATAAACTCTTACCCCTTTTGTCATAACTGAAATCTCCAGATTACATTTTGTATCATGGAGAATGGACCAATAGAAATGCTTCATAATGACTTATGAAAATGTGTAGCTTACATTGACTTCCATTTCAAGTCATGAATGCTTCTGATTTATGTAAAGTCATCCTTTTGAAGAAATAAGGTTTTGTTCCTAAAGCCAGGATGCTTAATCAACTAATGATTTACGCCATGCAGTACATTCTGATAGATTTAAACTGGTAAACAAGTTTGAGTCTGCACATCTGACATTCTTCTAATATTTTTTTTATGTTTTTAAAATTACTTTCAGTGTAAAAGATATTGTCGCTGTCCAATGAAAAACATCTATCTCCATTTTTGTCCATTTTTACTTTTATGCATCATTTGACCACAGCTGCTGCCGTTAACACTGTGTGAAAATCTCAAGATAAATGGACCCACAGAAATGGCCCAAAAGTGTTTGAAAAGATGTCTGGTTCCATTGACTTACATTAAAGTTAAATGAGGTTTTTGTCCTCTTCTGTAAAGTTGCCATTTTGGAGATACTTGTTTTTCTTTGGACAGCGACGATGTGTTCCTTTCACTACATTCATTCATTCATGCATACATCCAACTTCTACTTCACTTATCCTTCTGGCTTATAGAGTTCCAGTCTATTGCAGGGTAGGCACATAGACAAACACATTCATTTACACCCAGGGGGGATATTTAGGATGTCATGTCTTTGGACTGTTGGAGGAAACCCACGCAGACATGGGGACATCATGCATAGAACTTCTCCTGATCATTCTGATTCAGTTCAGATTTGAATGAACCCTTTGTCTGGCTTCTCTCACTGTCATGAACATGATTTATGACCACTGGACACTGCTCTCAGCAACTACGCTGTGTTCCTAATCATCTATTTCTCTTTATTTGCCTTTATCACCACCAGAGGATCCATTTGTGGTGTGTTAATGATTAAAACAAAAATGCAAACTTTACTTGATCTCTGATTCTCTACAAGTGATGGGTTCAGAAGGTTCAATTCTGATTGATTTTATGACTCAACTCTGGAAGCAGAATAAACACACAGAAGGAGTGTAGACAATTGTGAGTGACTGCCATGAAACGGAAAATGACACATTCTTGCAGCTGAAGTCAAATAAGCAACTTCAACAGCAGAACTCATTCTGAGATCTGGCTCAATTTTTAATTGGAATCAAAAAATAAATATCAGGCAAACTGTTTATAGGTCAGAACACTTTGTACTGTTAAAGACAGAATCTTAATGTTCCTAAAGTGTACATTTAAGCTTGTGAACTGCCTCATTATGACTGCTGAGATACTATATGTATGTGACATCCCTCCAAATTACTGAGTTCAGGTGTTTCCGGTGTTTCCAGACCCATTGCTATCAAGCACATGCCAAGCCATGAAACCTCCATAGACAAACATTGGCAGTAGAATGGTGTTACAGCTATTGTGCCATCTTTTCTGGTCAGTTTGAAGATTATATATGATCATGTATGAATATGATATATGTGTCTGCTAGGTCTGCTCTGGTCAACTGTAAGTCATATTATTATGAAATAGAATCATCTAAGAGCAACCACAACAACTTCACGAGGTAAAAGCACTTCCTAGCTCATCAAGTAGAGCCTATTTACCAATCCATTGCATGTCCTTTCTTCACCTGTACCTAATTCTGTGGCTGAATAGCTGCATGCAAACCTAAGATTACTAGGTGCCATGCCAAGTGTCATCTGGAGTGGTGTAAAACACACTGCCACTGGACTCGTTCCCTGGAGTGACCAATCTCACTTTACCATCTATGTGATGGAATAATCTGGGTTTACCAGACACCAGGAGAACACTACTGCAGGGAGAAGTGACAACAGTGAAGTTTGATGGAGGAGGGATAATAAGGCTGTTTTAGGGTTTGGGCTCCAATGACGTTCCAATGAAGGGTACCGATAATGCTACACCATACAAAGGCATTTTAGACCCTTGTCTTCATCTTTGTGGCAACAGTGTGGGGAGGGCCCTTTCCTGTTCCATCATGACTGTGCTCCGGTGCACAAATGAGCTCCATAAATACATGGGTTGAGAATTTTGGTGTGGAGGAACTTCAGTAGGCTGCACAGAGCTATCACCTCAACCCCACTGAATACCTTTGAGATGACCTAGAATGGTCAAAGGTGAGTCAGGCGTTCTCGCCCTACATCAATGCCTGACATCACAAATACTCTTTTGACTGAATGTTTACTAATTCCCTCATAGCCATTTTTCACCAACGTGGAACTGGGGAACCCAATTTTAAACTGTTTGGCACCTTTCCACCAAAAATAAATCAGTTTTTTACAGAAAAAGTTTGTTTCCAGCTGGAACCGATAAATAGTAGGTTCTTCAGCACAAACTGTGTCGACATCCCTCAGCAAGTCAAATATTTAGGAAAAAGAAGGCAACAATGGCAACACCCAGTGGCTTACTGATGAACCTCTTCTACGTCTTCTTATCACCAGTAGTTGAGCTGTGTTTGCGCTTTGGATAAAACCAAACATCTGGAATAACAGCACAAATGCTCACAGGTAATCCACACGCTCCGCCATCTTGTTACTACTGTTTACTACTGCGGTGTTTGTTGCCTTTGATGCTGTATCCTTTGACATCGTTGATCCTAGTAAAAACTGGTTCCAGACTTGTTCTCTGTATAGCACCAAGGTTCTGAGAAGCTTAAAGGTTCAAGGTATTTGGGTAAAATGGCTGATTGGTCCTTATCACTGTGTTCAGATCCCCAGTTAATGTTCATGTTAACGATGATTGGCCCTAGTTACTGCCTTGCTTATTTTGAGATCCCCCTGTTTGTTCTGATCCCTCCCCTTGCCCGTGGTTGGCCCTAATCACTGAGGCTCTCCTAAATATGATTGCACTGGTCTTCCACCAAGTTGGCTGACTTTGGCATGGACTGTATTTGAAATGGCCCACTTCTATACTGCATACTACAGTAGTATGTACTGTATACTGTATACACCCCCTGTGTGAGGTATTCAGTACAGTAACAAGTTCTGACCTACAGTGTAGTGTACTAATACTGTCACATGACCAGTTACCTCACATTTACCTCAGAGCTGTTATTATCATATCCACTGTTTAGAGCTAGCTACACTGCTCAGTTCACCTGAAATACGTTTAG
Source organism: Prochilodus magdalenae (assembly GCA_024036415.1). NCBI lineage: Eukaryota > Metazoa > Chordata > Actinopteri > Characiformes > Prochilodontidae > Prochilodus > Prochilodus magdalenae. The sequence continues at coordinate 883,289 of JAMWET010007208.1, read as the reverse complement.
CTCCTAGCTAACCTTGGCTATAACCTCTTAAACAGTTCTTCTGTTATTAATTCTCAGACCTGTATAATTTTAGCACCAAGGTTCTAAGAAGCTTGAAGAGAGCCAATTCAAGAACCAGGGTGGTCTTGGGGGAAAATGGTTATCAAAGAGAATCCAAAATCTTCCAAGAGAGGGACAAACTCCATATTAATGCTCATGGTTTTAGGAATGGGATGTCCAACAGCCTATATAGGTGGAATGGTCATGTGACCACATACATTTTGTCCATGTAGTGCCTTCACTCTGTGAGTAACAAAAGAAGGGCATTAGTGTTCTCATTCCAAACCTAATACCGAAGTTCAAGTTTACGAGTGTTGGACTTCCAATTAGCTCAGAGGCTAGCCTAGCCAAGGGCACATTTCTACTAAAATTTCTGCATCTCGTTATCCTGTCCCCGGGGGCCAGGTAGGTGCTACACTCTTCCAAGTCGTGAGTTAAACCAGGCAAGGTCATGTTAAAAACAGCGCTGAGCAGAGGGCTGCTCTTTCCGTTCCCACTGTCTGTTTGAATGGAATCGTGGAGGCCGCGGGCCACGGAATCCTTTAAAAATGGCCCGGCGCCTGGTGGTACACTAATGGGTTACTGTGATCTGCTCTTCGGCTTTCCGTTTGTGTCTTTGTTAGCATCCCGAACGCAGAGTCCCTCAGTCTTGCTTTTATTACTGTTGTCTGGGAGCGTTTTATGACCTCTGCAGTGAGGCTGGATGTCTATTCATAAGGAGAGGATCACAATAAGGGCGAGAAAGCTGATATTATGTTTATAATTATGGTCGCATTGAGTTGTAATAACGTTTTCAATAAAGTCCAAAGCCGGCTGGGGCTTTGTTGGGGGAGAGGGAAATTATGTGATGCAGACCAGCTTTCCTGCACAGGGCTGTGTGTATCTGGAAGAGGACTCGAACACACACTCGGAACGCACAAAACCTGAACACACACATATGCACAGCGGTGGATAAAGTCGCTTGGTCTGGTACAGGTACCTTTCCAAAGCGCGGCTTGAGACGACTTATTGTACCGAAGTACATGGTAAAGCCTCCTAGATCCCCTACAGCGGTTTCACCATTGGAGCCTTTTCCTACATTTGTATTTACGTTCTTTAATTATTTACTGCTTGTGTCTAATTAAAACTCGCCTATAAGTGCAGAATATAAGCCGATTAGTTTTGTTATGATTTGATTTGATAAAAAAAAATGTTTTCCAGAAAGACAATTGCATCCCAATCACTTCTGCCAGCAATTTGCCTTTGTTTGTCAACGAAATGGCAAATGGGAAAAGTTAGGAAACATACAAATCTGAACTTCCATACAGAATAAAATATATATTAATGTAATTCATACTCAAAAAAGAAAACCTGACTGCGATTGGTTCTAATCACTGCTGTATTTGTTCAGAGACCTCCCCCTGGCTGTGATTGGTTCTAATCACTGCTGTATTTGTTCAGAGACCTCCCCCTGACTGCGATTGGTTCTAATCACTGCTGTATTTGTTCAGAGACCTCCCCCTGACTGCGATTGGTTCTAATCACTGCTGTATTTGTTCAGAGACCTCCCCCTGACTGTGATTGGTCCTAATCACTGCTGTATTTGTTCAGAGACCTCCCCCTGACTGCGATTGGTTCTAATCACTGCTGTATTTGTTCAGAGACCTCCCCCTGACTGCGATTGGTTCTAATCACTGCTGTATTTGTTCAGAGACCTCCCCCTGACTGCGATTGGTTCTAATCACTGCTGTATTTGTTCAGAGACCTCCCCCTGACTGCGATTGGTTCTAATCACTGCTGTATTTGTTCAGAGACCTCCCCCTGACTGCGATTGGTCCTAATCACTGCTGTATTTGTTCAGAGACCTCCCCCTGACTGCGATTGGTTCTAATCACTGCTGTATTTGTTCAGAGACCTCCCCCTGACTGCGATTGGTTCTAATCACTGCTGTATTTGTTCAGAGACCTCCCCCTGACTGCGATTGGTTCTAATCACTGCTGTATTTGTTCAGAGACCTCCCCCTGACTGCGATTGGTCCTAATCACTGCTGTATTTGTTCAGAGACCTCCCCCTGACTGCGATTGGTTCTAATGACTGCTGTATTTGTTCAGAGACCTCCCCCTGACTGCGATTGGTCCTAATCACTGCTGTATTTGTTCAGAGACCTCCCCCTGACTGTGATTCGTTCTAATCACAGCTGTATTTGTTCAGAGACCTCCCCCTGACTGCGATTGGTTCTAATCCCTGCTGTATTTGTTCAGAGACCTCCCCCTGACTGTGATTGGTTCTAATCACTGCTGTATTTGTTCAGAGACCTCCCCCTGACTGTGATTGGTCCTAATCACTGCTGTATTTGTTCAGAGACCTCCCCCTGACTGTGATTGGTTCTAATCACTGCTGTATTTGTTCAGAGACCTCCCCCTGACTGTGATTGGTTCTAATCACTGCTGTATTTGTTCAGAGACCTCCCCCTGACTGCGATTGGTTCTAATCACTGCTGTATTTGTTCAGAGACCTCCCCCTGACTGCGATTGGTTCTAATCACTGCTGTATTTGTTCAGAGACCTCCCCCTGAATGTGATTGGTTCTAATCACTGTTGTGTTTGTTCAGAGACCTCCCCCTGACTGTGATTGGTTCTAATGACAGCTGTATTTGTTCAGAGACCTCCCCCTGACTGCGATTGGTTCTAATGACTGCTGTATTTGTTCAGAGACCTCCCTCCTTGACTGTGATTGGTTCTAATCACTGCTGTATTTGTTCAGAGACCTCCCCCTGACTGTGATTGGTTCTAATCACTGCTGTATTTGTTCAGAGACCTCCCCCTGACTGTGACTGGCCCAATCTCTGCTATTGAGACTTATATTGAAACGTGGTTTTAGTTTCTACCTTCACGTAAATGTGGTTGGTGCTAATCACTTGTTCTGATGCCAGCCCCTCATTGTGATTGGTCAGAATAACCTCTGCTGACACCTCCCACTAAATGCAGTAAATGTTCCTAGGCTTGCTTAATCTAAAGCCTTCCTCCGAGTGTGATTACTACACCTTTACCATAAAATGTGGTTTGTCCTAAGTTACCTGGTGCAAACGCTGCTCAGTTCACCTGAAATACGTTTAGCTGCTATCAAACCTGTAAAGCATTTTATCTTTTATTAATCTTCAGACCTGTATACTTTAACATTTTGATAAAAATATACCCCATTACATTTACCACACCCACATTTATACTCAGAGATGGCTGTGTTTGATCCCCAGTGTTACCTGCCACCATTTTCTTTGGCTGAAGCAGGCTGAGAGCTGGTGAGGCCGCTGTGCATGATAGGATGCAGTACACCCCTGTATACTAGAACCTCTGACTGGAGTAGATCACCATCCGGGTATCTTCAGTGCACTACAGATCTTCGATTTGCTCACATACTACATCCTACATACTACTTTTAGGTAGATTTTGTACACAGGTAGTATATCGTCGCTGTCCAAAGAAAAACATGTATCTCCATTTTTTGTTGATTTTTACTTTTATGCCTCATTTGATCACATGAGCTGCTGTTTACACTGTGTGAAGATTTCATAAAGAATGGACCAACAGAAATAACCCAAAACGTCTTGGAAAGACGTCTGGTTCCATTGACTTCCATTCAAATTAAAAGAGGTTTTTGGCCTCTTCTGTAAAGTTGCCATTTTGGAGATACCTGTTTTTCTTTGGACAGTGACGATATAGTGTGCCAGTCCGAGTACAGCCATTGTTGGTTCCGAGACCTCCTCCTGAATGTGACTGGGCCGAAACTGGTCTTAATTACAATGGTGTTGGTTTTTTTATCCCTCAGCCTGACAGTGTTCGTTCCTAATTACAACATACTTTGTTCTGACCATCCCCACACATCGATTGGTTCTGATCACTGTGACATTTGTTCAGATCCTTCCTCTGCCTTTCATAGGTCCTGAGCACTGTTCTGGGACATTCCCTGGCCTGTGATTATTCATAATCACAGTGTCATTTGTTCTAATCAATCCCCTGATTGTGATTAGCCCAAATCACTGCGTTGTTTGTTCCAACATGATTTAGTTACCTGCAGCAATGCCAAGCTTTAGAAGGAGGTATCCGTTTTAAGTATACTTACAACTTACATGCTCTGTACTCAAGGTAGTTTGATTGTACTGCCAGCTTAGCACTCTATAATGTAATTGCATTTAATTGATATGTCAAATTGACAATAATAACTTTAGACTTCTATGGCTTCAGTATACAGTACTTGTGCTTGCACATTATTCCTTTCACAGCTCCCACATATACACACACACACACACACACACACACACATTCACACTCACTTATTCATAAAGTCTTCAGCCCAGACACTTCAACATCAGTTTCTTTATCCTTGAATTTACATTAACCACCGCTTGCCCTTTGATGATGTGTTTGGTGTGTGTACATACAGTATGGTGTGGTAAGGTTTGGATTTGTATTCTTTCAGACACGCCTTTCTGAATGCCTGCACCTTTCTGTGTGCCGGTGTGTATAAAGGGTGGGGGGTCGGTGAGTGTGAGAAAATTCAGCTGGAGAAAACCAATCCGGTTCAGTTTCAGGGCAGGGCCGAGGGGCGGACTGGACTGAGAGAGAGAAAGAAGGGGGGGAAGAGAGAGAGAGCGAGAGATTTCTGAGCTGGTGAGCTGAAAGAGCCGCATTATCTGAACATCTTTGTGTGGTGGTTTTTTGGGGGGAGTGTCCCATAGTCCCAGGTGGGGGTACAAACAGATGAACCCAGTTATTATGAGGAAAACTGAGACATCTCTCTCTCTCTCTCTCTCTCTCTCTCTCTCTCTCTCTCTCTGTCTCTCTGTCTCTCTCTCTCTCTCTCTCTCTCTCTCCCTTTCTTTCTCTCGCTTGAGAAAAGTGGTAGTTTGGCACAAAATCAGATGAACACTATTTCCTGTTTACCTCAGTTGTAGTCAATCAGCCACATCATGTTTGCCATCTGAAAATTGGAAAGAAGCACCCGGCAAAAAACAAGATTTTGGCAAGTAAAATAATCCTATGTCTAGTTAATATATCTTAAATTCTCATTGTTGCTAAGTTTAAGACAGTTAAGTTATTTCCAGATGTATTAGCAACTTCTTTACTGAATTTAGTAAGCCAAATTTTCTCACTATATTGGCAGATAATTTAGCTTGTTTCAGTCACGTTCTTAAAATAAAATCTTTTAAAAACACCTAGAAATAAATGACATAATCTTATGATAAGGCTACAACAATCGTACAATGAGAAATACAATAGAAAGCAACTAAACATGAGATGATCTTTTGAAATGCTTCTGTAGTTTTGCACTGGACTTACAAGCAGGGGAGGCACAATAAATTCAAAACTGTTGAGGCAAATTTATTTATTAAAAATATATATATATATCCCAAAGCTAGTGGAACCGGGACTAAATGCTATATTAGTCTGCTTGATGATTAGATTTATGGATCTAGAAGCCCCGGTAGCTAACTTGCTAACTGTTGCGCTCCTGATCTGATGAGTCAGTTCTGTTGTTTGAGTGGCTGTAATGATGATTTACCCCAGTTCTAAGACATTCTGCTTCCCACGACGTTAACTACATTCACCAGTCAGTGGAAATCAAACCCAGCAGAAATTCACCCCAAAGCACCTTCAAGATGCATCGCCAGAATGGGGACGTACTAGTTTTTAAACTGGAAAGTCTCGCTCTAGAGGAGATCTGGAGGAGACCAGCAAGCCTGTTCACCGCAGAAATACCAAGGGTTAGGTTCATTTTGGCCCGCGTATATAAGATTCAGTTTCCAGAGCAAGACCAATGAAGCAACCTCCAGACATCAAACATGACTTGGCTGATTGACTGCATTGGTTTACAGGGTAAAGTGTAGAATTTTTAGCTCCTGCCAAACTGTGCTGTGTTGAATTATCAGTTTATGCTTTTTTGTTATTGTTTATAGTGATATTGGGTTTAGTCTGCTGCTCTCTCTGTTTTAATTTAGTATTCCTCTTGAGCTATAGTAGCTTCTGCCTCTTCTTTAGGCTGCCGCTGTAACAGAACATAATTACCGTTGGAAGAAAACCATCTCCAAACAGGAGAGGCAAGAATCGTTATTGATCTGTAATGGAAGGTCATGCAATGAAAAATTGTTTATAAGACATTTTGGACAATTTCTGTGAATTGCTCCCTGACATAATAACACCATGGTAATGGTAACAGGTAAAATGCTAATTGGTAACTGGTAAAATGGTAATTGGTAACTGGTTTATGGTAAAAGTAATAGTAATATACAGTTTTTGCATGAGAGTGATTATATATTCTTAATGACTTGTCTGATTATATTAAAAGTTAAATAAATTAATTAATTAATTAATAAACTTTTCCTTTAGAGCTTGTAAAACATTTTCTCATTTCCGCATCTACCTGCTTTCTGCCTGAGGAAAACTGAGACATTTCTCTCTCTCTCTGTTTCTCTCTCTCTCTCTCTCTCCCTCTCTCTCTCTCTCTCTCTCTATCTCTCTCTCACTCTCTATCCCTGTCCCTCTCTCTCTCTCTCTCTCTCTCTCTCTCTCTCTGTGCATTCATGAAAGTTTTCGTTGAGGATAGATAGCAGGCCCTGAGAGCAGCCCAGGGCCATTCCGTGATGACAGACTAGACCAAAACAGTCGTCCCCAATGAAGTCATCCCTCTTTCTTTCTACTGTTCGGGTGACAGAAGAGAAGAAGAGAAAGGATGAAAACTGATAAATGCGCCCGATAAATGCCGGGGGGCAGTAAATGTGTGAGTGTGTGAGACAGAGGCAGAGAGATGTCTCTTCCCGTTTGGTGTGGTCTAGTGTGGTTGGACTTTAAAGTCTCTCAGGTTTGGAGGCTTTGAGCCATTAAGATGAATAAGGGTCAGGTTGCTCCTAGCCTGGGGGGGAAAATAAGGGTCAATGGGTGACCTGGGCACAAAGGTGAGACTAATACTCAAACTAACTCACCACACTCACACGCTCGCTCTCTCTCTCTCACTCACTCACTCACTCACTCTCTTTCTCCCAGATCATTATTCTCAATTACCTTGGGACATTATTCTCAATTACCTTCCTGCACCAGTACAGCAGTGAGTCAAGCCCAAAACAGATCAAGTTCCATTTTCTCTCTGAATGGCTGTGAACGGCGGTGGAGGTGTTCATCATTCCTTCGCAAACGTTCATGTCAGCTTTGGCTTATTTAGCCCACCTTAGTGCAGTTCAGAAGGGAGCTTGGTGAATACGATTGGCTGTTTGACTACACAGTTAAACAAATGCTGCAGTGTCTTTCTATACAGTCTCTATCTGCCTATCTGTAACGTAGAAGGGATTACTGCAGACTAGAATTACTCTAGACAAAACCTCTTAACTCAAGGCCTGGGGTAGTTTTTACCAAGCACAGGAAAATGTCTCCTAAGAATTGTCTGTGGTAATTAACTATGTGCAACTTAAACTGCCTGTAAGGATTAGGAAATTGGGAAATGCCAGATTATAATGATGAGCAGTTTGAGCCATTGGTGGTGTTAGGCTTTATGTACCTCCACTCACATTTAAAGCAACATTAAGGAAAACTTAACCTAATATCTGAATAACAGAAATCAATTTGATGGTACACTGACTTATAGCCCGAAAAAACCCCACCCATACCACACACTATCAACTATGGACCTTTTGCTAGCTATAAGAAAAAGCTAACCTGGGATTCCTAGCACAGACATCATGGCAGAGACAACATTGTCGGAGGAAGTCAGGAAGAGAAACGAGAGAGCGACTGAGCAAGAGACTAGAGTGAAGAAAGACTCGACTAAGTGAGACTCGGACTGGCTTTTACTTGTTGGCGAGATCTTAAAGGATGCAAGTCAATACTAACAGGACAACAATGAAAATCCAAAACCAGATGTTCATTCCTGCCCATGTTATGTATCGGTGTCGTTCCTGTCTGACAGACTTTTGTGGTTTCTCCAGATGCCAAAAGTCCTCTACCCTCAGTCCCATTATAGGCTGCATGCAAAACAAATAAAATCATCTCACACCAAAAAGGCTGGTCAGTCTTTGTCAACCTCACCCCAAATATGGCTCAAAGGTTTGAACCTCCTGTAGTAAAGTCCTGTGATAGTGCTCTACACTTCGTAAGTCCACACCGTTCTCCTGTTCTGATGGTGTCTTTGGTGGTGTTGTGCGCTACAGATGACACTTCTGATTTTGGTTATTTACTCAAAGAAACAACCAAAACCGCCAGTGTAATCTGTAATCTGTGGGAGTTGGATTTGTGGTGTTCATTTATGAACAAATGCACATGTGCAGCTGTTCATGCTGGGTTTAAGATGTTTTGTGTTTATGACAGTTGTGTAAAGTGAATTACTCTCTGCAACTATAGGGGACCTACACGCCAAAATACCATTTCTCCCATAAAGCTGAATCCTGTATTTTGTTTCAGGCTTCAAGATGTCTTCAAATCAGTGTATATGGTACTTGACTGTATGTCACATGTGTTGCAAATACAGCTTACTCCCTTTCAGGTAGTTCAAATAATGGTGCTCAGCATTTGGGAGACGACTTTACTTTTAATAAAGGCCTATGAGCATTTTCTGAGTTGCTGAGCTAAACACAGGAAGATATATCAAAATGATTGTCCCTAGTAATTGACTGTATGCTACAGGTGCTGCAAATATAGCTTAAGATGAGAAATGCCAGGGTATGCCTTTAAAAAGCAGTTCTAGGCTTTGATAGCATTGCAGGCTTTAATTCACTTCTAATAGAGGCCTATGGGCAGGTGCTGATGATAAGTGACTTTCAGGCCAACACGTTTCCGTTCTTTTGCTGAGTAAAGGAAAATGTCCCAAAATTACTGCCCATGGTAATCAACTGTATACGACAGGTGCTGGAAACAGAGACTAAGCTGGAGGTTGTCGGAGTGTTCCTTTAAAAGGCAGCTCAGTCCGTTGATGGTGCTCAGCTTTGGGAACTTCCCTTGTATAATGTTTAATAGTGTCCCTTTTGGTCTCAGAACGACGACAGGCATTGGGTTCTCAACATTAGTGCCCTTTTGTGCCTTTGGCCGTGTCACTCATCCTCCTCTCTTAAGTTTTTTATATCACTACCTTGGTACATTACACCTCTGTAATCCTGTCCTTCTCCAGGGACTGTAGGGGGGTGGGGGTGGGATGTGAATTCAGCTCTGAATGGGCATGTTTAGACTTGATCTGGGGCCACTTGGATAAACCACAAATGGCTGCCCTCAAATAAACACATAAACACTTTCGGTGCCGGGTCAGAATTGGTTCTGCTTTAAAGATATGCAGTTCAGTAGACACAATAGAAGTTCATTCAAGTCATAGTTTGGTGAAAAAATTGATTTATGCAGATTTGCCATCACTGCCAATGAAGTCGATTAGCCAAGACATGTCAGGAGTCTGAAGCTTTATTAAAGGGGCCCAAATTTTGAACATATGACTTTTCCTTGTTGTTTATATGTAAATCATATGTTATAATGTAAGTTGATTATATACAAATCAGTCCATACAGTATTTATATTGACACAGAATGCAAGCATATCATCGCTCATATCTCCAAAATGGCTTTAACTTTACAGGAGAGGGCTCATCAAAATTTAATAGAAGTCAATGGAACCAGACGTCTTTCCAATTTTGGGCCAATTCTGTATGTCCATTCATCATATAGCTCTCACACAGTGTAAACAGCAGCTGCTGTGTTCAAGTGTGGCTTAAAATGACAAAACTGTATATTCATGTGTCTCATTGGACAGTGATGATATATTGATCAGAAAGATAGACAGATCTATGTGTTACTACATACTGATGAAAACAGTGCAGTAAAAATAAAGATGTCTGTCACATTAGAATTCCATGTGTCCAAATTTTCAATTACTACTGTCTATTTCAGTAGGTCACTAAGCACAGCCCTGGGAAGTAAGCGTTAGGAATATTGATTTATGAACATTCGCCCACTTCACCAACTTTTCCTCCCTCTCAGTCCCGCTGTCTCCCTCTCTTGCAGTCTAAAGCTAATTTTGGCTCATCAGCCTCAGAGGTCACAGATCAGGCTGCTCTGACCTGCTGTCCTCTCAGGTTCAGGGTATTTATTTTTGGTTCATAAAATATAAAACCACCTTCAACAATTTACAACATAGAAATTAAGCAAGCGGAGACCTACAGATACCTTGGTGTACATTTAGATGCAACACTATAATGCGATATACACATTGATTTTATCCCATCTCAATAAACGAGCAGGGTAGTGTGACAGCTACAGATAGTGTGGATAAGATGAAAAAGTTAATATGTGTTATTCTGTGTGATTTTATCAGTTTTTATATGTAATGGACAAAACATTGTTTTCCTGAATTGGTTCAAAATACAATAAGAATTTCAGTCTGGGCTTTAGACCAAGTCTGAGATTGTGTATTACCCTATTTTCACTTTAACAAAACATCTTTAGAGCCTGGGGGCACACAACCTGTAGCACTTATTGGCCTATTTCATGCAAACCATAGGAAGACACTAGTATGTAAACATAACTGGACGTGTTGGGTGTTATTCTACATTAATGCCATATGTAATTATCATGAGATGAGATGTGGCTGTTGAACTGCACTGGTTAAATGTGCTGTGTATATTTTGTGACATGCATGGACCAGAACTTCAAGTTTCATGGATAAAGTAAAAATGACAGTATCCTGCAAGCACACTATTTATTGAGCTGCGGCTGTAACTGGGCTGTTTAAAGGTAGGCAGCCACCTAGCC
>JAMWET010007208.1:845000-870000 GCA_024036415.1 Prochilodus magdalenae | reverse complement strand
TAGTGGAAGAGAGAGAATGAGAGAGAGTGACAGATGGAAAGAAAGAGTAAATAAGGAAAGAGAGGGGAGTAGAGAAAAAGAAGAGGGAGAAAGGGAAGTAGAGAGAGGAAGAAGAAGAAGACGAGATGATGAGAGAGAGAGAGGTGGGAGGATGTTCCTGGTCTCCCGTACTTTCACACACACTGCATACCTGTGCACACACGCAGGAGCCGGCCTCTCTCAGTGCTGTACTGGAAGCTAGAGCTTGTTAATTGTTAAGCTTGAAGACTGAACACGCAGGGTGACGCTAATTAGCCTTGTTTATGAGACGTATGTAGTCTGGATAGACAGTGTGCCTGCCGCTGTCTTACCTGCCGCTGTGTAAAATCACCTGCGCCCGTATCTCATGCAGATACATGCTTGGTGTCTTTGTGTGTTAGTCAAAGCCAGCTGAGTATTTTACTTCCCCAGAGATCATTAGGCCTTGTCTGAAGATCTAGACGGCCCTGAGGTATCCTCCCAGATAATATTCAACTCTCTATCCTTCTCTCTTTTGTGCCAGGTGTACTGTACATGGCCATGCTGTGTCTCTCAGCATCTCCTGACAGACCTTCTTCTATACATACACATGCATATCATTACCCTGATTGTAGTTGTCACACTAGACAGCAGGCAGACGGCGTTAATTCCATTAAGATTTGTTCATGTGTTTAGTGTAGATAACTTAATAACCTGGGGAAAGGTGGTGGGCGGCGGTTGTGGGGGGACAGTCGTGCTTTAATGATTTCATTTGTGTGCAAATTGGATGGAAATAGGAGTCTCTATAATAAGAGAGAAAAGGGGAGAGGAGGGCAAGACTCTGCTTTCATCACCTTGACGTGAAAAGGTGACGGCGACGGAGGCTCGGAATACTGCGGTGTGTATGGGCGAGATATGTCATACTGTCTTTGTGGGGACTCAACGTTTTTCCATGCCTTGATTAGAAAAGTGTGTTTAGGTCTGGACGTCTGGTTCCATTGACTTACATTAAAGTTAAGTGAGGTGTTTGGCCTCTCCTGTACAGTTACCATTTTGGAAATACTAGTTTTTCTTTGGACAGCGACGAAATATCCGTCCTAAAAGCACGACAGCAAACACCAACTGAACAAAGTACAAAGGGAGGTGTTTTTAAATATGGGCCCATGTATTGTGAAATATGGTTTCCTCAGTTTATGCTGCATTTGTCTTTTTAATACATGTTTTCGTTTTGGAAAAAAGACATTCCCTTCCAGTTACTGAGATTAAGATAGCAGTGGGCTTATATAGAATGATGAATGGAAAGCCCCCCGTGAAGATGGTAATATCAGGAGTTTGAATATGGGTAACATGGTGCTGTAAAAGCTTGAGTAATTTTCTTCTCCTCTTGACTGCCCTCTTATCTTGTCTTGCATTCACCCCCTCTTTGTCGTTTTCCCGCCTGCTTTGTGACAGTAATGGTGGGATTCAGGCAGCAGGTGAATTGTCTTGTCTCTCTGAGCTGACAGTTATATTCGTGCCCGATCCAATTCCACACTCTTTCGTGTTGATCCATTCTATAAGCTTCTTTATTCCTTTCCAACTGCTTTCCCTCTCTTTCCACATAATCTCTCTCTCTCTATTTCTCGCAGATACCTCCCTCTTGCTCTCTTTCTCTCTCAGGTAAATACAGGCTTTAGTGGTCTTTGCAGGGCCCAGCGGCCAGTACCTGCTAGTCAGCTGTGGTCAGGAAGCTGTTATTACTAAGCTAGCATTACCCTGGGTTCCTCAAAGGTCCTCTTGGGCTGATTGGTGATTGTTACGGACTGCAGCAGCTAATGGGCAGTTCGGATAGATGAAGGATTTAGGAAAGATGGATTTTTCGAGCTGATGGACACACAGACATGATGTAGTCTGTTGAGAAGGAGTAGTTAACACCCGCATGCTGAACATTCACTTTATCTGCAACATTAAAACTCATTTAGTGTCACTCAGAATATAATGGGACCAACTCATTATTGTAGCCACACTCTGGGTTTAATTTAACCTTCGGAGTGAACATAGATAATCTAATTATACTTCCTCAGACCACAGCAGTCTCAGATCATTATCTCATCTCATATGAAATCAGCTTTAGTCGTAGTATAGGTTTATCCACACAGTATTGTGTTAAGTGCGTTATGACATCCTCTACACCTTGTAGCTTTATGGAAAACCTCCCAGATGTTTAAGGTGGAAGTATAGGGGCTATAAATACCTGTGGGGTGTGAGTAACGGGATCCATAGATTGAGAAGAGGTGGTACGGTGCAGTGAATGTCTCGTTCCATGTGTGGAAAATGGCTCCAAAGCAGATGTTAATGATGGGCTAAAAGGAGTGACTGCATTTGGGTGTACCAAAGACCATAGTGCCAAAGTGTGAAGTAAGTAGCTTGTAAGTAGTAAGCGTATGGTCATATGGGTCCACCAGCAGGGGCTAAAATCCCAGTCTACAGGGAATTCCCCTCAGAATTGTGCCAGGGACGGCATCTACCAAATCTGGCCCAACGGCCCAATTCTTTGATGCAAGAGTGTCTGAACACTGATGTAGCCTAAAACCATAAACTTGTCCAGTCCATGCCAAATTGAATCACAGCTGTAATGCTTATGGAGTTATCACACGCTGGCTAATTCTTTATGGGGTAAGTGTATTATATTGAATTTGATTTTTTTTTTTTTGGGCAGAATTAATAGCTGTTTTGTTTGTATTTATTAATTTGACAGCCCCAGTTAGTTTATAATTACATATAAATAGTATCGCCAAATGACCACAGCTTCTGACATCTGTCAGTTATAGCAGTGCACTGTATGTGTTGGCCACCAAATATACAGACAGCACAGCTTCTGTCCAAAGGTCTTCCTTTCCTAGGCTTTACTGACTAATGTCAAACGAATGGACAGCATGTGTTGATGACACAAGCACTTTTGAATGTAAAACGTATCTCAAAGTTGCAAAGTGTGTGCCTGGAAACACCTTGCCCTACGTGAATATTTGACCTTGGCCTCAAAAAACACACAGAATGAGTTCTGGCTGAGGCGTTTATACAGCAACAACCCCATCAGAGATACAGCTTCTGCACACTAAACACATAAACTGGGCTTTTTGGTGTCTGAACGTGCCAGACGGGGGTAATTTCCTGCGGAAGGCGGCCGGGGCCAGTCCCCCTCCCCTGCTGCGGGCCCGACGCGGAGCTGCGCGAGGGGGCCTGTTGTTTTTAGTGCCCTGGAATCACATACCTTTGTCAAGCCAATTAACCCAGGAAAAATTTGACTTTGAGAGAGGACTGGTGGGAGTGAGGGGGATGAGATAAAGGGATGGGGGGTGGGGAGTGGGAGAGGCTGTCTGTAATCATGCTCTGAAAATGAGTGAAAAGGAACAAGAGAGAATAAAAGAATGAGGAGATATGCTAATGATTTAGGGGCGGAGGAGAGGTCAGCAGTGGGCATGTGTGATGCAGTTCCTGTAGGATTGAACCCATAGAAGGTTATAGAGTCAACACAGTCTTGTTATCATACTGTCCAAACGTATACCTTTCTAGATTTATCTATCTATCTATCTATCTATCTATCTATCTATCTATCTATCTATCTATCTATCTATCTATCTATCTATCTATCTATCTATTTATCTATCTATCTATCTATCTATCTATCTATCTATCTATCAATCTTCTATACAGAATGGATGGATGTGAGGTGAAATGGAGCTTTTAGCACATGTGAATAGTTTGCAAAGTTCTAAAGCCCAAAGTACAAGCCAGAAAAAGCAACTTTCTCCAACACAAACCACTTTTCTCAGCTGCCTAAAATGCTATAGTAGAATTCCAGCCCTTTTCTCTTTATCGATCTTTACCGGCAAGCTTGGAAGTGTTTCACTAAGGCTTAGAGAGCTCCTGCTCCAGTCCAGCTTGCAAAGGTGGATCAGGTCCACCAGCTTGTTAAACCTGACTTTCAGTATCGGACTCTGGCTCAAAATGGTACAGCCAAAACTGCAACTACACCACTGAAAGAATATCCATAGTTGTGTGGGGGCAGAACTTGTAGCAGAATGCCACTGTGTTTTTTGACCAATCAGAACAGAGTGTTGAGGATGAATATAGATAACATTAACAATATGAGAAACATTGTTTTTAGAAACACTAAAGCATGTAAATCTATTCTAGTAGACGCCAAAAACAACTCAACATTGAACATTGTAAAAATTCATGGACATTAAGCACAATAGGCCGCCTACTGTTTGGGAAACCTCTATTCAAGCTTTTAGGTCCGTTTCACTGCATTTGTATTTCATCAGTTTATTCTTATATAGTAAAAAATGATAGAACATACATATAAAAATGTAATATTCTATAAAGTCACATTCTGTATAGCCTATAGTGTATTTATATCAGAGCTGTTGGTTACTGATGGACTATTCCATATTGTTGTAAAGAGAGGAGAACCCATCCAACAAAGCACTGCACATAAGATGCACAATAAAACCCTGGTTAGTTCATAGGCTTTACAATCATTCTGTCATATAACCGCAAACCGTATATATAGCAGGGCTTAATGTGGAAACTTCTACTTTATAAGAGGCCTTTTTATCCAAATAGCCGCAGGGTTTTATTGTAATTCAGTCTCCTGGTCTGATTTTGTCCATTACTCTCTCCATGTCCTTCGACATAGTGTTACCTTGCTCCTGCTCTGATGTCCTCTCGTTCTCCCATTAGGATCAGGTGGAATGCCACTGCTGCTATGACAACGACTACTCTCAGACCCTGTATGTTTGTGTGTGTGTGAGACCGAATTGGAAACTGTAATTATTACGCCGCTGATTAAATCCTGTGTGCGCACACACATGTAATGACCATATTGATGTTTTTGGTGGACTGAGCTCATTCTGTAAGGCTGGACACGAGTTAGGCCAGTGCTCATCGCACATCTGGTGCTGTAATGGCAGCTACGTGCTTGGAGTGAGTATCGTCCGCCTGGCAGTCTGTTTGCCAGGGGAGTGATAAAGAGATGGACATGAATTGAGTGTGAATGAAGTTTTGCTTGCAGTCAAGAAAGAGAGGCAGCTTTCAATATGTGTACACTGGATTAGGGTTTACATGTGTGGCACGGAGCCCATATAGTAATATGGTACAATATATTTTTATATAATTGATATATTGAAGCCACAAAGTAAGTTTCCCATGGCCTGAATATGTTAATATGAAAATCACTTGACAATAATCACCCTGCTACACGAGAAACGTCATAGTTATGTTCATAATGTGCACTGTTAGGGGGGAGGGGTAACAGATTTCCGTGCCATTCCTGGAGAATTCAACGCCAGAGCTCACTCAAACTTTGGTACCCGTGATACATTATGAGTGCATTCATAAAGATCTATAAAGCCTTTTTAATGCTTTATTGTTTGGGCCCAGTAATAAGCCTCGGTAACTGTACATAAGGGTTCATAATCACCCACCCCCCACCCCCCCTGTCCAAGGACAGCCATTCTAGAGACCCACCAGTTTGGGCCATGTCCCTGGTTTCCCTGTAGCCCCAGCCATCACAAACAGCCCGGCGGCTCCCCTGTTACGTGGCAGAATTACCCTCAGTGAGCCACATTGGGTCCTGGTGGCAATGGCAGGAACAATGGCGCTCCACCCAGCCATCGTCTGCTTTCTCCATCACCCACTATGCCATTGACGCCCACATGACTGCTGCCCATGCACGCTGTCCATGCATGCTGGGTGCACCTTCTGCGAATCACATTAGGTGTATTGCCAAGTATGAGCATGATAAGCTGTCTGACACCCATGCTGCACTCAACCCACAGTCCATGGCTGCCACTGAACTCAATGGCCAGCATTTGTTATCCTGGTGGCTCAGGCATGTAGGGCTGTGCATTGGAGTCCAATTCGAACTTGGATGGTGTTGATCTATCAGATGGATAAAAAACTAAAAATTCAAATTCTAACATGAACTACTACCCATGTATGTTAACGGGACCCACACAGTGTTTTGGCATCATTCAAACTAACAACCTCCTGTTGGTGAATGCTTCTCGAAAATTACTCAGTATTTAAGACACTGTAAAAATGTTGAACGGATTAATGGGCAACTTGGATGTCTGCGAAACACCATTAATACTTTGAGACCGTGTTTCTCAACCTTAATTTCAGAGGTTCTGCACATTTTAGAGCTTGCCCTACATTAACACAAGCACTTTTACTCAAAACTGGGCTGTAAATTAGCAGATTAGTTGAATCAGCTGTGTTAGGGAGC
The DNA here is from genome assembly GCA_024036415.1 of Prochilodus magdalenae. Classification (NCBI taxonomy): domain Eukaryota; kingdom Metazoa; phylum Chordata; class Actinopteri; order Characiformes; family Prochilodontidae; genus Prochilodus; species Prochilodus magdalenae. Next base: position 863,732 of record JAMWET010007208.1, on the reverse strand, counting down.
AGGGAAAATGCTAGGGTAGGTGATATACACATTTTGGAGCAACATATACGTCCTTTTAGACTCCGTCTTTTTCAGAGTCGTCCATGCTTATTTCAACAGGACAGCACTAAAAACTACCTTCTGCACAAATCAAGATACAGTCAAGTAATATTATTGTTATCATTATTGTTTAGGAATTCCTGGGAAGACAGTCTTGTCAAGCTTGTCAAAGGTTTATTGCCTTATTGCTGTATGTCTTAACTAGATTCCATAATTCCATATTTAGCTTCATAGTTATCAATGCAGTGAATTACATTTACATTCTGTATTGAACTGTCTTTTCTTCTGTTTGTTTCAGACGCAAACATGTTAAGGATGGCCTTTCTGTCTTCTGTTTTTCAATGAGCTAAAATAATTACTATATGCTTTTGCTATTGCTGCCCATAACAGCAGCTTCATCTACACAGGCCTTGTGGAAATTTTCCCAGATTAACTAGAACACTGTCTCTTCTTGCTGTGGGAAATGTTGGGACTGTTGTGTAGAGCTGCTAGAGAGCAGCGAGGGGGTAAATGGAGGGTGAGAAACCCCCCCTGTGAAATATGTCTTAGATTTGATATCCCACGTTGGATGAAATCTCTTGTTGGAGTCTTTAATTATGCATTTAATTTGTTCCTGTTTGACGAAGCTGAGAAGCCCTTTTATCTGTAGTGTACATAAGGAGATAATTAACTAATCTCATGTGTGTTAATGTGTGTGAATGTGTGTGGTTTGAGGAGGGGGAGTCATGAGAGCGACACTGACTGTCAGAGACAGAGGCAGTGTGTATGTACGAGACAGGGCTAGTGAGTGTCAAACAATGTGTGTGTGTGAGAGAGAGAGAGAGTCGGAGAGACAGAGGGAAATTCCTCTCTGTGGGCAGGGAGTCCTTCCTGTTGGAATGAGCTGTTTGTACAGCCCGGCTCAGTCGGGATATCCTCCACCCAGTACCCCCGCCAGACACACCACAGAGAAATGAGTCAAAAAACCGAACAAGCCACATATCAACAGATGCAGGGTTTACCATAAATAGTCATTGTTAGCATGACTGTTTTGATGAATGGATCTAAAGTCTATTGACTTGGGAAGATCACTGTCATTAAAATGATTGCTGATTTTAATACAGTACGAATCTGCAGTATTCAGCAGTAAAGACGTGTGGAATTCAGCAGTTAACTAAAGCTCACTCAGTAACAGCAGTCCTTACGTAGTTACTCTAATGCTAATACTAATGCTAATAACAAAATCTGCCTTCTCCATAGACATGCTAATGTAAAAATCCCGGCCAAACCTTATTAAAACCAATTAATTTCCATATAGATTATTTACAGAACTTCCTTTAGTTAAAACTGATTAAATAGTCTTTGATCAGTGGCCAGTAACATAAAACATCATCAAAGAATTGTTGGACCCAGAAGGAAGCGTGGGACTGCAGTGCTGTTGGGAAGGAAGATAAAGGTTACTAGGAACAATAACTGATGATAAATTTAGACTGATATGAATAATATTGCTTAAGCTACACATACAGAAGTAGTGATTCTCAGTATGGCATGGTTCTGCCTTATTTGCTAACATACCAGACGTCTCAGCATAGAGCTGTAGAGGTTTCTAATGGTGTCCTGTGACAATCCATCCCATGCAGCTTGAACATTCTCACACAGTTCCTGCAGGTTTTGCAGCAGGGGTGGATTATTGATAGCATGTCCATTAGCGTCCCACACATTTTCAGTTGAGGATAGACATAGGGGATCTGGCACGGCTTTGCACCTACAGAGGCAAACCGACTGGGCTCACAAATGGGCTCTCTATTGGTATATGGGAATTGCTTAATGATCCAAGAGATATCTAGACCTATCCATATCCTGTAATATGAAAACTGTTGGTATTGCCGCTGAGTGCAGCAACGAGTTACAGCAAATGAGAGTACAAGATACTAATAATTAATAAACATAATTTTCTCACTTAGAGATTTTTTTCTATTTGCTCTTGTTTTTGACTTTTTATTTTTTTTGGACATTGCTGACATCCGTTTTTGGAAGGAAAGAATTTGCGTCATCCCCCATGTCACCTCCTGCATATGTTTTCATGACACAACATAGATTAGAGATCAGACAGACTGGTTGGAGACTCCTACTGGTGAAAGACCTTGGAATGTCGCTAATCAGTCATGTAGTGTGCAAAAGTCATGTAGTGTGTCCATGGTTTTACCTGCAGGTCAGCGGCTAGGGTGGCAGTCAGAATTGATTCACAGGGATTTCCAATGACAGTGTGATGCATTTTCATAATGCACGCTGGATCATGCACACATGGAACATGTGACATATGGTCACCGGACAAAAATATGCTCACCAGAATGTGCCTATAGCTTCACATGCGCAAATGACAGCTCCGATGAGATTTGACATAGACCAGACAAGTTTCTGGGTGTAGGCTACATCAGTTTTCAGTCACTCTTACATCAAAGAATTACGCAGTTGGGCCAGATCTGGTGGATGCCTTTCCTGGGGGGAATTCCCTGTAGACTGGGATTATAGCTACTGCTGGTAGACCCATATGACCGTACGCTTCTATACACCAGCAGATTCAGCTACTTCCTTCACACTATAATCTTTGGCACGCCCAAATACAGTCCCAAATACAGTCCTCCCATTTTTGGCACGGTTAACTTATGATCACATTGTGGCCATGAAACCGAGCTGCCAAATTGACCGCTATCATTTACGCTTACGATTTTGCCATTTGTTTAAGTGCTGAATTCAGGAGTTCATGATGACAGTTCAAAGTTTTCACTGACTGAAATGTTATATTCCAGATATTCACCTCAGTATAACAATTCAGGAAGGCACTGTAGCCACCCTCTTTACATTAAGGATCATGGCTCATCTTGTGGTCATTCGGTTACTCTAAAAAGGCTTTAAGTGATATAGAACCTTTCCATATTGTGGAAAGTCAGCAGTTCAGTACTTTCCGAGGGAGCTTCAGTCAATTACAGAAAATAACCCTAGAACTATTACCACGCACTGCACATTCATACTGTATTAAATACATGTTATAGACTCAAATACAGGAATCGCCTGATTAAACCAGTCCATCTCAATCCGAGCTTTAGAAACGAATGGGCTTCAGTGAGAAGGTCACATTCAGGCTATATAGCAAGAACGAAAAAGCAGTGGAAAGAAAGCAAGAGTTCCCTCGACAAAAGCTGATGTAAATACAAGTTTTGTTCATGTAATAAAAGCAGCATGGGGGGTGGAGGGAGGGATCGGAATGGGAAACTCGTTTGTATGATTCATGGCTGTTTTAATATTCCTTTGGTTAGCTGCTGCTGGTTTTTTCCAGGCAAACAACTTCCCACAAAGGAAGGAGAGGGGGGAGCCTCTGATCTTCAGCCTGCATCTTCAAACAGGCTCACAGCAATGAACCGCTACCCACGACACTGTTCTCTGCTACTAGTTCTCATTACAATACTATAATTAGCCATGCATGCAGCGAGACGTCCACATTAATTGGTCTGCCTACCTTTTACTTCTGCTCACTGGCCACTTTATGGACTTCGCTTAGCTTCCAGGTCCACTATATTGGTGGACAGTTACAGACTGTGGCTCATTTGTTGTGTCTGTTGCCCACGACCCCATTCATCATGTTTACTGGCCAGATATGATTGGGCCAGTGTGCCAAGAGTCATTTCTAATGCAGAAATGGTGTTGATAATGATCCTGACAGATTTCATGTTATTGTAGCTAATATTTGCTAAGTTTCGTCCAGTTAGCCAGTACAATATCAATGGTTGCCATGACAAAACTTAATGGAAACATGACACTGTTACTCTTCATGGCCAAACAGATGGGGATCCCTGACCATTTTACCTACATGAGCTTGTTAGACATGCCATCCCATCCCAAACCATGAGCAGTAATGTGGAATTGCTTGTAATAGCCTCCACTCTTCTGGGAAGGCTTTACTCAACATTTTGGAGTGTACGTCTCTGTGGGCATTTGTGCTCATTCAGACAAAAGAGCATTTGTGAGATTAGGGTCCCTTGTGCACAGGGGCACAGTCATGCTGGAACAGGAAAGGCCCTTTCCCAAACCGTTGCTCCAAAATCAATTTCTAAAATGTCCTTGTATGCAGGAGCCCAAACCCTGAAAAACAGCCCCAGATCATCATCCCGTCTATGCTAAGTGGTAGTAGATGGTGTTCTTTTGTTATCTGCCAAACCACTGCTCCAAAAACTGCTTCACTGCTCCAACATCCACTGAGGATGTTCTCCAGCTGATGCTTGGCATTGCATATAGTGATCTTAGCCTTGTGAGCAGATGCTTACCCATGGAAGTACATAACATGGAGCTCCAGTTGGACTGTTCTTCTACTAGTATAGCTACCAGAACGCAGCACACACTGACTACTGCATGATCTACCCCTTCCTGGCTGAATGGTTGTTGCAGCTAGATGCTTCCATTCCACAATAATTGCACCCACAGTCGAAGAGCTCTTCAAGTACAATCCATTCTACTGCCGCTTAATTTTATACCCCTGGTAGCAACAAATATGGCAGGAACTTACTTTTGGGCTTATAGTGTCTATCACTGGATATAAACTTTATAACACAGTTATACATGTTATGTAGCTGGGTTACATAAAACTAAATTCGAATTTCAGGGTTAGGCATGCAGTTAAATGTTTATTTACTTATATATTGCTACAAAACCTTGTTCTGAAACATGAAATCATCTGTAGCACCCACTAAGGAATTCATCCATAATTGATGTTAAGAAAATGCATTGCACAGTAAGCCCTTGTGGTGCTTTTTAAAGCATGCAATTCTAATTAGTTTCCAAGAAAATGCTCTGAATCTCAAGTAGGGAGATCAGACAACTGCTTCAGTGATGATTGATGCAGCTAATGTTGATCTTGGAATCTAAAAAAACATGACAGTGCTTATTTCCCTTCACATGATAGTTCAATGGAAAACCAGAACGTAGAAATGCTCAGTGTCTAAAGTTTGCCTCTTTATGGAGCTACAAGGCTAAAGTCTCAGTGGAAAGAAACAGCACAGACTAGCACACGTTCCATGCTGATCTAAGCTGGTGTATACTGGTTTGTACTGGCCTGGGGCTGGTCCGGTGTTTGGTACCAGTGTCTAAAACACAACATATTCTTGTTTATGCTGTTTTTTTCCCTAGCAGGACAAGCTAACATGCAGTTGGAAGCTTATTCGGTTTCTCTTGCGGGCCACATTCTTGGGTCTGTTCTGACTCACTATAAGGTTTTCAACACATCTGGCCCACCCATTGTAAAGAGAGCAGAACTAATGGCTGAGGCCCAAACCTGACCCAACTACTGTCCACAAAATTCATGCCAGAATTGCCCCACAACTATAGACAACCCTCCTATAATAACTAGCATACCCCAGCAGGACTGATCCCCACCAAACAAGGATGCTGGTCAGCAACAATGAAAGTTAATATGTTGGTCAGCATCATAACCAGCTTATGCTGTGATTGTTGTATGCTGGGCAATCAACATTACCATGCTGGGTGACCAGCTGAACCAGCACCAGACCATCACTAGACCAGCTTTAACCAGCAGAGACCATCTTATACCAGGATAGACATGCTAATGTGTGCTGCTTTTGGCTGAAGGAAAACCATATGAACCTGTCCAGCACATGGCCATATTTATATAATTTCAAAATAGGCTCAAGACTGTTATCTGGAATGTGACCACGTATTAGCCTTGTGCTAGCTGCCTGACTAAATCATCACACATTATCCTGAAACTGTGTTGAGCTCTTTAGAAATCTCAGTTTTGCTTATGTTGATTCTGGCGCTCTATGTTGATGTTGCATAGTCATCCTAAAGCATGATGTTTGATCATCCTGTTCTATAGGTAACTGTCAAACAAACCAATATATTTGGGATTCCAAACATGTCTGCGCTGATTGACTAATTCCAGCACATTGTTTTGTACTGGAGCTACAAGGCTAGTCTTGCTAACAAGTGATGAAAACATATGACCGCTAGTTAGCATTTGTGATAACTGCATGCCTAAATCATTACACACTTTCCTCAAACCTTCTTTGTTGAGTTGATAGGTAATCTGAAAAAGACTGTCTCATACTTACTGTCTGACACTGAATGACAATGCCGCATGGGTAAAAACAGCTCTGCCAGAACGACTCAGGATGTAAGAGTGGAGAATGATAATTTGGTCCTCAGTATGATTATAGAACTTGAAGGATACAATTAATGGGAAAATAAAGAGTCTTTGGTGTACGCCCCACCCTAGTTATAGATCCCCTAGTTCAAGACTCTCAAAGATCCTGCCAAATGCCAGGGAAGAGCCCACCTTCTGGACCACCAGACTGAGCAGTGGTGGAGAGTAAGAAGGGGGAACATCAAAACCCTGCACCTGAAAGCAACAGTCATTTTAAAGACAGGTGTAGACCAGCGATTGGTCAGGTGTACTAAAGGACTGAATGACATAGCATTAGAGTCTTCCTGGCAGCTTCTATTACTTAATCATCCTGAACCATACGGTTGGTTTTCATGTGTGTTCATTTTTCCATAGATAACAGTCACACCACTGCAAGAAAAATGAGCAAAGCAAAACCAGCATGCTGGTATGCTGCTCACGCATAACGAATATGCTGGTCATCTGCAATACCTAGCATATGCTGTGCCTTGGATGCTGGTGTGCTGGTCAGCAGCAGTGGAAGTAATATGCAGGTCACCAGCAAAAACCAGCATATGCTGTGTCTTGGATGCGGGTATGCTGGTCAGCAGCATGGCAAATTAATATGCTGGGGAGAGCATATGCTGTATCTTGGATGCTGGTATGTCGGCTAGCAGCAATGGAAGTTAATATGCTGGTCACCAACAAAACCCAGCATGTGCCATGTCTTGGATGTGGGTATGCTGGTCAGCAGCATGGGAAATTAATATGCTGGTCACCAGCAAAACCCAGGATGTGCTGTGTTATGGATACAGGTATGCTGGTCAGCACTAATGGAAGTTTATATGCCGGTCACCAGCAATCTCCACCATACATAATGTTTTGATGCTAGTATGCTGCTCAGGAAGCTGATAAGCTGATCCCTGGCCAAACCAGCTATTGTTGTGTTTTGATGTAGGTATGCTGGTCAACCTAGTCGGGTGATCAGGTAAAGCAGCACCATACATAACAGCATAGGTCAGCCTAAACCAGCAACCAGAAACATATCGTCACTGTCCGAGAAAAACATGTATCTCCACTTTTGTCCACTTTTAGTTTTATGCATTATTTGAACACATCAGCTGCTGTTTACACTGAGTGAGAATCTCATGATGAATGGACCAACCGAAGTGGCCCAAAACTGTTCGGAAAGACGTCTGGTTCCATTGACTTGCATTAAAGTTAAATGAGGTTTTTGGCCTCTCCTGTAAAGTTGCTGTTTTGGAGATACATGTTTTTCTTTGGACAGCGACGATATGTTGGTCTGTGCTGTGTTTTACAGTAAGTCTGTTTGACGTTACATTACAGCTCAACACAGTTGGAGGCAAATTTGCTAATTTGAATGAAGCCAATTTGTGGTGTATGGGCTCTTGTTGTTTGTTAGCCACATCAGCCGTAGCTCCAGTGCAGAACTAACAAAAGTAAACTTCGGACTTCAAACACGGCTTGGCAGCTGGTGTGTTCGGTTCCGCAGGGCTAATGTGGTTATGAGAGGTGATGGTCTCATTATGCGAAGTGCATGGCATAATAATCACACGCTTGCCACTAACAGCTTTTACTGACACTGGTATGTCTCGCTCTTTGTAGCTATGCTGGGTCCTTTTTTCAAATGGTGATACCCTTATAATCTTTAGGACAACAGGCAAGGAAAAGAGCTGGGGAAATAGAAGCATCCATCATTTACCATATGCATACACACAGGCACACACATTATGGAGATGTTAAGGCATCCTGTAGGCTGGTGCTTTATCTTCGCTGCTGATATCATTGTCCTGAACGGTAAAAATATACCAGCTTTGTGATCTTATCAGAGAGCTGTGTTTTTAGGGATTCTGCTGTTTACAGTGTGATCTTCCTGCATCTGAGAATGTTTGCCCTTCTCGTTAATTTGGGTGTGTTTTGGCATATGTGTGTGTGTCTGTGTGTCTATGTCTGGGACAGTCACAGCACCCTTCCTGATCCCTGTGGGAAAGAACACCAGACAGGACTGGAACACACTCACACATAGACACACACAGACACACACAGACACACACACACACAGACACACACACACACACACACACACACACACACACACACACACACACACAGTCAAACATACAGACACACACACACACACACACACACACACACACACAGACACACACACACACACACACAGACACACTCACACACAGACACACTCACACACAGACAGACACACACAGCCATGCAGACACACATACACACACACAGACACACAGACACACTCACACACAGACAGACACACACACAGACACACACAGACAGACACACACACAGACACACACAGCCATGCAGACACACATACACACAGACACACAGACACACACACACACACACACAGACACACACACACACAGACACACACAGACATGCAGACACACATACACACACACAGACACACACACACACACAGAAACACACAGACACACTCACACACAGACACACACACACACACACACACACACACACACACACACAGAGAGACACACACACGCGCACACACCCGTCATTTATTTAATATCCAGTCAAAACAGCAATTAAGCCGAAGTTACTCATACTTCAAGTAGGAAGTTGGGGAAAAAGAAGGGAAAAGTCAAAGGAAAAAGAAGTGAAATTGAGTTATTTCTGTATATAGCAGGACACGTCAACAAGTACACGTAGGTGGCCTGTGCTAAAGTTATAGCACACTTTATATTCAATGGGACCCTACCATGCAAGACCTGAAAGGCTGGAGTAAATAGAAAACCTGAAATAGATAGCTAGATAGATAGCTAGATAGATAGATAGATAGATAGATAGATAGATAGATAGATAGATAGATAGATAGATAGATAGATAGATAGATAGATACTGTATTTGTGTGCCAAACACCAGATAAACAGTACTTTCATCTTAAAGAGAGAGGGGAAGAAAATCAAACTCCACTCTTGACACTCTTCAGATCTCAGGCCTGGGAACATCCACAGGTGTTTCTATCCATCCTTCAACTGTGAGAAGGCTCTGAGTCTCAGGAAGCCTCTACTGAGAAAAGAAAACACGGAAACAAGAAGAACCTTCGCAAATCAAACGAAGCTGCTGATGTTTTCGGAACAAAGGGCCGACCACCCCATGCACTTGATTAGGCTATGTTTTGCCATGGACGAAGAATGTTTTGTCTCCAAATTGGATGATCTCATAGCCTCAATTACTTCTCTCCATATATCACACACAATAGATTCAGCATGTTAGCACGCTTAACCTTTTTGGACCCATGTATTTCATATAGCTGCCATCATATTTTGATCATATCATCTGTATGATGATTTAGATTTTTATACTGGTGTCAGTTTCAAAGATTGGTAACGTAGTCAATATCTTAATTTGTGATGCATGCAGAACGCTTGCTCACCAGACAAAAAAAATAAGTTACCATACCTAATAGTGTGTAACTCACACTCATATCCATAAGCATGAATAACAGCTGTGATTGGATTTGGCATGGACTGTACACATTTCTGGATGTAGGCCACATCCATGTTCAGACACCCTTGCATCAAAGGGCCAGATTTGGTGGATGCCTTCCCTGGCACAATTCTGAGGGGAATTCCCTGTAGACTGGGATTTTAGCCACTGCTGGTAGACCTGTATGACTGTACGCTTCCATACACCTGCAGATTCAGCTACTTCCTTCACACTATGGTCTTTGGCCACGCCTAAATACAGTTTAGCCAATCATTAACATCTGCCATTTTCCACACATAGAGAGACACTTTTTGCACTGTAGCACCTCCTCTCAATCTATGGACCCCATCACTCACACCCCACAGGTATTTATAGCCCCATCATACAGCGCCATCTGCAGGAGCCTAAAGGTACTACCACCTTAAACACACAAGGTGACGGATTTCTGGTGCGGTGACTTTATGTTTACAATGACATACAATTAGTTTACAAACATTTTAATGGCACAAAGGTGGCCATAAATAAAAATACTACAATAATAATTATAAATACATTAATAATTTGCTGCTCACTCCTTTACTAATGACCTTGTTTCAACCTGGTGTAAACCTGATGGTTGTAGACTGAAAAATTGGGGCAGCATGGTAGAGAGCAGAATTCATGGGTCTGTCAATTAGACTCTGATACAGCAAAGCATCCTCACAACATCATACTACCACCACCATGTTTGACTGTTGAGTTGATGTTGATTGTGGAATGCTGTGTTAGCTTTAGCTCACATGTACCAGGACCCCTGTGAGATGAGCTCTAACCAGTTAGCAGTGATTTTCGCTATGATATGATCTTGAGGTGAACAGCGCCTGACCTATTACATGTTTTCCTGAGTGAGTTGATGGTGTGATCTTGGAGGAGTTTTGATAGGCCAGCCACTCTTGCAAAGATTGACCGCTGTTCCAGGTTTTTCGTCATTAATAGCTCTCTCTGTGGTTTACAGGAAAAGGTTGTGAAACCCTTCCAGACTTCCAAGGTTCTATTTAGGTGATGCCTAGGTTCAGTAGGGATGCCAGGAACAAAGTGTCTACTTTAATTGATCCCAATTATCAACTTAATTTGGATAATTGGTTGACGGAGCAACCTAATTGAAGGCTGGCACTTTTTCACACAGGATCAGTTTATCTTTTTTTCCCCTTGGGTAATTAAATGATCATTTAAAATCTATACCTCGTGTTTACTTCAGTTGCCGTTGTCTTACATTTAGGTTCAAGTTCTGGAACAATAAGTGCGACAATCATGCAGAAACAGAAGAATAGGAGGGGGCAAATACTTTGTCATGGCCCTTTATTTATAGTGTATGGGAGTGATTGGTTCTCTGAGGTCATTTCCATTCCTTATGCAGAGACAAACATAGCAAAAGGACCTCGATATGCAATGGTTCCTACACCCAGTTGTTTATTAGTGTTTCTATTGAAGCTGCCACTGGCTGAAAGTGCAAGGCCAGTGTGTCTAAAGTGGATGATGAGTGTAGCAGTGAGATCAATAGTGTCTTCTATTCGTTTATTGGGTCGTTTTTGTTTTAAAAAATGAATGACAGCAGTACACCCACAGTCAAGGTGAGGCTGTAAAGAGTTACACTGATTCTGCAGATTTATAAATTTGACCCATGACGTGAGCGTGTCCAACCGTACACCCACCCATCCTGTGTGTGCCTGAATGTGAGTGTCCTACACACACCCTTTTTAGTAGTCATGGTTCATCTGCTTATCCATGCTGACCTGGCATTAGCAAGTGAGGCAAAATAGAGGGGCGGAAAGGTGGAAGATGAAGGTCTGGAGATAGGCCATCACTGATGTAATCGTAAGTCTGTGTGTGTGTGTGTGTGTGTGTGTGTGTGTGTGTGGTTTGCTTTAGAGAGACTCACTTCCTCATTGGTTTTGTCGGGATGTCCCTGAGTCACAACATGGTCAGAAGGTCTCGGAGTCTATTCTGACAGCACTGATCTGCTGAAAGGCTAAAACACATTTGCATAGGCTTAATTAATTGCGTTTCAGTAAGCCTCAGCTGCTGGTCTATTATGAATTTAAATGGATGAAATTATTTTCTGTGCTACTTGCTTAACAGTTGACCCTTGAACTCTTAATCTTAAAACTTATTATCAGAGATCACAGAGACTAGAGCTCACAATTGTGTTTTTGCTCTAATGTCTATAGGGTGCGAGTCCAAGTTTGAGTTGAGTGTCGAGTCTTTGGATGCTACTGTGAGTCTAGTCGTTGGGTTCTGAGCGTGAGGTAAAATCTGGTGAGGAGGGGTCTCTCAGAACATGTGAATGTGAGTCTTGAGTCTCTGGGTTTTAAGACTGAACTTAGCCACTAGGGTGCAAGTTGAGTCTCAAGTCATCAGTGCCTGAGCGCAAGTTGAGTCTCTTGGCTCCAAAGCTCCAAGTCAAGCCAAGTCTTGAGTTATTAATGGGTTATGAGTGCTAATCTGAGTTGAGTCTCTGAGGTTCAAGATGAGATTTGAGTGACAGAGACGTGAGTGAATTCAAGTCTTTGTGGTGTAAGTCTGAGTCCAGAGAAAATGACGTTGAGTTTTGAGTGTGGAGTCTTTGGGTTAGATTTGGAATCCAAGTCAAATCTCAGGTCCTGGGGAACGAGGCTGAGTCGAGTGTTTTTGGGGTACACAGCTACGTCAAGTCAAGAATCAGGCATGCGAGTATGAAGTGAGTCAGGTCTCAAACCACAGGGATGCAATTGAGTTTTGAGTCTGCACTGTGCAAGTCCAAGTTGAGTCTTTGTAATGCTTGCCCCTCAAGTCGAGTCTAATGTAGGAATTGAATCTTGAGCTTCTGGAGTTCAAGGCAAGATTTGAAGCTATGTAAATTGTTTTAAAGCAATGTAAACTGTAGCTTATTAAAACTTCAGTTATATAGGCTTAGTAACTTCAGATTAATGACCTTTCATGCTGCCCAACACATCTGTTATTCAAACATCTGTTGTACATGCTAGTCAACCAAATTGTTCTGTTGGTCTTGACTGCGCATGTCCATGGCTAAACCTGATCAAGCAGCAAGATTTATGTCCAGATCAAGTCATGAGTCAGTTAAGGTCGAGTCACAGACTGGAGTCCCCATCTCTGCTAATTAGTCAATAGCATGAACATACATAGAATGCTCATGTAAGGTAGAGAGAGATGTAATAAGAGAGATTAATTGAGGTGTGGACATAGAGGCCCTTACAGGGTTTACAAGGTTAAGTGGCTAGCCTTGTTATGTTCTACACTCATTAGCAGGGGTGTACGAGCGCCCGAGGCAAAGCTTCAAATGCTGAATCTAATTAGAAACATCCCCGCTAGCATTTATGGAAAGTCAAAGTTCCACAAGCTGTCTGTCAATTTTTTGCATTAATAAGTTCTTGAAGCACATTTTCCCAAAATGTCCACTCAGTTATACTAACTTCTTCTTTAGAAGCTCCAACCCTCTATCTCCATCCTGCTGAGATTGTAGCTCATCTGCTGATGCACAATTTGTGTTAGCCATCCTTTAGCCCTACATTGAGTTTCTGTCCACAGAGCTGGTCTTTGCTAGATATTTTTGGGCGGTGGTCCACACATCCTAGCAGTGACACTAAGGTGTGTACAAATCCCGCCAGCACCCTTGTGTCTGATGCACCCATACCAGCAGCATGCACACTACCATGCTTCTACGATGAAGACCTTATCGCTTTACCTAACTGACCCAACAGCCATGATTGTGGACAGCGAGCAGTGATGTCCTACATGAGGCATCCTGTTACTGCCAGCACCACTGGCAGACGGCTGCTTTACGCAGGACTGCATGCACACAGACTGTTACAGCGACTGCCCTTAACACCACGTTAACATCACCAAAGACTGCAAGGGTGTTATTGTCATGGCGCTTTTGTCTCGGTGTAGACGACCAAAGAATCTATGTGTAGAGGCAGCGTGATCAGCACCGGTTTGTTGTCAAATGTCACAGGTTAGCGCCAGTCAGTGGATAAATAATGTGGTTTTTTTTTTGTTTTTTTTTTAATAAAGTCACCCACTAGTGCAAGGGTAGGGTTTCTAATAAAGTGGCCAGTGAGTGAAAGAGCAAAGTAGGCATTGTGAGTGAATGTACATGGTAGGGCTGTCTAATAAAATAGCCAGACAGTGGAAGTACAAACTAGGGGTTTTTAATAAAGTGGCCAGTGTGTAGCAGCCCTTGACTCCGAGAAACAAATGCAGAGAGTCTCTAAACAGGAGCTTTATTTAGCATCTGGTCACTTTCATAAGCACCGTGAAAACTATAAGATAAAGAAAATACAAAAATACATGCTTGTAATTGCACCAGTTCAAATGAAATTACATACTGATACAAACGAAGTGCCTCAAACAGATTTAGCGCTTTAGCGATATCACGGTAAGACAGACAAAAGACAAACTTCACACACTCTACAAAATACACAAAATACATTCTCTCATACAAAAGCTCATACCTCACTCCGCATACCAAGGGGTGCAATGTACGAAGAAGTATATTGAGCTTGCAGCAGTAAATGCGAGCCGAGAAAGAAAACAGAGAGACTCGCCAGCCGACCTCTCTGAAACAAAGGCATTCGCTTAAGTAATTCACAAACTAACACGAAATGACATCTCTAAGAGCTTTAACATGTAGTTAAGAACTTACTTACAGGTATAGAAAGTCTGTAAATTAAGAGAACGAGTGAAGAAATCGAGGCTAGCTTCCTCGCACCCGGAGGGGTTGGTGTGGCACAATAGATAACACCCCTACTCACCAGGAAGCTACCGTCCCATGTGGGAGACTAGGGTTCGATTCCTGTTCTGGGTGACCATGCTGTGCTACACCAATAAGAGTCCTTGGGCCAGACTCCTAACACTACACTGGTCCACCTGTAATATAATTACCCTTGTAAGTCGCTCTGGATAAGAGCTGTAGATGTAGCCACCACCATTGTCTTTTTTCATTCCCCTTTTGTGGCTCTTAAAGGCGCAGTAACGCATATATTAAATAAATGGCCATTTACACAGTGTGTGAAAGTACAAGCTAGGGGTTTCTTGTAAAAGTGGCTAGTGAGTGGAAGAGCAAAGTAGGCATTGTGAATGGAAGTACATGGTAGGTGTTCCTAATAAAGTGTCCAGTCAGCGGACATATAATGTGGGGTTTTCTAATAAACTGACCACTTACTGCAGGTACAAGGTAGAGGTTTCTACAAAAGTGTCCTATTTGTGTTTATTTCTGTTCTAGATAATGTACATGTTTAAAATGCAGCAGGAGGGCAGGCAGTAATTAATCCTATAAGTGCACCCTACGTGCCCCTGAATCACTTGAATAGGGGCCGGTAATGATTGAGAGTGCATGTGGATGGTAAACCTGAAGTGGTCTGCTGCACTTTTTAATATGGGTGGTGAGTGATGGAGTGAGGAAGGAAAGCAAGGTGGGGCTGGAGAAGGGGCTCCATAGGTCACTGTATGTGAATGTCAGCACGCATGCATGCAGAGAGAGAGATTTGTCTTTGGTGGGTTGTTTATTTAAGGGAGGGAATGCTCTGAGTTTGTGATGGGGGCAGTAAAGCCGTGCTGTGTCTGTATGTGAGGGTAAACATACAAACTCAATACAACGACCAAGCCGACAGAATGAAACTTGGTGGGAAGGTTTGACAATGTAAGACATGCACATGATTCAAGTGTCATGCTCGGCCATGCATGTGGCGTAAGCACAAGAGGCCTTATCGCTTGACCTAACTGACCCAACAGCCATGATTGTGGACAGCGAGCAGTGACGTCCTACATGAGGCATCCTGTTACTGCCAGCACCACTGGCAGACGGCTGCTTTACGCAGGACTGCATGCACACAGACTGTTATAGCGACTGCCCTTAACACCACGCTAACATCACCAAAGACTGCAAGGGTGTTATGCCGGATTGCCATGGCGCGTTTGTCTCGGTGTAGACGACCAATGAATCTATGTGTGGAGGCAGCAAGATCAGTACCGGTTTGTTGTCAAATGTCACATGTCCAGAAGGTCTGGTGTCACTTTACCTCCACCCCTATTGCACAATCTACAGGAACTGGGTGAGATTATTCAAGCTGCATGTGATGGATTCTCACAGGACACCATTAGGAACTTCCATGTCGAGACATCTGGCGTGTTGGGTTAGCAAACATGATGTCAGAATTCTAATATGTCTGTGTACTCAGCTGCATTGATTACTCACAACATGCACAACAGCCATCTTGCAGTTGTTGGCTCATTAGAGTAAGCTAGCACTAGGCTATCAAGCCCCTCTTTAATATATACATATATGTTAGCATGTGAGGTTGTAACAGAGTGACTGACACCTCCCTATGGCTAAGACGTATCACATGACTCGCTACATTTATTCACACACTTGTATTAAAACAGGTGTCACATGAACTCGTTGTCATTGTCACTAATGGAATTACTACATATGGATCTCTGTCCATCTACTTTAACCATTTGTAAATTGGTCATTCGCTTTTATGACTTACACTCCAGCCTGTTCTTCACTCCCTTCATCCCTCCATCCTCTCGTCCACCGCAGGCTCTTCTGAGGCGTCCGTGACTGCACATCCACACTGCCAGTTAGCACTTCCCTGCCTAAAGTGGCTCTGCTGGGTCATTTGCATGACAGGCTTTCTCTCACTGGAGGAGGAGGAGGACATGGGCTTGAATTATTCATTCAAGATACTTCCTCTCTCTCCTCTTTCTGTCTCTCTCTCTGTCTTCCTCTCTCTGTCATTAAATCAAAGCTATTTTCTCTCGACATGGCCTGCTACTTGTTCTACATGCCGGTGATTTTCCGTCTGAAATGCTTCAGAGGCCGGAAATGTGTTTGTGAAAAAGTCTCTTGTAGTGTCCTTATGGAAAATTCCGCTGCTCGCCTTCATGGAAATAAGCTTTATAAATGGTTCTGTCTTAACTGTTTACCATCATGGGACTGTCACCCTTTAAAGGAGCAGGCCTAGTTTTGTAAATCTAGTCTACCAAAGACTAATATCCAATCAGAACAGCCATTATATACAAGTTATGGATTTTTCAAGACAGATTTGATAAGATGACCTACTTGTTGAGCATGAAGACGGGGAAAGGCTATGAAGAATGAGCTTCCAAAACTGTATATAGTTGGGACTCCTAACAACTCAATACCTCAATACCTCTACTAGCAATACATGGTAGACCAGCAAAACCGTCCCCATCAGCTAAACAGCACTGAAAGCTTTACTCTTGCTTTAGCTTTTAGAAAAAATACACAAGGGTTTCTGTCCATCCCTCCTTCTGGATTGTCCACACAAAGTACAGTGAAGCATACTTGTGTGCTGAAAGTATGCTATTTCTGATATGCTAACTATGTACTTAGTATGCTAATACACAGCCCTGGAAATAAATAGGAGAGCGCTCCGGTTTCTTATTAAATCAGCATCTCCATATGTACAGCAGGTTCTTGGTGAGGAACAGAAGGTTGGGTTCTAGCTTTACTGGCAGATACAGTGAGCGTCTGGTTCATACGGTCAAGCAGCAAACACACAGGACAACACAGCTACAGACTGGCAGAGAAATCACTCTCTACTAACCGTGATGAGCGCCACCTCATGCCAATGTCACTTACGTACCAACGTAAGATGACCTCAAGTGACCTACAGAAAGACTGGCGAGCGGTGGCTGGTGGGTAATGCACAGCGTGCATGGTTCTAAAAACAGAACATATAAATGAACATTTAAATATGATGCTAAGTGGTTTTGAACTGTGGGTCTGTGTGGGGGTGGCTAATGAGTTGCTTGATTGACAGCTCTCTGCCCAAGACTCCTAGCCTGCTCCATCACTCATACAACATGTGAATGAAGGTGTGGATGAATGTACAATGCTGCCATATGCAAACAGGACCGAAGGTGGTCAGGCAGCTACAGACAGGTGGTCTAGCTTGCTAGTTTTTGGTTATGCTGGTTAACCATGGCTTGCTATAGCTAAGGAAGTTTCTTAAACTGTTTTGTGTGGGCAGGTCAAGAGACATCTGTCTTGTGATTGGTTAGGGGAATGCTTACGGAAGCTTTACCCAAGATTATGGCTGCCCAGTTTACATGAAGAGGAAAGAAGTATGGTGAAATGGTATATTGATGGTATATTGGTCATTGGCTGATTGAAAATGACCACAACTGAAGTCACCATATGATCACAACTGAACATATATTATATGGGTGGTGAACTAATTTTTCCAGATTTATCACTATTTTATCATTATTAACATTATGAATACTTAAGTAACCATATGGGGTTGTGGACCTTATGACCCCTGGTTCTGGCCACCACCATTGTAGTATAGATTGGAAGGCTTCTCTACAATGAACCATATTGTTGATTGAGATGTTTAGAAATAATACAAAGTAATCTGTGAAAATTCCTCTTTATGTATTCATAATTACCCCACAGTGCATCTTTATCTCTGATCCTTTTCTTCTCCTTTGTAGAAATCCTTTTCCCTGGTGATCGAGGTGCTGGACCATGACAATGAAACGCTGGAGCTAGGTATGATCAGATTTGTACTTGTGTGTGAAAAAGATAATAACTGGCAACGTGTGAAGAATATGGTGTCTCACACTCTGTATCAGGACAGATACGGAATAGAGAAAATGAAGGCTTCACTAGTGAAGAGAGAAAGAGAAAAAAGAGAATGTGAAGAAGATCGAGACAAAGAGCAGGAAAGATACAGTGAGAAAGAAAGGAAGAGATAGTGACAGAGAGAAAGAAAGAGAAAGAAAGAGAGAGATGGTGAGAGAGAAAGGGAGAGAGAGATAGTGACAGAGAGAAAGAATAAGAGAGAGATGGTAAGAGAGAAAGGGAGAGAGATAGTGACAGAGAGAGAAAGGATGCGAGGGAAAGGGAAAGAGATAGGGACAGAGAGAGAGATAGTGACAAAGAGAAATGTAGAGAAAGAAAGAAGAAATGAGACAGAGAGAGAACAAGAGAGAGATAGTGACAGAGAGAGAAAGAATAAGAGAAA
>JAMWET010007208.1:65000-107500 GCA_024036415.1 Prochilodus magdalenae | reverse complement strand
GCTCATAAAAATTCTTTCAGGCCACAGTGGCAGGTTTAAGATGGGTTTCTGAGTGAAACACCCACCCAGACCCACAAGAATATGCAATCATTTGCTAGTCTTTAGTACACAGTGTTCCCTGAAGCTGCTGAAATAGCACTGAGAGAGAGAGAGAGAGAGAGAGAGAGAGAGAGAGAGAGAGAGAATATCCATCTCTGTCTGCAGACATAACACACTAAATTAACTACAGGATGCCAACAAAAGGAGAAGCAAAGGCAGCAGCCACATCCAGAAACAAATACACACAGTATGGATTCCAATAGTCAGAGACACCCAGGTAAACAAAGAGAGATGCATCGAATAGCCCTTCTAAATCGGGCTAGAAAAAGTTTACTGTCTGTATCTTAGACCAGGAATAAAACCTTTTTCAGACGAGGGGTTAAAAAAAGATAAACTGTCTAGAAGCACGTTTATGTACGGACCCAGATATATCACAACATACTGTGTGTTCATCTGATGATTCTTAAGAAAACAGGGGAATCCACAGAGAGACTGCCCCGACCTTTGCTGCAGCCACAACTGTTACTCCGATATGAAGGCTTTACATTAGAAGTTGGAACACTGCTGAGAATTTAACTACATTCAGGCACAGGAGCATTAGTGAGATCATGTACTGATGTTGGATGATTAGTTCTGGCCCACCAACACCTTCCTAACTCATCTTAAAGTTAATGGAAGGAGCTGCATCACATCACTTTTTCCAAAGTCCCTATGCTGAGGGGCTATGTAGCCCTCTAGTTGGTGCTTGACATTTGGCGGGATGTCCTTATGCTTGCCGCATATTCATAGGTAAGCCACCTTTAGGTTTAGTATATACACAGTGCTCCATAAACCCGACCAAGCGAGTTCAGCATGACCTGATCTTGGTTGGCGGACGAGACTAGGGCGCAAATTGCATTGACAGTTTTCTGTACTTTGCAGCAAAAAATCTAAATGGTTCTGCATAAAAACATGAAATATATGAGCTATATAACTGTATTAACATTACAGTGGAACTTCCAAAAATCATTTCATCAATTCCATAATTGATTTCTTAGCTTCCTGTTTAGCCAGGCTCTTTCTGGTTTTCAATCTTTCGTGTGTTTACACTGCGCTCCATATGAGGCAGTACGCATTCCTCCCAAGACTACAGGATGCTAATAGTCATGAAACCTGTTCATATCTATCATTTTGAAATCAGAGTGACCGTTACTGACCTGTGAGTGTCCCTATAGTGTGGGCCAGGCTTCAGGTTCACATTTGTATTAGCAATGGGGGCTCTTCAAAGTAGGTGAAGGCACCATTTAGAAGAGGTGCCTGGATACTTGGACACATGCTTGTTTGTGAAAATCTGCATGTATTTGCACGTGTGACATGAGATGCTATTTAGTTTACCAGTGCAGCAGCGAGGTAACCCATGCCGTTGTGCGTAAGCTGGTTGTTCCAGAGCACCAGGGTCACCAGGCCTTTCCTCTGCTCCTTCAGACCCTCACAGACGTAGGCCAACCCTGTACACAACACCGTACGTAATTATGTACAATGTTAGATATGAACACAAAGTTAGACAAGACTAAATTTAGAAGAGACGAAAGGAGGGAGGGAGGTAGGGAGGGAAGGTGAGAAGAAGAGAGGGAGAGAAGGAGGGAGAGCATGGAGGAAGAGAAGGAGGGAGGGAGGGAGAGAGGGAAGAGAAGAGGACAGGGGAGGGAGGGAGGGATGGAAGAGGGGAGAGAAGAGGGGAGGGATGGAAGAGGGGACCTCCCTGAGGGATGGAAGAGGGGAGGGATGGAAAAGGGGAGGGAAAAGGCAGGGAGGGATGGAGAGAGGGAAGAGGGGAGGGAGGCAGGGAGGGAAAAAGGCAGGGAGGGAGGGAGGAAGGAGGGGAGGGAGGGAAGGAGGGAGGGAAAAGGGGAGGGAGGGAGGGAAGAGGGGAGGGAAGAGGGTAGGGAGAGAAGGAAAGAGTGAAGGAGGGAAGGATAGAAGGAGGGAGTGAGTGATAGAGGTAAGGATAGAAGGAGGGAAGGATGGAAGGAGGGAGAACTTCGCTCCACAACCAAGAAGTCAGAGGTCATTCAAAGTCTTTTTTTCCATTTACCGATAGGATAGAAGGGGGGAGGGATGAGAGGAAGGAGGGAGGGAAGAGGGGAGGGAGGAAGGGAGGTAGGGAAGAGGGGAGGCAGGGAGGGAGGGAAGAGGGGAGGCAGGGAGGGAGGGAGGGAAGAGGGGAGGGAGGGAAAGAGGGAAGAGGGCAGGGAGGGAGGCAGGGAGGGAAGGAAAGAGTGAAGGAGGGAAGGATAGAAGGAGGGAGGGAGTGAAGGAGGGAAGGATGGAAGGAGGGAAGGATAGAAGGATGGAAGGAGGGAAGGATTGAAGGAGAAAAGGATGGAAGGTTGGAAGGAGCGAAGGATGGAAGGATGGAAGGAGGTAGAACTTCGCTCCACAACCAAGAAGTGCTGGTCATTCAAAGTAATGCATTCCATGTAAGTCATTTTTACCATTTACCGGCTCCTTCTTCTGCTCAAACTCAAACCGTCTGCTCAAAAGCAAACGGAACCAACAATGCTTTTAACCACTACTACTCATTTTCCTACTATTAAATAATTTTATGAATTTAAGGCTTTGACTGTCTTATTAATATTTTTTCAGCCAAGATTTCCTGTTTTATATTTCAGCTGAATAAATAGAAAATGTAATTTCAGCCAAAAAAATTGGCTCCTCCCTAACAACACCACCAAAGAGCAAATAGCACAGACAGAATTAACACTACAAAAACAAGGACTGAAAAAAGGACACAAAATCCTTGGTTTTGAAACCACACCACGCAATCACAGAAAGGAGGAGGACCAATCAAAACACAAAGAAGGAGACTTTTATGGGAGATCTGTTTCTAAAAAGTGAACATTATCAACTAGGGAACCTAAAGACCTGCGAGAACGGTCAAGAGAAGAGGAGTAAGCAGAAGGGCATCTCCTTCCATGTAGGGCAACCAAACAAGTCAACAGTGACGGACAGAGCAAGAGAGACAAACTACTAATCCTTAAATTTTGATCTAGGAGAAACTGACCTGAGTCCAGTATGTGGTTGTTCCTCAGGTCGAGGATCTGGATGTTGTAGTTGAATTTGAGAAGGTTTCCCAGCTGAGCCGAGTCTTGCAGGCCATTCAGCTTATTTTCAGCCAGGTAGAGCTCACGTAGGTTCATATTCATCTTCAGAGCGGTGGCTGTGGACAGTCAAACAGACAGACATACTATATATGTTAGTGCTGCCAAACATGTGTGCTGAAGCCAAACATGTAAGAGCGGATTAATACAGTGTTGAATTCCTCAATAATGAATTACTTATAAATGCTGCTGTTTATGTCTATATGATGTGTAAAGAATGCGGTGTCAATGCGGAGAGTTTTATTCACTCCCTAAGCACTGTTTTGAGCAAGTCACACACCAGCCGTGCTTTATTAAATACTAATCCCAGTGAGCTCATGCATCTTTTACGCAGTGATAGAAAACACAGGACCACAGAGTGACATTCTACAAACAGAAACTGATTACATTTATTTTAATGATACCAAAGGGAACGTGCATATGGTGCAGAATGAAATGAACGACTTCTAACGTTATGCAATACGAGTTCCTAAAATTAGTGCAGCCTGTAACAGTCCAAGACTGTAAGGGAAAATGTATGAGGGAGGAATTCCTACAGTCATAACAAAAAACTATCTATATATACAAGTACATACTATGTGTACTATTTATTAAAAATATTAATATAGAAAATGTTTTCAAACCTACGACACTATTTATTTAAATCCAAGGCAGTAATTCAGATGGCAATAAGCCAAAATTAGTTTTTTATTAAAATATAACAAGTCACCTTTTATATATGATATATTCTATTGGTAGGTCTCTGTCCAAACTCTAACCCCTAAACCTCAACTTGTGTACATAATAATTGTGAAATATTTTTTTTAATCTGTAGCTACACAATTTGAATTTTAATGATTTAAAGCTAATATTTAAAAATAAACTCTTTTTTCTTTTTATTCAATCTTGTCCTATGTTTGTGTCACTACCGAAACCCAAACTGTCCACAGGTGGAGCCTTTGGTCAGAGTGTTGATGTAATCAGACTCCCCAGGTGGAGTAAATGGAAAAGGTGATTTTGTGTGTGCAACTGTTCACAGCTGTGTTTGTTAGTGATGTATTGGCAATGTTGAAACGGTCACCACCAGAATATTTGATAAAGCTTTGGGAGCATTATGGTGGAAGTTGTGGTGGAGAAAAATAGGCATGATAAAAGAGATTAAATAAACATACTACTGATATTACTCAAGATATAGCATCACCTGAAGCAAAACAGGAATTTAGTCAGTCATGTTTATAAAGCAAAGCATCAGCAGTTGAAGCACTTCTGATGCTTAGTAAGAGCACACTGTGACACTGCAGGACCTTGTTCAGCTTTACAGTATACCCAAGTGTGCTCACAGTTCTGATGTAGGTAGCTATAACAATTTTATTATTAATATTTATTTTGTTTGAGGTCAATTTTCTGTTTGCATGGATGGCAAAAGCCCTACGTCCTGCAAACCTGCAATGAAACTGAATAATCAAACAGAAAGACGGAAAGAAAAACAGAGGAGAATGATGTACTGCAGGAGTGTTTGGCGGTGCGCATGGAGACCAAGCACCTAACACACCTTCTGGTCTAATCTAACACACCTAATCCAGTTACTCAACAAGCATTCAGGACCTTGTTAGTGTAAGGTGTGTGTTAGAACAGTGCTGGCCCTATGCTCTGCAGGGCGGGGTAGATCCAGAAGCAGGACTGGGCACGTTTAGACTGAGTAGCTTCTTAGTGTAGAGGCCATACTTTATCCTAGTCTGCTGTCTCTCTCTACAGCCCATCCCAACAAAGTACACGAGTCTGACTAGATCGACACTCTTCTGAGCAAAACGACTACCTCTATTTCCAGAACGACAGCGTTTGTCCCTCAGCCCTTTAAAGGTTGAGGATTACGTTTATCTATCAGGCTCTGATCTATTCGGACTATTCTGCTGAGCCTCCCTCTCAAGCATCTTTCATCCTCCTATCAGTTTTTCTTTCATCCCCTCTTATTTCTATTTGTCCTTACCTTTCATTCTTTAACACTGACTCTGCACGCTCTTATTCAGCAGCTCTTCTGCGTCTAAATCAAGTTTCAGTTTGTTTTAGTGCTCTACATATTTGTACCCCGACCTCCTATGAGTTCATCTCCCTCCATTCTCTCTCTCTGTACACCAGCACCCATAATCCCATTCATTTAATCATCCTCTCCCGCCTCCTTCTCTACTTCATTCATTTACACTACATTTATTCATTTAGCAGATGCCCTTAGCCCAGCATACAAGACGGACAAACAGTGAATGCCAAACAGCTACAAAGCGGCCAGAGCATCTTCTAAGATTTATGACTGAAAAGATAAGAGCTTAACACATGCAAATGTAAAACACTGAATAAACAAAAAGGATAAACACAAATGGAATTTCTTTCTTCATTCATTCTCCCTCTCCCTTTCTCTCTCACCCAGCAGCATCAGTGGTCTCCCGGAGAGGCCAGCGTTTTCTAGGTGCAGCACTGCAAGACTGCCACTGATGCGCAAAGCCCTGGCCACGAAGGGAGCCGAATGGTCTAGCAGAGGGGTGTTCCGGGCGTCCAGGTACTGCAGGGAACTCGTCTGGACACACAGAGACAAAAGAACAAAGTCAAAACTGGGCAATTTCTTTCCAGTGATTAACTGACAGTCGACAAACTAATCATCAGTCTGTAGGTCTACAATTAAGGATGTGACTCAGCCGAAGATCGATTATTAAACTGATGGGTTTGCCTCTGAAATCTGATTGGCTGAGTCGGTCACTATAAAAAGCTTTACATGCACACGGTTATTAATTCGGTATTAAACAGACTTGTATCATATTCCTGCCAGTTTATTACGTTTGCATGGTGTTTTGTATCAATAACAGTCAGAATTCCCATTTACATGCCCATTTTCAATTTTTCTCTCTTTACCCCTCAGAATTTAAAAAGTCTGTTTCTTTTATTGACGGACATATGACCCCTCTGATGTGCCTTATTCAAAAAGTGGCACAGTGTGCAGAGCTACAACCCCAAAGGCTGATCATATGGATTCATGGTAATGTCTAATAATATCTAATAATGTTTACATACTACACCATAGTATTATGAGCTTCAAAACAGTGGCGAATCCTTCATAGCTGCAAGATATTGACCATATAGAGTACTGATAGGTGGGGGGATACACAGGTGTGCACAACAACCTGTATTTGTTTTAGGAGGGGCTGCATATTACAGGTGGGTGATACAAAATATTTGTATTCAATTTTTGACATACTGTGTTGCCTAAAATCAAACCAAGACCAATTTGCTCATATGTACTGTGACATAACTGTCCACAATAACACTATACCCTATATACCCTCATCATCAGGAGAATAGTTGCTCTCAGAAGGAAGAGATGTATTGCAGTGCTATTGGGAAGGAAGATAAAGGTTACCAGGAACAATAAATTATAACATATTTAGACTGAGCTGAGCTATATTTATTGAGCTACACATACAGAAGTAGTGTCTCTCAGTATGGTGTCAGTATGGCCACTACGTCTGCCAATGCAACATGCCAGATGTCTCGGCACATTGTTGTGGAGGTTCCTAATGGTGTCCTGAGATGGTGGAAGTGCAGTGGCACTGATGATGACCCCCTACCATTCTGTCTCACTCCGTGACAGTCTGGCACGATACCACTGCACTCTTTGGAGACGTTGTCATGGTGTTAAGGGTAGTGGCTGTAGCAGTCTGCGTGCATGTAGTCCTGAGTTGTGCGACCAATGGTGTTGGCACTAACAAATCGACTTATGAAGGGCATCGCCGCTCACTGAATGTACAGAACCGTGACTGTTGGGTCAGTCAAGTACAGCGATAAGGCTCGTCCTTGCTTACGTCACTTGCAGCTGAGTATGAAGCTTGAATCATTTGCCGGTTTCACAATGCTGATGCTAACTAGTCTACTGCAGCTAGTAAGTAAGTGGCGAATGCTGGCACATGTCTTTGAGCACGTAAACTGTGCTGGATTAAGAACCCTACAGCACAGAATGTCGTCACCTCAGCCTACTAGGTGATAGAGAGCATGACCACACCAGCAAAAAAGATCACAGAGTCTTACCGCAGGGTGGTCAGAACCCACATTAAAATAGCCTGGAAAAACAGAACAAACAAACAAAGCTGCTAGATAAAGAGCCTGTCATTCTCACCTTCCTCATCATGTGGGCGGCAGCCTGCCAGCCACGGGTGCCAATGTGCTTGTTGAAGGAGATGTTGAGATGAGTGGCAGATTCATAGTACTCAATCATATCAAACAAAGCCGAGGCTCCCTGAAACAGAAAAACAAGAGAAACGGAGAAAGACAAAACAGTAAGCTGCTGCCAGAATTCCGTGAGACTTCGCTGTTACCAGCGAAGATGTTTAACATGTTAACCGCCGCATGTTTAAATGAAGAATTCAACCAACACATTAAACACAATGACTAAAACCCACCATGCTACATGTAGGCTGCAGACAGGCAGATATAAATCAAACAAGCTTTTGCCTCATTAATATTTATGCCCTGAAAAGTCGCACGCAAAAACGGAGCAACAGCAACAAAACTGCAGAGCATGCAGGGAAACGCATGGAGCGGAAAACTTGCCAAACAAGCTGGCCAATGGAAAGGCAACTTTAGCTGCCAAAGACATGATCCTGAACAACTTTAATCCAAAGTTAGTTTGCTCTCCACATTCGCCCTTGACAGTTTCTCAATCTCAGACAACATGGAGCAGCTTCACTTGGTGATAAACACTCGAGGGACTATAAGAGGACCAGTTCCACCATCATTAGCAGCAGCAGCAGCAGCACAACCTGTAAGTAACAGCCCTGCTGTGTGATTCTATGCACTGTCTAATCACCTTGATCTCGAAACTTCCATAGAAGCACAACTTCGCTTTGTGTTGTTGTTGTTGAGCTTTATTTTATAATCCTGCCTGTGCCTACTTCAACACAGTTTCTGTTTGACCATTGTGGTGTCTCACTGTAAACCAGAGCAGAGTCTAGCTCATCAAAACAGAAAACAGCTTGTTTTATCCTAGGACTAAATTACAGGGTGCAAACGAGCATGAAAACCACATACAGGGCATTTTCACCCCAACTAAAGTCATGGAACGCCTACGTACACATTAGAGAACAAGAACACAACGACGGCACTCCAAGAAACCAAATCAAGTTTCTGTACCTTTATAAACAGTGTCTCTAAGTGACGGGGTATTCTGTGACCAGCCTATTAGGGTTTACTTGTGGCCACACCCCCGATTTGCACACAGCTTAAAGAGGTACTTTCATTCACTGTTGGATTCATCAGCTGTATTTCTGATTGAACCACTCCTTCAGACAGACGCACGAACGATGGAAGCCACCCATGGTATCATCATTTCAGCAGGTCAAGTTCACCTTTACCTACAATCACAAGCTTCAACAGCCAGCTGTTTATCACAGGGTCAGAGTTTTCATCTGAGACCACGCGGAGGCGGATCTGCCCCGGCAAAACACCGGGGGCACGCCGCAGAGGGCCTGTGTTACCATGACGACAATCCGTCACACCTGCAGGGAGCTCCTACAAAGGCTGAGGCGGGTAGGGAAGTGCTCTGTTCACCTGTCTCTTATCTTTCACAAGCACATCTAGACTGCTTCAAATGCGCAAAGCCTTTGATACGCTACACAACTAAAACAACTCAGAGAATACAAGACTTAGGAGACACAGCTCCTTTCCTTCAGACTTTCAGAGGATATTAATGGGATCCCCTGAGATTTGAGTCACTACCCTGTATTCACTACAAGTTTCCATACAGAGCTAAACCACAGGGAAAACAAACCGGGACATACGACTGGCCTGAAACATGATATACGTTCACACAGGAGGTGTTACAATCGGACCAAGCCAGTTGTTCCTCACCAAATCCCATTTCCTTGTTTGCCTTGTTGTAAATGTGACCTGTATCCGACATTACTCCGAACTGGTTATGCTCCTGAACTGACCCGCATAGACCAAAGAATACATGGCACACAAGCTCATCCAGATGCAAACTATCAAGGACACAGGTCCACTCCTGGTCTCAGCTTCATCTTCCAACCATGGTAAACCGGCGTTTCAACCAACTCCTGGATAAGGTGCAACCGAAGCTCCATCCTCCTGAAAAAAGTTGCCACACTTACTCCGTTTCAGCCTGTACCTCAAGGCTGGTTCCTCAAAAACGGACTTCAGAACCTGAGGAAGGCGTTGAGGTGCAGGCTGAAACGTCATTTTGTTAATTAAAGAAGTGTTTCATGGTATAGCGTGAGCCTGGCACCTTTACCGTGAGAGATCTACTTCCAGTGACTGACAGCACAGAGAACATGACTGTACTTATTGATCAGCCATGGTCACTTCTACAGTTGGTGTCCTCACTTTTCTCAAATTTGGCTTTCAGGCTGTTCTTTCTTTGAAGCTGCAGCCTCATTTCTCTCAGTATCTTATTGAACACAGGATGATTAAGAAGAGCTCTCAGCCAGTATGTCTAGAAGGCATCGGCAGCACAAAACGACCATGTATGTCGAGCTGCACTGATGTAAAAGTCGCATGAATTCCAATCGGCTGCTCAGATGCACTGCTGGACTTCGGATGAGCATCAGATTTCAATACTATACATCACATTTACATTTGTGGCATTTAGCTGACGCTCTTATCCAGAGCGACTTACAAGGTTAATCATATTACAAGTTCAAGCCAACGTAGTTTTAGGAGTCTTGCCCAAGGACTCTTATTGGTGTAGCACAGCATAGTCACTTAGCCCGGGATTCAAACCCCCGTCTCCCACGTGTGGTGGTGGCTACTTGGCAGGTAGTGGTGTTATCCGCTGAGCTACACCAACCACCAAAGCCACTCCAATCACAATGGGCCAGTATTTGAACTAAGCCCACTCACACACACACTCTTGTTTTCTCTTACGGTCTAAATCTGCTGTGTTGCAGGAGTGGGGGCATCCCTGAATGCAATTGGGAATGATGTAACCACATTATTGATAATGTGAGGGAAGAACTGGGTTGCTGAAAGGTCAGAAAAGATCTTGATCGTTAAACTGAAGCGTATTAAAAGGGATCTCCGTTGTTTTTACAGACTTACTATATGAATAAATGCAGTAAGCAAAGCAAATTCCTAGCGGTTTGATGTGAACCGCCACCAGCAGTGCTTAACTAAACCGACACAACTATGCAAGTTGTTTAGCAAGGTTACTTGTGGCTCGTCATCTCCTGCATAATGAATACACATAATGAAGCGGTAAGATGTTCGGTTAAAAATATGTTCTGGCAGATGGGCAAATGGGTGCTCCCATTTCAGTATTCTGGCTGCATCATTTGAAAAGGAGCAGCAAACGAGAACATTTTGCTATTGAACCTTGGACAGTGTTTAGCACAGATGACTACAGAACATTCAGTGCATGTCACACCACTTCTCCTGACACAAAGCAGAGCCCTGAACCGTGAGCCCTTCGCACACATTTGCCCTCAGAGAACTAGACACTAGAGAACATAGTGGCGCTCTTTACGGTACACGGGACCAACTGCCCACACAAACATCCTTTCTCATTCTCTCTTTAAGGATTTCAACGCTGTGCTCGTTTTCTGTCACTCTCTCTCACATATACCCCTCAAATCTGGTATCACAGCATACAGTGTGTGTGTGTGTGTGTGTGTGTGTGTGTGTGTGCGTGTGTGTGTGTCATCAAAAAAATAATTGTTGCACCCAGAAGGAAGTGTGGTATTGCAGTGCTAGTGGGAGGGAAGTTAAAGGTTGCCAGGAACAATAAATGATGACACATTTAGACTGATATGGGTTATATTTATTGAGCTGCACAAACAGAAGTACTGTCTCTCAGTATGGCGTTGGGCTGCTGTGTTTGCTAATGCAATGTTACTTTATCTACCTTGTTGTCTTCAGTGTCTTATTATCTGTTTTATGTTTCTCAGGGCCCTTATTTTATTCTGTCCTATGTCTTGCATTATGTTTATGTTTATTGTTCATTACATTCAATATACTCTTGTTCTTGTTTTAGTTGTAATCTATTTATAGTTGAATGTTTATTTGCTACACCTTGGGACGGAGAGTCCTCAGTCCTCTGTATGCCTTGTACATATTAAAGTATTGACAATAAAACTACTTGACCATGCCACACATCTCGGCATGGAGTTGTAGAGGTTCCTAATGGTGTCCTGGAATCCATCCTAAGCATCTTGAATATTCTCATACTGTTCCTGCAGACTGTGTGGCATTTGTGGAGGTGGAGTGACACCAGGCCTTATGGACACGTGGCATGTGACAAACTGCTCATCTTGGTGTTGACCACAGAGCCTCCACACACGGATTTGTTGGTCGCCTTCACCAAGACTACAGCAGGACTCGTCACTGAAGATGACGTGCTAATCCTGCAGTTTTTGCGGTGGGGGTGGAATGACACTAGGACCTATGACATATGACAACAAACCGTTGATCTTGCCGCTGATCACCGTGCCTCCACACACAGATTTGTTGGTTGCCTTCACCAGACAAAAGAGGGACTAGTCACTGAAGATGACCTGCTGGCTGACAGCAGGCACAACACCACTGCAGTCGGTTGACGTGGTGTTAAGGGCAGTCATCGTAACAGTCTGTGTGCATGTAGTCCCATGTCATGCAGCCATCTGTGAATGGTGCTGGCACTAACAGGATGACTCATGGAGGGCATCACTGCTCACTGACTGTCCACAGTCATGGCAGTTGGGTTAGTCAGGTACAACAATAAGGCATGTCCTTGCTCAAGTCACATGCGTGAAACTCAGCATGAAACTGGAATCATTTGCATGTCTCCTAATGTCAAACCTACCCACCACATTTCATTCCTGGCTTTTTATTCCTTCCGGGTGCAACTTGTGCTACTAGTTTTTGGACAAAGTGTGTGTAGCGTTTCTATGCATTAACCGTATCTGAGTTATAGACCAGAACACACCACATCCTTCAGCCAGACTCGTTCCCTAAAGCAGCACTTTGGCTAAAAATGTTATTTGTAGAATTTTCCTCTTAACCCAAAAGAGCCCATAATAGCCCATAATAATGTGATGCGACATAAAATACAAAAATCCCCCCCCCCCTTTTTTTTTATTAAGTTCATTTTGTTCCTCCAGGGTAAGACGTTCTTTGCTTAGTTACCAATTCGCTAAGCATTCGTAGATAGATCTGATTAGCAATTTTCAAGCTGTGTATAATCAAATCTGTCTCTTAGATTTCACATTCAAGCTTTGCTGAATGTTTAATATAACACTCAAGTGTAGTATCAAGTGTTCTCCTGGGGCTGACTTCAGGTCAAGTCAAATGGCCATTAATACAAGTTATTCATTTATTCAATTAGAGAAGGTTAGACATATGATTATCCAACTTTTATAAGGAAAGAAAAAACCAAAGTAAAATGAAGGGGAAAAAATGGTCTAAAAAAAAAAACAGGAGTTTTAATATCAAGAGTTTAGAAGTAGATAAATGGGCCACCAAAACGATCAGCATCAGTAAACTAGGAGAACATAAAGCTGTAATCCTGCTTTAAGCCTCCACAAGTGTTTTTGTCCATCCTTCCACTGTGAGAAGACAACACTGTGGGTCTAAAAGGATGTGCAGCTGTCAAGAAGCTGTTAGTAAGTAAAGGGGATACTTCAATACCAGAACTAGACATCTAAGATGTGGATTTTAATGGACCAGCAAGGCTAAAACAGAGTCCCGAAACATGAGGCAAAAGCAATAAAAGGCTCTTGGGACCATATTCACAACCACAAGAGGAGCAGGGCCGTATGGAGTCTCTGGGGATGTATAATAGTATCTGAAATCGTGGTGGTTTGTTTTTGTCTGAAGGCTTTATAAACGCTGCCTCAATAGAAAGACTTAATCCTATGGGTCTGAAAGGATGTGTAGCTGTCAAGATTCCATTACTGAGTAAGGAAACAAGATTAAAAAAAAAATAAAAAAAATGCTGGTCCTATCGGAAAAGCAGACCGTCCAGACCTCAGCATCATAGAATGTGTTTGGGATGTTACTTGGATATCCCTCCAGATTTCTTTGGAAAACTAATTAAATGAATGAAACTGTGATCTGCACACAATACTAAACATTTGCCAAGTTGTTCTAGAGGTGATCTAAAGAAAGGTATACTTAGGACACCAAACATGTCTCAGTTAAATGACTGCATTTGGGGCAAATCTGATTTCAACAAACCATCACTATTATCAGGTTTCAAGCAAGGTCACATTAAGGCTGAAGCTAAACTGGCCCATGAGGACGGAATTAACAGGAAGGAGATGCTTTTCAGTAAGTAAGCATGGTACTGAGCGATAAAGCTTTGAGCGTTTAAGCCTGCAGGTTTTCTCAGATCTCTAGCGTTTTACCAGCCAACCATGTCTAATGGTCCTGTGCTGACAGCACTGTGGGGATTAATAGGCTCCTGTACCAAAGGACACAACAGCTCCAGGATCTGACGTGAACGCCCAGCTATTGTCCTCAGCACACATTGCACTAAAAACCCAGATGTGACCATTTCCCATCAGTTATGGACAACGAGAAAGTCGGATGGTTTGCTCTTTTCTTGGTGATCTCACCATGATTCAAAAGCTACTGCAATTATGTGAGTAGTTATTTCATTTGGCTTGTTTTATCTTGACGGTCAGGCCAGACCAGAGCATACCCCTTTCTCAACGTGAGCTGTGGTTGTAAATGTCACTCAGCATCAGTTATTTGGTTGCCTATGTTTCTGACTGTTCTAAAACTCATCTACAGGCAGTTTACAAGCTCGGATGCATATTGATGCTTACCATTCCCCAATATAAGGACCAGAGATTTTGATAAAAAGCCTGTAAAAGAACATGGAGAGGCTCTTGCGGTTTGAAAATTTTCCCCTTTGATTGTGATTGCTGATTTAAAAACTGATTAACCATTAACGCTCTACTTATTAACAGAACATTACTAACAAGCCTCCCAAAATACAGCACACAAGAAGAACCAAGAAAAACCAGCACCCCGGGGAAGTTACCATCCTGATTTACCAGTGACTTTGTCCGTTGGCCACAGGTATAGAGACGTTTAGGTCAACCCTCTGGACAAATCAATGTCAATGTACAGCCCCCTTGCCTGTAATCATTTCCCCTTACCACAAAGTAATTATGTTCCAGTCCCTCCTACTAAAAATTTTGTGTATTTTGTTCTTGGTTTTAAAATTCATTTTGTCCTCTTTTTACTAAGCAAGCAGAGTCAAAACTTTAATTCCTCATATCGATCTTATCGATCGATCTATCTATGCTATCTATCTATATATAAAAATCACAGGGCGATACTCCCCTGCAGCCTTGAAGAGAGCATGTGGTAGTCACAGGGGGCTTTGGGACAATTGGATTTGAAACTTGAAACACCCTAGGTTTTTAGACCACAATCATTTGAGGTAGTTATGGTTGTAGGTGCCCTCCTTTTGCCGGCCAATACAGCGGCAGGTCCCGTCTTTAGCGGACATGGATCATATACTGCGTCCTGCCACATTGGTCCGAGGATTTAAGCCAGTCCTCTTGCAGGATAATGTGGAAAGGTCACTACGTGATGCTGGTGGACTGGTTCGTCCCTTCTTGGTGGTTTTTGATGCTGACATTACCCTGGATATCGTGGCTATTGAGACATCCACAAAAGACTGCCCTGTCTTGGTCACAAGAGGCGCCTAGCACAAGAACGTTGCACCAACAGTCTGGTCCTCTTTTGAAACTTCTGGTATGTCACCCCTAATGTGGTTGTGTGCATTGCAGTATTGTTGAAGCAGCAGACTGTTTCTCTTAACCTGCTAACTGAACCTTCACAATCTGCTCTTACTGGTGGTGCACTGTGCAATTAATGAACGAGTCTGCGCCCCCAGGCTGCGTCCAATGTTAGCCAGAGGAACCTCCCACACTAAAAGGAAAGGTGGTCTTCAGTTTCATTGTACAAACCCCTGAACATGAGCACTGGGACCCATACCCAGTGTCAACACAAATGAATCAGTATGAACAAAACCCAAATAAACTGATAGCAGAATTAAGGTTGTTGGATGTTTGTTAGGATCCTGGAAAAAAACAGTCCTCTGGAATTCATCGTAAATGAGTGCAACACTACCCCCTGCCATCCAAATTACAAGCACAGGAACTTACAAACCAACCGTAAATCTCGGATTGTTGGGAGAGGTACAATAACCATCCAGCCACCAACCACCTAACATATCTTATGATGTGGATAAGAAATATCGTTCTAGAAGCAAGATTGACGACCCAAAAAGAACACCGCTGAGAAGATTCCTAGCGTACGAAGGTCGGTGTTGCTGCCGGTGCTGCTGTGTGCTGGTTGCTGAATTTTGCTGCTTGTGCTGATGTTCTCTGCCTGGAACAATGGAACTGGCCATTTGTTGCTACTTGGATCATTTTCACATCGCCTTAGCACCGAGAAGCTTGTGAGATGAAGCTTGGGTAGAAGACAGGGAGAAAGGAAGCCTTTTGTGTGGACCCAGAGTAGTGTTAATTGGGTACTTAGCATCACTGAAATAATGGAGAAGATGAGCTTGGAAAAAAAAAGATGAGCTAGGATAAGATGAGAGCTCCTTCAGAGAGTGGGCCAAAAAGACAAAGAGGCGGGGGGGAAAGAACGGGGGAAAAAACGGGCCCCAAGAACAGAGGAAAAAAGCGATAATGAAACTCACCATTTTCCTCGGTCCCCGGTTTGGTCCTGTTCCAGGGTTCCCACCCACTTTAAAACATGCCACTCTCTTGTGGTTGTTAAAGATCTCCTCCAGTTGAATTCACATGCCTTTTTAGTCCAACTTCTCTCCTAGAAAGGGACAGTTGACAGTACAGTTGAGACACATCACTCACAAAGTGTTTAGTGTGACTGTGTATATACTGCTGCAAAGGCTGCCATGGCCCTATTCACTCCTCAGGTCCACACAATCCCATATATAGTAACTAAGCATCCTGATTTTCATTTGTTGTTTCTTGTGATGTCACAAAAACCAACCACATTTCCTTATATCTGCCTATTTTAGCCTTCCAGCACTTTAGCTCCAACGCCTTCATTAAGAATGGTCTTAGGCCTGGGACTGCTTCTTGAATTAAGCACAATGCCGATCAGCCAATCAGAGTGAGAAATTCTACATAACATAAGTTTTTAAAGGCACTCACCTTGATGGTCTCGTAGGTGTTGGTGATGATGGCAATGAAGAGGCTGAGGACCATGTAAGTGAAGATAGAGATGAAGCTGTAGACATAGATCCTGCTGAAGAACCACACCACCCAGCTCCGCTCACGCAGCTTAGTGAAGGTGGAGTAGATGGCATCTCCGTTAATCATGGAGAACAGGCAGTATGCCACCATGTTGAAGGTACGGAACTGAGGACAGAGGAAGGGTGGAGTTGAAGGGTGGGGTGAATTTGAATGGCATCATTTTAAACCTGGAGAATCTGAAACTCAATTCTGCAACTGATATTCTGGTGGCTGACATGGTGGGGTCTGTTATACACTCTTCCAAAAGGTGGTTCCTCCTGACAGGGGAACCAGCCCAGTGACAGGAGGGGAACCGGCCCAGTGACAGGAGGGGAACCGGCCCATTGACAGGAGGGGAACCGGCCCAGTGACAGGAGGGGAACCGGCCCAGTGACAGGAGGGGAACCGGCCCAGTGACAGGAGGGGAACCGGCCCAGTGACAGGAGGGGAACCGGCCCAGTGACAGGAGGGGAACCGGCCCATTGACAGGAGGGGAACCGGCCCAGTGACAGGAGGGGAACCGGCCCAGTGACAGGAGGGGAACCGGCCCAGTGACAGGAGGGGAACCGGCCCAGTGACAGATTTTCTACCTAAAAAGCAGTCTGTTACTATTACAGTGTAAAGGCTGTAACATTTCTGTTCCATAAATGAACTAAAGATATTTACTTTATAATGTTAAATATATATAAACATATTTACTGTATCATGTTAAATATATATAAACATATTTACTGTATCATGTTAAATATATATAAACATATTTACTGTATCATGTTAAATATATATAAAATAAAAATATTTACTGTATAAGATTAAATATATATAAACTACAGATATTTAGTGTATAATGTTAAATATATATAAACTACAGATATTTAGTGTATAATGTTATATATATATAAACTAAAGATATTTACTCTATAATGTTATATATATATATATATATAAACTAAAGATATTTACTCTATAATGTAATAAATAATAACTTGTCCACTGTAATAAGGTAAACACAGGGTAATTATGGGATGTTTGAGGTCTTGGGCTCAGAGCTGTGGTTTGCTATGGTGGGGTCTTTGTTTAGATCAGGGAGTCACCAGTCTCATCTACAAAGGCCCGCTGTGGCTGGGGACTGAGACCTCCTGGTAGAGAAGAGGAATCAGGTGATCTCCTGCCCAGGTGGGATGTGTACCTCCAGCCACACTCTGACCTCTGGTGACCGATGCGCTGCTGTGATGTTCTCCCACTCAGTAACTATAAGCTGTAATATCCCGTCCTGACAAAGTATCCACTTCTGTTCACCCAGGAGCCTCCCGGTGGGTCCCAGGTGTGCACCATCCAGGTAAACTGCTCCAGGATTCTCTTGCTTGTTCTTACTGTGAGACTATCTGTGTGTGTCTGAGTCACTCCCACCTGAGCGACCAGATCCGAGGGTCTTTAAGTAAATGAATCGTTATGATAATGTATATCTGTGTCTCACGTTCTCATGGTGAGGTCCGAGAACGATCCAGCCACAGAAGCAGTAGCTGAGGTAGATCAGTACAGCACAGAGAGAGAACCGGATCACACTGGGCAGCGCCGCCTGCAGGGTCAGGATCAGGATCTACATACGACATAAAACACAACTTTACATCCTGGAACATCCATCACCTCCCCAGCTTTACTGACAGCTCGTCCTCCAACACCCTTCAACACCCTGCTCCTTTACTCCAGAGACGCGTCCGAGTCTGAGGTCTACAGCTTTCATACAACACAGGAGCTACGAGGCTAATGTAACCAACAAGCAATGGAGGCGTATATTAGCATGGTGTTAATAGCATCAGTACGCCCTCAGCTCATCCGTATCACACATTAGCAGAGTAGCTCCACTGCTCACTGCAGACACCCAGCATGTGTCTGATCTCCTAATCTTAATCTGAACTGAATAATTACTGCCCCTGTTAAACCCACAGGAATGCTGCAGATCTATTTGGGCGTATGGATCTAGTTTGTGTTGAAGCCGAGTTCAAGATGTTTAAAGACTCCTCAGTACTCAGACTCAGCTTGTCTCTCTTCTTTCTGCTCATGTGCCTTTTGAATCAGTCTGTTTGAAACTGTGTTGATCAAGAACCTGTGAAACCCCTAATAGGAAGCATCTCTTACGTTGTATTTCTGGAAGAATCCCAGGTACCTGATCACTCCGATCCACACCAGGATAGTAGCAGTGCCCAGTAAAATACTGCACACGTTGTAGCTCGTCAACTCCTAAAACACAGAATCAGACGTATCAGAACGAGCCCCACGGAATACCAGCTCGGCCTTCATAAGGAGCTGGACCAAACCAGTATTACAGTATGACTCTGAGGCGCAGCTCCTCACTGGGTCACTGGTCTCGTACTCATCTAGTATTCCTGGTGCTGGTCTAGTACTGCTCTAGTGCTGGTATAGTGTTGGTCTAGTGCTGGTATAGTACTGGTCTAGTGTTGGTATAGTGCTGGTATAGTGCTGGTATAGTGCTGGTCTAGTACTGGTCTAGTGTTGGTATAGTGCTGGTATAGTGCCGGTCTAGTACTGGTCTAGTGTTGGTATAGTGCTGGTATAGTGCTGGTATAGTGTTGGTATAGTGCTGGTATAGTGCTGGTATAGTGCTGGTATAGTACTGGTATAGTGCTGGTCTAGTGTTGGTATAGTGCTGGTATAGTGCTGGTCTAGTACTGGTATAGTGCTGGTATAGTGCTGGTCTAGTGTTGGTATAGTGCTGGTATAGTGCTGGTCTAGTACTGGTATAGTGCTGGTATAGTGCTGGTATAGTGTTGGTATAGTGTTGGTATAGTGTTGGTATAGTGCTGGTATAGTGCTGGTCTAGTGTTGGTATAGTGCTGGTATAGTGCTGGTCTAGTACTGGTATAGTGCTGGTATAGTGCTGGTATAGTGCTGGTATAGTGCTGGTCTATTGTTGGTATAGTGCTGGTATAGTGCTGGTATAGTGCTGGTATAGTGCTGGTATAGTGCTGGTATAGTGCTGGTATAGTGCTGGTATAGTGCTGGTATAGTGCTGGTATAGTGTTGGTATAGTGCTGGTATAGTGCTGGTCTAGTGTTGGTATAGTGCTGGTATAGTGCTGGTATAGTGCTGGTCTAGTGTTGGTATAGTGCTGGTATAGTGCTGGTCTAGTACTGGTATAGTGCTGGTATAGTGCTGGTATAGTGTTGGTATAGTGTTGGTATAGTGCTGGTATAGTGTTGGTATAGTGCTGGTATAGTACTGGTCTAGTGTTGGTATAGTGTTGGTATAGTGCTGGTATAGTGCTGGTCTAGTGTTGGTATAGTGCTGGTATAGTGCTGGTCTAGTACTGGTATAGTGCTGGTATAGTGCTGGTATAGTGCTGGTCTAGTGTTGGTATAGTGCTGGTCTAGTGCTGGTCTAGTGTTGGTATAGTGCTGGTATAGTGCTGGTCTAGTGTTGGTATAGTGCTGGTATAGTGCTGGTATAGTGCTGGTCTAGTGTTGGTATAGTGCTGGTATAGTGCTGGTATAGTGCTGGTATAGTGTTGGTATAGTGCTGGTATAGTGCTGGTATAGTGCTGGTATAGTGCTGGTATAGTGCTGGTATAGTGCTGGTCTAGTGTTGGTATAGTGCTGGTATAGTGCTGGTATAGTGTTGGTATAGTGCTGGTCTAGTGTTGGTATAGTGCTGGTATAGTGCTGGTCTAGTGTTGGTATAGTGCTGGTATAGTGCTGGTATAGTGCTGGTATAGTATTGGTATA
This sequence comes from Prochilodus magdalenae, assembly GCA_024036415.1. NCBI lineage: Eukaryota > Metazoa > Chordata > Actinopteri > Characiformes > Prochilodontidae > Prochilodus > Prochilodus magdalenae. The sequence goes on along the minus strand of JAMWET010007208.1, from coordinate 87,346 downwards.
GTGCCGGTATAGTGTTGGTATAGTACTGGTATAGTGCTGGTATAGTGCTGGTATAGTGCTGGTATAGTGCTGGTATAGTGCTGGTATAGTGCTGGTATAGTGTTGGTATAGTGCTGGTATAGTGCTGGTATAGTGCTGGTATAGTGCTGGTATAGTGCTGGTATAGTGCTGGTATAGTGCTGGTATAGTGCTGGTATAGTGCTGGTATAGTGCTGGTATAGTGCTGGTATAGTGCTGGTATAGTGCTGGTATAGTGCTGGTATAGTGCTGGTATAGTGCTGGTATAGTGTTGGTATAGTGCTGGTATAGTGTTGGTATAGTGCTGGTATAGTGCTGGTCTGGTGTTGGTATAGTGCTGGTATAGTGTTGGTATAGTGCTGGTATAGTGCTGGTCTAGTAATGGTATAGTGCTGGTATAGTGCTGGTCTAGTGCTGGTCTAGTGTTGGTATAGTGCTGGTATAGAGCTGGTCTAGTACTGGTAGAGTGCTGGTGTAGTGCTGCTCTAGTGTTGGTATAGTGTTGGTAGAGTGCTGGTATAGTGCTGGTCTATATGTTGGTCTAGTATATGCTGGTATAGTGTTGGTATAGTGCTGGTCGAGTGTTGGTATGGTGCTGGTCGAGTGGTGCTGGTCTAGTGCTGGTATAGTGCTGGTATAGTGCTGGTCTAGTGCTGGTATAGTGCTGGTATAGTGCTGGTCTAGTACTGGTATAGTGCTGGTATAATGCTGGTGTAGTGCTGGCCTACTACTGGTATAGTGCTGGTCTAGTGCTGGTGTAGTGCTGGTATAATGCTGGTATAGTACTGGTATAGTGCTGGTCTAGTGTTGGTATAGTGCTGGCATAGTGCTGGTATAGTGCTGGCATAGTGCTGGTCTAGTGTTGGTCTAGTGCTGGAATGGTGCTGGTATAGTGCTGGTCTAGTACTGGTATAGTGCTGGTCTAGTGTTGGTATAGTGCTGGTATTGTGCTGGTCTAGTGTTGGTATAGTGCTGGTATAGTGCTGGTCTAATGTTGGTATAGTGCTGGTATAGTGCTGGTATAGTGTTGGTATAGTGCTGGTATAGTGTTGGTATAGTGTTGGTATAGTGTTGGTATAGTGCTGGTCTAGTACTGGTATAGTGCTGGTATAGTGCTGGTATAGTGCTGGTATAGTGTTGGTCTAGTACTGGTCTAGTGTTGGTATAGTGTTGGTATAGTGCTGGTATAGTGCTGGTCTAGTGTTGGTATAGTGCTGGTATAGTGCTGGTCTAGTGTTGGTATAGTGCTGGTATAGTGCTGGTATAGTGCTGGTATAGTGCTGGTCTAGTACTGGTATAGTGCTGGTATAGTGCTGGTATAGTGTTGGTATAGTGCTGGTATAGTGCTGGTATAGTGCTGGTCTAGTACTGGAATAGTGCTGGTATAGTGCTGGTCTAGTACTGGTCTAGTGTTGGTATAGTGCTGGTATAGTGCTGGTCTAGTGTTGGTATAGTGCTGGTATAGTGCTGGTATAGTGCTGGTCTAGTGTTGGTATAGTGCTGGTATAGTGCTGGTCTAGTACTGGTATAGTGCTGGTATAGTGCTGGTATAGTGCTGGTCTAGTGCTGGTCTAGTGCTGGTATAGTGCTGGTATAGTGTTGGTATAGTTCTGGTATAGTGCTGGTCTAGTCCTGGTATAGTGCTGGTCTAGTGCTGGTCTAGTGCTGGTATAGTGCTGGTATAGTGCTGGTCTAGTACTGGTATAGTGCTGGTATAGTGCTGGTGTAGTGCTGGTATAGTGCTGGCCTAGTACTGGTATAGTGCTGGTATAGTGCTGGCCTAGTACTGGTATAGTGCTGGTATCGTGCTGGTATAGTGCTGGTCTAGTGTTGGTATAGTGCTGGTATAGTGCTGGTATAGTGCTGGTATAGTGTTGGTATAGTGCTGGTATAGTGCTGGTCTAGTACTGGTATAGTGTTGGTATAGTGCTGGTATAGTGTTGGTATAGTGTTGGTATAGTGCTGGTATAGTGCTGGTATAGTGTTGGTATAGTGCTGGTCTAGTGTTGGTATAGTGCTTGTACAGTGCTGGTATAGTGCTGGTATAGTATTGGTATAGTGCCGGTATAGTGCCGGTATAGTGTTGGTATAGTGCTGGTATAGTGTTGGTATAGTGCTGGTCTAGTGTTGGTATAGTGCTGGTATAGTGCTGGTATAGTGCTGGTATAGTGCTGGTATAGTGTTGGTATAGTGCTGGTATAGTGCTGGTATAGTGCTGGTATAGTGCTGGTATAGTGCTGGTATAGTGCTGGTATAGTGCTGGTATAGTGCTGGTCTAGTACTGGTATAGTGCTGGTATAGTGCTGGTATAGTGCTGGTCTAGTACTGGTATAGTGCTGGTATAGTGCTGGTATAGTGCTGGTCTAGTGTTGGTATAGTGCTGGTCTAATGTTGGTATAATGCTGGTATAGTGTTGGTCTAGTGTTGGTATAGTGCTGGTCTAGTTTTGGTATAGTGCTGGTATAGTGCTGGTATAGTGCTGGTCTAGTACTGGTATAGTGCTGGTATAGTGCTGGTCTAGTACTGGTATAGTGCTGGTATAGTGCTGGTATAATGCTGGTGTAGTGCTGGCCTAGTACTGGTATAGTGCTGGTCTAGTGCTGGTCTAGTGCTGGAATGGTGCTGGTATAGTGCTGGTATTATGCTGGTATAGTACTGGTATAGTGCTGGTCTAGTGTTGGTATAGTGCTGGCATAGTGCTGGTCTAGTGTTGGTATAGTGCTGGTATAGTGCTGGTCTAGTACTGTTATAGTGCTGGTATAGTGCTGGTCTATTACTGGTATAGTGCTGGTATAGTGCTGGTGTAGTGCTGGTATAGTGCTGGTATAGTGCTGGTATAGTGCTGGTATAGTGTTGGTATAGTGCTGGTATAGTGCTGGTATAGTGCTGGCCTAGTACTGGTATAGTGCTGGTATAGTGCTGGTATAGTGCTGGTATAGTGTTGGTATAGTGCTGGTATAGTGCTGGTCTTGTGTTGGTATAGTGCTGGTATAGTGCTGGCCTAGTACTGGTATAGTGCTGGTATAGTGCTGGTATAGTGCTGGTATAGTGCTGGTATAGTGTTGGTATAGTGCTGGTATAGTGCTGGTATAGTGCTGGTATAGTGCTGGTATAGTGCTGGTATAGTGCTGGTATAGTGCTGGTCTTGTGTTGGTATAGTGCTGGTATAGTGCTGGCCTAGTACTGGTATAGTGCTGGTATCGTGCTGGTATAGTGCTGGTATAGTGCTGGTATAGTGCTGGTATAGTGCTGGTGTAGTGCTGGTATAGTGCTGGCATAGTACTGGTATAGTGCTGGCCTAGTACTGGTATAGTGCTGGTATCGTGCTGGTATAGTGCTGGTCTAGTGTTGGTATAGTGCTGGTATAGTGCTGGTATAGAGTTGGTCTAGTACTGGTATAGTGCTGGTATAGTGCTGGTAGAGTGCTGGTATAGTGCTGGTCTAGTGTTGGTATAGTGCTGGTCTAGTGTTGGTATAATGCTGGTATAGTGCTGGTATAGTGCTGGTATAGTGCTGGTCTAGTACTGGTATAGTGCTGGTATAGTGCTGGTGTAGTGCTGGCCTAGTACTGGTATAGTTTTGGTCTAGTGCTGGTCTAGTGTGTGTGTGTGTGTGTGTGTGTGTGTGTGTGTGTGTGTGTGTGTGTGTGTGTGTGTGTGTGTGTATTGTGTGTGTGTGTATATGTGTGTGTATAAGTGTGTGTATGTGTGTGTATGTGTGTGTAGTGTGTGTATTGTGTGTGTGTGTTTGTGTGTGTGTTTGTGTGTGTGTGTGTGTGTGTGTGTCTGTGTGTGTCTCTGTGTGTGTGTGTGTGTGTGTGTGTGTGTGTGTGTGTGTGTTTGTGTGTGTGTGTGTCTGTGTGTGTGTCTGTGTGTGTGTGTGTGTGTGTGTGTGTGTGTGTGTGTGTGTGTGTGTGTGTGTGTGTGTGTGTGTGTGTGTGTGTGTGTGTGTGTGTGTGTGTGTGTGTGTGTGTGTGTGTGTGTGTGTGTATGTGTGTGTGTGTGTGTGTGTGTGTGTGTGTGTGTGTGTGTGTGTTTGTGTTGTGTGTGTGTGTGTGTGTGTGTGTGTGTGTGTGTGTGTGTGTGTGTGTGTGTGTGTGTGTGTGTGTGTGTGTGTGTGTGTGTGTGTGTTTGTGTACCTTGCTGTGTATACATATCTTGAGTGCTGATCCAGAAACCGTGAGCGTGTCACTGATGATGATGAGGATGTACCAGCCATTAATGAATTCCATTCTCTCTGACCATGACACTGACCGGCCGCGGTGTGCGGAGACAAACCGGGAGTATTCCTAATACACAAACACACACCAAGACCTCCACCTGTCATCACTCCAAACACATGGATCTGTATATAGAGATCTGTGGACACATCTGGACCAATTCCAGCTCCCACATCTTTAATAGGATCCCAGAACAACAAGTCTGCACATTCCACTCCGGGCAGTTTCACAAACTCTTGGACAGTATGGAGCAGCTCCGCTCAGCGCCTGACCCTGAAGAGACTGAAGACCCTGAAGAGACTGAAGAGGGGAGCAGCTCCACCTTTACTAGCACCACATCTTTAACATCTTAAACTGAGAGCTCCATAGTGAGGAACAACTTCAGTGTACTGTGTGTCCAGATGGAGCCGGTAGCTAGTACAGGGAATGTTAGCTACTAGCATTAGCGCCAAGTAACTAGCATAGCTAACTAAATAGTATTAGGGCCGAGTTTACACAGGGGCTCATGTTATTTAGTCTATTTCCACATGGTACCTCTGTGTGATCATCGGGGGCGGGGTCACACCGTAAACCACTCAGAGCAGAGTGTATCTAAATATTCATTATTCATTTTGTGTAGCATTTATATGAGCAGTATCTTTACCATTACTTCAGTGCTGTAGCAAGCTGAGAGTGTTCACCTGGAGGTCACTCATGCACACTTAAATTATTAGGCCACACCCACACAGTTCTCAGATAGGTCTTACACCCCCCGCCCACCCCAAGCAGCACCACGCCTCCCTTTACTACAGCTCACAGCCTGTAAACATCAGGGCATCGGGTGTTCTGTCTCAGTGTGTGTCCTGATGTGGCGTCCTCCTCCGTACTGTCTCCTCCAAAGTAAAATGAAATCGTAAATGAAACCGGTTTGTGTGGGGTGTGCAACAGTGAAGCATTAAATTATAAACTAAATAAATTGAGAACTTAATGTAACTTTTGAAGTGCATAACTACAGGGACTCTCTGGAGATATTTTTAGGAAGAACAGAACAGAAGCAGTTTAAACTGATCTGCTTATTCAGTCCCTCCGCAGTCCTGGGTTCATCAGAAACTAGTACCTCTTTAAACAAGGGTTCTTCTGTACTTTCGCAAGAGTTCTCGCATTTGAGGAAGTGGTGGAGTACCGGGTGTAGGGACGCAACATGTAGTTGCCAAATAAACGACGATTCTGTATTTTATCTGGCTCCTCAAACTTCTCACAACACAACACGGTTCTCTAGCACCGGGGTTCTAGCAATGTATTCTACCTAACAAAGAGTTCTACCTACCATGCTCAATCAGACTTAAGAATGCTTCCCCCTGATAGGCCGATTTAGACCATCAGAACATCCCCGTCATTCTCTCTCATGCTGGAAACACTTTCTCATAGAAACACTCACCAGATTGATGTTTCCATTTAAGGTGGAATGGGAGACTTTAAACAAGAAGCTGTTGGTTAGAAAGCTCAATGTCAGCATTAGAATGCAACTGCTAGAATGCGGAAACACACGAAGGAAGCTGCTGAATAAGAAGCTGAATACACTGAACAGAAGAACAAGGAGTCCACGTCCAGCCTGGTAGTGTTAATGCTGGTGTTGTTAATGCTGGTAGTGTAAGTGCTGGTGATAGTGGTTGGTGTTAATGCCGGTAGTTCTAAAGCTGGTGGTGTTAGAGCTGACAATGTTAGTGCTGGTAGTGTAAATGCTGGTGGTGTTACAGCTGGTAGTGTTAATACTGGTAGTGTTAGTGCTGGTGGTGTTAGTACTGGTAGTGTCAATGCTGGTAGTGTTAGTGCTGGTGGTGTTACAGCTGGTAGTGTTAGTGCTGGTAGTGCAAATGCTGGTAGTGTTAGTGCTGGTGGTGTTACAGCTGGCAGTGTTAGTGCTGGTAGTGTAAATGCTGGTAGTGTTAGTGCTGGTGGTGTTACAGCTGGTAGTGTTAATACTGGCAGGCAGTGTTAGTGCTGGTGGTGTTAGTGCTGGTAGTGTCAATGCTGGTAGTGTAAGTGATGGTAGTGTTAATGCTGGTGGTGTTAGTGCTGCTAGTGTTTCTGATTAAGGAGATTTATTCTATTGAAATATCCTGGAGTTTTATGGGCGGAGCTACTGATAAATATGTTCTACAGTAGAACATTCTAATAAGGGTTCCTCTGTCTACATCCTCCAGTCGGTGCTATAGCGCCCCCTAGTTAAAGCTGATGCTTCAGTGTGACAGCGTGAGAGTCTCTCTCTACAGCCTGTGTGTGGTGTCTCTGTTCTGGGCTACTGTAGAAACATGGTGGTGGTAGTCTCCTGCTCCTATGTAGATATGAAGCTTATTCTGAGATAACCACAACACTGTGATCTGTTATCAGTTATAGAGTTTGATATCTCGGTTTGATGTTATTGGTTCTACAGAGCTAGAATTCTGGACTAAAGGTCAGTCTGCCTCATATTAATAAAGGTTCTCGAGTAGAACCATTTCAGCTCGTCTAACAAAATAAACTCTGAACATCAGAGCCTCCACACTTATAACCTCTTCAGTGAAGCTTCATCATTATACAGTCATCTGATTACAGGTGTGTCTATAGCATAAGCTCCACCCCCTGCACTCTTACTTTGCTCTGACTGGCTGTCTAACTTGACTTTTATCGGTGGGTTCAGTGAGAGAGTGAGTGTGGTCAGTAGTAGAGTAGTAGAGAGTACCAGTGGTCACTCACAGACAGCAGCTGAATTCCGGAGATGACCGAGCGAATGCACAGGGTCAGAGACAGCAGGCAAGACAGAATGACCAACGAGTCAAACAGAACCATCATCAGGAAGTGACTGACTGCATCTGCAGAAACAACACATAACCTCTTATTAAACCTCAAATTAAACAACGCGGATCTAAACTGCTGTAGGCTGAATGGGTGGGCTAAAGTTCTGTAGGACGAATTGGTGGATCAAACTAATGTGGGCAAAATGGGTGAAGCTAAACTGCTGAAGGCTAAATGGGTGGAGCTAAACTGTTGTAGGTTGAATGGGTGGGGCTAAACTGCTCTAGGCTGAATTGGTGGAGCTAAACCTCTGTAGAATGACTACACTAATATACACACTAAGAAATATTAATGTAGCAACACCTACGGGACATTTATTAATGAGGGAATATTGTGTTATTACTGTGGTCGTACTGCAGTAAACAAACTCACTGGATCCAGAGACGTTCCAGTCTCTACACACATAAATCTCCACATCGCTGTTTAGAGACACTTTAATCTGCCCACTCTGAGCTCGATTATCAAACTCGATCTGCGCCAAGAAAAAAAGATCATTAATAGAAATAGATCAATAACACAAACATGGATCAACAACACACAGAAATCAATAACACACACACAGATCAGTAACAAACACAGCTCAATAACATACACAGATCAAAAACACAAACACAGATCAAAAACACCAACACAGATCACAAACACAGATCAAAAACACAAACACAGATCAAAAACACAAACACAGATTAAAAACACAGATCAAAAACACAAACACAGATCAAAAACACCAACACAGATCACAAACACAGATCAAAAACATACACAGATCAAAAACACAAACACAGATCAAAAACACAGATCAAAAACATACACAGATCAAAAACACAAACACAGATCAGCGAAAAGACACACACAGAAAAATAACACACACAGAGCAATAAGACAAACACAAACACAAATCAATAACACACACACACACAGATCAATAACACACACACATACACACACACACAGATCAATAACACACACACATACACACACATAGATCAATAACACACACACAGAATAATAACACACACAGACAAATAGCACACACAGATCAATAACACTCACAGAATAATAAAACACACACAGATCAACAGCATACACAGATCAACAGCATACACAGATTAATAACATTTACATTATTTAGCTGACGCTCTTATCCAGAGCGACATACAAAGTTAATCATATTACAGGTAGGCCAATGTAGTGTTAGGAGTCTTGCCCAGGGACTCTTATTGGTGTAGCACAGCATAGTCACCCAGACTGGGATTTGAACCCCAGTCTCCCACATGTGGTGGTGGCTCTCTGGCAGGCAGTGGTGTTATCCGCTGAGCTACACCAACCACACACACTACAATAACACACACACACAGATCAATAACACACACAAAATAATAACACGCATAGATCAATTACACACACAGATTAATAACACACACAGAGATCAATAAGATACACAGATATCAATAACACACACAGATCAGTAACACACAAAGATTAATAACACACACAGAATAATAACACACACACACAGATCAATAACACACACAGAATAATAACACACACACAAATCAATAACACACACACAGATCAATAACACACACACAGATCAATAACACACACAGATCAATAACACACACAGAATAATAACACACACACAAATCAATAACACACACACAAATCAATAACACACACACAGATCAATAACACACACAGAATATTAAAACACATGCAGATCAATAACAAACACACAAATCAATAACACACACACTCAGATCTATAACACACACAGGGATCACTAACACACCCAGATCAATAACACACACAGGGATCACTAACACACCCAGATCAACAGCATACACACAGATCAATACCACACACAGATCAATAACAAACACACAAATCAATAACACACACACTCAGATCTATAACACACACAGGGATCACTAACACACCCAGATCAATAACACACACAGGGATCACTAACACACCCAGATCAACAGCATACACACAGATCAATACCACACACAGATCAATACCACACACAGATCAATAACACACACAGATCCATAACACACACAGAGATGCTCAGACAGACTCTAACACACTCAGACAGAGTAACATATTTAGACAGACTCTAACAAACAGACTCAGAAATGAAACTAACAGACTTAGCCAAATTCTAACAAAATCAGACGCACTCTAACAAATTTAGACAGACACAGACAGGCTCAGACTGACTCAGACAGACACAGACAGGCTCAGACAGACTCAGACAGACACAGACAGACTCTAACAGACTCAGACAGACACAGACAGAGACAGAAAGGCTCAGACAGACTCTAACAGGCTCAGATATACTCTAACAAACTTAGGCAGACTCAGACAGAATTTAACAGACTTAGCCAAATTCTAACAAAATCAGACAGACTCTAACAAATTTCGACAGACACAGACAATCTCAGACAGACTCAGACAGACACAGACAGGCTCAGACAGACTCAGACAGACACAGACAGACTCTAACAGACTCAGACAGACACAGACAGACTCAGACAGACTCTAACAGACTCAGACAGACTCAGACAGGCTCAAACTGTCTCTAACAGACTCAGACAGACACAGACAGACTCTAACAGACACAGACAGACAGAGCTTCAGACTATCATTTTACATTGTGTGTGAATTTCATGATGAATGGCCTCAAACAAACGTGCTAAATTCTGGTTCCACTGATATATGCCCAAACTGACTCATCTCAGACTTTACGATTATGAGGTGTTAATCTAATACAGTGGGTAACTTTCACTCACTATGATGCTGAAGTTGTAGCAGTCAGGCAGTTCGTCATGTCGGACAGTTTGCAGGTTAATGGCCTTCAAATTCAGGAAGATGTTCACAGCTAAGAGCCTGAAAGAGAGAAGAACATCTAAGTTCTATTAATCAGCCTATTAATCATATATTTACCATCTAATCATGTCTGCTACAACACCTGGACAACCTCCGAAACCATGTCATACTCATCTTCACACTTTAGCTCAGCCTTTCATAACCTCACACTGCTCAGTGACAGTGACGAGTATTTCTTCACATAACAGTACTGCGTATCATATTTCAGCACATGGTGCAACAATAATTTTATTACTAAACATCTCTCTGTTTAACCCCGTACACTAAAACACCTGGCTGTTCAACCCTGTATGCTAAACATCTGTCTGTTTAACCATGTATACTAAAACATCTGTCTGTTCAACCCCATAAACTAAAACATCTAACTATTCAATCCCCGTATACTAAAACATCTATCTGTTCAACCTGTCATATTAAAACATCTGTCTGGTCAACCTAAAACATCTGTCTGTTCAACCATATATATTAAAACATCTGTCTGTTCAACCCTGTATGCTAAAACATCTGTCTGTTCAACCCTGTATGCTAAAGCATCTGTCTGTTCAACCCCATGAATTAAAACATCTGACTATTCAATCCCTGAAAACTAAAACGTCTATCTGTTTAACCCCTCATATTAAAACATCTGTCTGTTCAACCTAAAACATCTGTCTGTTCAACCCTGTATACTAAAACACCTGTCTGTTCAAACCCATAAACTAAAACATCTGGCTGTTCAACCATGTATACTAAAACATCTGACTATTCAATCCCCGTGAACTAAAACTTCTGTCAGTTCCAACCTGTATACTAAAACATCTATCTGTTCAACCCCTCATATTAAAACATCTGTCTGTTCAATCCTATATACTAAAACATCTGACTATTCAATCCCCGTAAACTAAAACAGCTATATGTTTAACCCTTTATACTAAAACATCTGTCTGGTCAACCCTAAAACATTTGTTTGTTCAACACTGTATACTAAAGCATCTGTCTGTTTAACCCCCATAAACTAAAACATCTGTCTGTTCAACCATGTATACTAAAACATCTGTCTGTTCAACACCATAAACTAAAACATCTGTCAGTTCACCCCTGTATACTAAAACATCTGTCTGTTCAACCCCATAAACTAAAACGTCTGACTATTCAATCCCTGTGAACTAAAACTTCTGTCAGTTCCAACCTGTATACTAAAACATCTATCTGTTCAACCCCTCATATTAAAACATCTGTCTGGTCAACCTAAAACATCTGTCTGTTCAACCCTATATCATAAAATATCTGTCTCTTTAACCCTGTATACTAAAACATCTGTCTGTTCAACCCTATATCATAAAATATCTGTCTCTTTAACCCTGTATACTAAAACATCTGTCTGTTCAACCCTATATCATAAAATATCTGTCTCTTTAACCCTGTATACTAAAACATCTGTCTGTTCAACCCTATATCATAAAATATCTGTCTCTTTAACCCTGTATACTAAAACATCTGACTATTCAATCCCCGTAAACTAAAACAGCTATATGTTTAACCCCTTATACTAAAACATCTGTCTGGTCAACCCTAAAACATTTGTTTGTACAACACTGTATACTAAAGCATCTGTCTGTTTAACCCCCATAAACTAAAACATCTGTGTATTCTATTCCTGTATACTAAAACATCTGTCTGTTAAACCCCTTATACTAAAACCTTTAAAGCATCTGTCTGTTTAACCCCCATAAACTAAAACATCTGTGTATTCTATTCCTGTATACTAAAACATCTGTCTGTTAAACCCCTTATACTAAAACCTTTGTCTGGTCAACCCTAAAACATCTGTCTGTTTAGCCGTGTATACTAAAACATCTGAATGTCCAGAGCTGGAGTTATAACATCTAGAGCTGGAGTAAGACAGTTCAGACTGGATGAGCTTCCCGTCTGACCACACAGTCTGCAGTTACAGGATCTACTCATTCTGAACACAGGGAAAAGGTTATTTGTTTACAGTGAAACTGCCCTGACGTTACTGTAACTGATACCTTTGAAAGTCCAGAGTGAAGTTGGTGCCGTGTGGAAGAGCCTGACTGTGGAACGGCTTCATCGGGTAAACGTAAACACACTCTGCCAGAAGAAGATCAGGAATTAGTCCTGTACATGTTCATCATTTAGTAGGACTGCTAAAATGATACACACTGAGGATCTGATAATCTGAGTGTTAGTGTGTTAATGTAATGTAATGTTATTTGTAATATTGTCATTGTGTTGGTGTTAATTTGTTACTTTGACTGTTACTCTGTTATATATATATATTGTAGATGGTACTGTATTAGTGTGTTGTTTGAATGTGTTAGTGTTAATGTTAGTGTTAATGTGTTAGTTGTAATGCATTAGTTTTACTGTCATTGTGTTAGTGTCGATATGTTTCCGTGTTAGGTTTACTCTGTTAGTGTCAATGTGTTCATGTTAGTATTAATATGTTAGTATTGTAAGTGTTGCTGTGTTAGTGTTACTGTATTAATGTGTTAGTTTGGGACAGTAATGTTTTGTGTTAGTGTTACTGTATTATGTTACTGTGTTAGTGTCAATGTTAGCATTAATTTGTTAATGTGTGTTTCTGTGTTACTGTTACATTGATAGTGTTAATGCTTTAGTGTTTCTGTTATTGTGTTAGTGTTACTGTGTTAGAGATACTGTGCTAGGGTTACTATGTTAGTGTCAATGTGTTAGTGTTATTGCATGTATTAACATGCTAGTGTTACTGTGTTAGTGTAACTGTATTAATGTTAATGTTCTAGTGTTATTGATCTTTGATCTGTTGTGTCTGTATGTGTTAGTGTTTATGTGTTAATATGTTATTTTTACTGTGTTACTGTTAGTGTGTGTGTTACTGTGTTGGTTTTATGGTCTTAACGTTAATGTTCTAGTGTTAATGCGAGCATTATTCTGTTAATGTGTTAGTGTTTCTGTGTTACTCTGACAGTGTTACTGTTTGAGTGTGTGTTACTGTGTTGGTGTGGGACTGTTAATGTGTTAGTGTTGATGTGTTACTCTGTTATTGTTACTTGTTGGAGTGTTGGTGAAATGCTGCTGTAGATGAAGCACCTTTCTCCACATGAGGGTCAATGTCAAAGGTCTCAATGCTGGGAGAGATGTTGCTGTGACGATAGAACAGTTGGCAGAGGGCCAGTGGGGTGAAGGTTCCGTGGACCCTCTGAAATGCGTGGGTTCCCACCGTCACGTTATGCAGGGTCAGATACTGACCAGCAAAACATGGCACACAAGTCAGATAAACCATCAGACAAACATAATTCCACCAAACTACAAACCCAGCAATAAGACTGAACCAACACCGCTGAATATAAACAGGTTCTAAAGAATTTTACAGTTCATACAGTTCATACCTTTTAGCTGATGGAAAGACGTTATCATTAATATTCAATAATGGTAACACTGTAATTTTGACCCACTGTAATTTTGTAACACTGTAATTACTGTATTAACTGTGAAGCTGTAATTCTGTAACACTGTAATTCTGTAACACTGTATTCTGTAACACTGTAATTCTGTAACATGGTAATTCTGTAACACTGTAATAACTGTATTAACTGTGAAGCTGTAATTCTGTAACACTAGACATTTGTAACACTAATTCTGTAACACTGTAATAACTGCATTAACTGTGAAACTGTATTCTGTATCACTGTAATTCTGTAACACTGTAATTATGTAACACTGTAATAACTGCATTAACTGTGAAACTGTATTCTGTATCACTGTAATTCTGTAACACTGTAATTCTGTAACACTGTAATAACTGTATTAATTGTGAAGCTGTAATTCTGTAACACTGTAATAACTGTATTAACTGTGAAGCTGTAATTCTGTAACACTAGACATTTGTAACACTAATTCTGTAACACTGTAATAACTGCATTAACTGTGAAACTGTATTCTGTATCACTGTAATTCTGTAACACTGTAATTCTGTAACACTGTAATTATGTAACACTGTAATAACTGTATTAATTGTGAAGCTGTAATTCTGTAACACTGTAATTCTGTAACACTGTAATAACTGTATTAATTGTGAAGCTGTAATTCTGTAACACTGTAATTCTGTAACACTGTAATAACTGTATTAACTGTGAAGCTGTAATTCTGTAACACTGTAATTCTGTAACCTTGATAAAGATGGTAAATTAGTGTCTAAAGAGTGAACTGTCTCACAAGCTGGACCTTTCAAAACTGCTCACATGTCCTGTGAACTCCTCAGACTTAAAGAAGCCAAACAGCTCCAGAATTCCACACTGAAGTAATTCCAGTGCTGCTTTTAACTTACAACAGTAAAGGGCCCTCATAAATAGGCCTGAGGAACATCACTACTGGCCCTGGACACTGCGTTACTGGTCAGTGTCCTGAAGGTACTGTCTTCAGGTAAACATTCAGAATCAACTTGGAGCTTCATCGCTACAAGACTGTCACAGCTTAATGTACAGGATCAGGTGTGTGGTCTCTGTTACCCTCATGATCACGTGGTTGATGTGGTCATGGACTTCACTCTTTGTGTAGATGGCGTGAACGTTGCCTCTGTCCTGGTAGTCTTTGAGGAAGAGATGCCTGAAGGAAACGAGGTTCTCCTCTGTGAACCTCACCATCATCTCGTTACTGAGCCCAAAAGATATTAACTACAAACACAGCAATAAAGAATCAGCACAATGAAAGAGTATACTGAGTGGATGTTAGGGGGTTGCTGAGGGGGGCCATGTTATATAGGGAAGAAGAAGGCACATACCAGCAACATGAAGGATCTGGGAGACCTATACGAACCACGGAGAGATAGAAACAACATACTGTCTGACATTTCAAGACGGGCCCAATACCCACGACTGTGGACTTTCAGTGAGCAGTGGTGTCCTCCATGAGTCATCATGAGAGGGTCAGAACCATTGGCTGCACGATGCAGGACTACATGCACACAGACCGTTACCACGACTGTCCTTAACACCACGTCACCGTCACCAAAGACTGCAGTGGTGTCGTACCAGACTGTCATGGAGTGACTCAGAATGGCAGCGGGTCATCTTCAGTGACGAGTCCCGCTTTAGTCTTGGTGGAGGCGCCCAACGAATCCGTGTGTGGAGGCACCGTGGTCAGCACCAAGATGAACCACACATCACATGTCTAGAAGGCCTGGTGTCCCTCCACCTCCACCCCTACCGCACCATCTGCAGGAACTGTGCAAGGATGTTCAAGCTGCATGGGATGGATTATCACAGGACTCCATCAGGAACCTCTACAGCTCCATACCGAGACGTCTGGCGTGTTGGGTTAGCGAACACGGCGGCCCGACGCCATACTGAGAGACAGACTTCTGTATGTGTAGCTCAATAAATATTGATCATATCAGTCTAAATTTATCACCAGTTATTGATCCTGGTCTCCTTTATCTCCCTTCCCAACACACCTGCACTCCCACACCTCCTCCTGGGTGCAGCTGATACTTTGACGGTGAGTGTACAACAACAAAATTCCTGATTAGACAGAACATTCCGAACAGTGTCAATATCTTGACAAAAGGGTGAGTTGATGGACAATGTGTAATAAGAAGAAGAAAATGAAAAAGACAAACATGAAAAACAATAACACCACCAGATCTTTTATTGAATGCATTCTGATGATGTTGGGTTAGTTAGACAAGGTGAACAGGCTCAAAATGAAATGAAATGGGTAAAATCAGATATTGTCCAGAATTAGGCCACTCACCATTCAGAGTTTAGCTGACCATTAATTACCATGTAAATAATAATAAGTAAGAATTTCATTGAAACTTTTTAAGCCTAAAGCAGCCAAACAAGGGCCGTTGGCCACTGAAAGTTTTACAGCAACAGTTATAAATGAGAAATTTTATCCATACAGTGTCACATAAATGATTCCTTTAGTCACATATACCTGAAACGACCTGTTACATCACATCCTGTTATGTTGCAAGGTATACACATGATTGTGAAGACAGCAATGTTATTAGTAAACCTCTGTGTGTTCCTCTTACCTGAATGGTGATGATGGCAATTTTGAGGATCTGGAGCATTAGCTTCCATGGCTTGCGTCCTCTAGCTCGATACTTCTCACATGGGCTCATAAAGAAGTATTTGAGCTTCCTCCTGAGTTCTTCTAGAGCCTGTAACCCCACACTGGCCTTGTTTACTGTGCTGTGTGCCAAAATGTTCCCATTGGAACCGCTGTCCACTAAAGCCTGCTCAGACATCAGTGCAGCCTCAGACATCCCTCCAGTGTGGATGAATGCTGCAGAGGATCTGAGATCATGTAGCTACTGTCATCTCAAACTGGCAGAACCAGTGTCTCACTGACGGACAGTGAGCCTAACAGATTAGATCCGTTTAAAGCCATGCTTCATCTACAGAGGAAGAACTTCATTCCTCTTCTTTATCTTCATTTTCGTCCAGTCTGCTCACATTCTCTACATATCTGTCCAGCATAACCAGAACCACTGCAGACACTTACCTCTGGTACATCCAGCAATTTAGCTGTACACATTCAGCCTACAGCTCATTCAGCCTACAGCTCATTCAGCCTACAGCACATTCAGCACTTCCAGAAGCCTGTTTTTTGGTGCTTGCTATGCGTTTCACCCCAGTCCTCGTTCGCCAGTTTTGTGGATCATTTTATGTTATCTTATGGTGGCTAAGTGACATTCGAATGAGGTGGCACTTACCACAGTAGAAAGTGGTTTTTCACCCTCTGCCAGTCTGTAGCTGTGTTTTCCTGTGTGTTTGGGTAAAATTGGATTATGCACATATGCATTAGTTTATAGGGTGACCTCTTCAGATCAGCAAAAAGCAACTCCACTCCTGGATCGTGCAGGTCATTGTTACTAAGGTCCAGTTCTGTCAAGGACCACACAAATTTTAAAATAGATATTTTTTGCTAGCTTTTAGCAAAAGCTCCTATAAATGTCTAGTCAGCACAAAAACAAAAACTGTAACAGATAACACTATATATTACAACAAATATTTCTGAGTAGAATAAACAAAGAAATGAAATATATTTATACAGCACTTTACATATGCATTAATGTGTTTTAGTATTATGATGGATACACAGAGGAATTATAAAATCAATAATGCCATGATTTTACCTTTTTTCCAAGCAGGAGTAAATAAAAAGAAATTTAACCAGATTATATCTAGTTTACGGGGTGAACTCTTCAGTTCAACAGAGAGCAGCTCCACTCCTAAATCCTGCAGGTCTTTTGAGAGACATCGCATTGTAAGGTTCTGCAACGTAGAATGGTCTTGTTGCCATATTTGTTGTGTGGACACTACTGCACCATGCTCTTGGCAGCAGTGGGTTAAAAAAGTGTGTCGCATCCACTCTTTATTAAGTAATAGAGAGCAGGATTTAGTTGTAGCTGTGGATGCTCCAGGGAGAGTTAGTGCCCGTGACTCTTGTGTTAGAGTCCTTACAGAGGGGTGTGTGGGTGAGGTCTGGTAAGGTGTAGGCTAAATTTAACGCTAATGCTAGCCCAGCAGAACACCACTCCTCTTCGATTCACGTGTCAAACAGGTTTGCCACACTCAGTGAAGCACTCGCTGAGGAGCCTGTTAAAAGTACTCTGGTCATAGGAGATTTCATCGTCCGACACGTGAAATTAGCTAGCCCTTTAGGGACTCCAGAGATTACTGTATTGAGAGATACTGTATTGACTAACTACAGACTTATTTTAAATCTATAATTTCTATTTAAAATCATAGAAAAGGCTGTGACCCATGTTCATGTCTGCATAAGAATCGTATACATGAAAAGTTTCAATCAGGCTTTAGGCCCCACCGCAGCACTGAAACAGCCCTAGCTAAAATCTGTACCGTTTTATGAAACAGCAATGATCAATGTGTATTTATACAAATTCATTAAAATGACAATAAATGTACACAAAAACACTGGATTGACCAGTATTGACACTGTAGCCCATTTATGAGACTTTATGGTTCATCAACATTATTTAATGTGAACATTACAAAATTGCTACATAAACACATACGACATACAACATTTAACCCTTTAACATGACATATAAACCATATCCAGAAAACATGTGTATAAACAATAATAAAGTAAATGGTGTGTGTGTGTACGCATGTATGTGGCATGTTAGGTTAATAGCAGTTTACAGCAGTCAGTTCTACAGTGTCAGATACATCTAAATGCTCACAAGACATAAAAAAGGAGGTGCAATAGAGGCATTACAGAATTTAACCCCTCAAAAAACCCACCTCCCATCCAACACACTCCATTTCCTGCTAGCGTCCCCGCACCCCTGGATCCCCCTCCAGACTTCTAAACAGGTTTTTTTTAACTTCATCTCTATAACATGATGATATTATCTTTAAGTTTATATATTTATTGTCATATATTTATATTACTGAAGAGCACTGAGCATTTCAGGTAACTCAGGTGTGAAGAAAGCGTGCAAGCAGTAAGCAGTCTAAATTCCCTGTACAGATAAGTACCTTGATTACTTGAGATAATAACTGGTAGGCATCCTGTTCCACCACCTTCCAGGAATTTCTGTACTGATAGAAGCCGGAGCCAGTGGCACTCCCATCATTCAATTCTGAGCACACCTGTATCAGCTTAGAGTTTGAACCGATGCCACTGATATATCACTTTCGAGGATGTACTCTGAAATGTACTTTTGCTTTGTCATGTTTTATTTAAAGGTGCCATAGACTGTAAAACCGTATGTACACTGAGTTCAGTACATAGAACTGACACACTGAGAACCTCAAGCACTGATGTTCCTCCTTCAAATCCTACATGTCCAAAAGAGGAACATACAACAGGCCGATCCCTAAATCTCCTAAACTGTTACAGAACAGACTTACATAGACTTACATACAACTACAACGGAGCTACAGAACCAACATGGTGGACTATGTGGAGAACTCCAGGTTCCAGGCTGGGAAGGGGATGTCGACACTTTTCATTCCCTTCCCGAGGATCCCAACTGTCAGCGGTACATGGTGGATGTTCATCTTTAAACCAGGCTGAAGTTCATCAAGCTATTCACCAACTTCTTAGTCCAATCTTCTGTTCTACCTTAAATGCTGCAGCTTGTATGGGCATCAGAATGTAACTGCAGCACCACTTAAGGTGGAACAGAAAATTCCCAAGACAAGCTGGAGAATTATTCAGTCTATTTCCACATGTGGCTTCTTTGTGATCATTGCAGCATCTCACTGTAAACCAGCCAGTCAGAGCAGAGCTCGTCTAATTATTCATGAGCTCACCAACAAGGTGGAAAAAAGCTAATTTCATTCTAGGACCAAATCATAGGGTGGAAATGGGTGTGTAGAACCACATCTAGGGCAACAAAGTCACAAACCTTCGATGTAGAACATCAGAGATGAGTTTAAATACTGAATACAGTTCTGTGGCACCTTTAAACTGGTTTTTGAGTTTTACATTACATTAACATTTTGGGGGGGGAACTGATGAACCAGTTTTTACAACATCACCAAAACAAAGCTGTTACCTCAGGCATACACAGCAGTAGGCCACCAACATACAAGGAACATGAACAGTTAAACATTTATGCAATGGCAATGTATTTTTATCAATCCTACAAGTAGCACCAGTTTACAATGTTTGTGAAACCATTGCAGACCCAACAACAAGTGCTACAATGTCACTAATCTGCTGACACAGTCTTCTTTCCTTTCAGCAATATTTAAACATAAATTCCTAAGAAAATCTTAACTAGTGTACTCTAAGGGGAATGTCTCATAAGGTCCACATTACACATGTGATAAATTCTTGAAGTCTTTAATCTTGTTTAAGCTCTATTTGTGAATACACATATGCATTCACATGTTCAGAATGTTTTCTTTTGTGTGGCTTTCTGTATATATTTTCTGTATAGCTTGTGTCTAACTGTAGCTATGTGAAGGGAATGCAGCTATTTTTTTTTTATCATTTATACAAAAAAACTGGATCTAAGGAATCAAGTTAGCTGAAAATATCCAGTTCAGTGAAACCAGTGCTCTTCTTTTTTAATTAAAGGGGGCCCTTGTACTGAGCCCTGAGGAACTCCACCACCATTAGTCTCAACACTAACAGCTCAGTAATCAGAGTTGGTCACTAGTTTAGGCTTTTCTAAAGAAGGAACTATTCTTACGTACTTTGAGTGGTACTGTAACCACACTGGACAGTCACAGTCACATCTTTGTCTACAAGCGTCCTGAGAGGTAATGAGTCAACGGTTCCACCACCTTAGATCATGTTACCGACAGAAGGGGTCAGGGAGCGAGAGCGTAGTGGCTGGAAGTTGGCATCTCCGCTACTTCCTGTGCTCCCGCAGGCCCCAGCATCTATATCCTGAACCTCCTCCTCCAACTCATCAGGAAGGGGCGGGGCTCCTGGGTCACCAGGTTTGGGGAGGCATGATGAGGTGGATGAGACGTTCAGACTGGCCACAGCACCACCGTCCAACAGCGCATCACGTCCCCTACTTGGAACACAGCGGAGGTTCAATGAGCTACTCATCACGGAGGAGGCAGGGCTTCCCTCCCCATCAGGGTGGAGGCACATGGTCGAGCACTTGTCGTAGTCATAGAGGTCAGTCTTAGACAGGTCATTGGAGGCTCCTGATGAGGACTTCGAGGCAGAGTAACCAGAGCTGGACACACCTGCTGCTGGAAAAAACAAACTTGTCTGAGATTCTTCTGTTCATTCCATCTCCTGCCTCTAACGGCTGCATCTACAGGGTAACTGTGATCACAGTATCAGCCTTAACATGGTCTGGAGATCTCTTCGCCAGAGATGAATACTTATGTGTCTATCTTTCACAAAACATGATAGTATAGAAGAACCACAGATGTAGGCTTGTCTTCTTCAGAGTAGAACCTGATTGAAGACTATGGCAGCTATCAGGTACCTTGTTTAAAAGTTTCTTCTGATTAGACGTTCCTAAAAATCGCAATGCATCTCACTTCAATCACATTAACAACCAGCTTTAAAGATAGCTGCTCCATCATTAATATCACAGGCTTACGTTAAAGTACTTATGATATGACTGACTGTAAAATGGCAGTATAACAGTCGAGAGAACGTACCTAGAACATCTTACACACTTCAAATGTTCATGTTTCAGTCAGAAGTACCATCAAACCCAGACAGGACCTCAAACAGCTTTGTGCCCCCTAAATAGTGGGCTTTTGGAATTTCAGCTTCTACAGGCAAACGGTGTGCACTGTGTGTGGGGTACAGATGTGTCTGAATCCCGAATGTCTGTGGTTAGCGATCCTATGTGCTGTTTGGCTGCAGGCGCCAGTATTTAAACTTCTAATCCTAAAACATCTCTCAACCCCCTCATACTACATCCAGGTCTTCATTTCAACTAAACATCACCATGTAGCCAAACTGCAGGCGCTTCAGACCTGTGTTTCACAGTCCTAATCCTGGATGTCCACAGGTCTGCGGTCTTTAGAGTTCAGATGCTTGCAAACTCACCTGATCCAACTAACCAGCTCATTAACAAGCCTTACTGAGAGGACATGAGCTATGTGCAGCACAGTGGGCCTCCAGGACCAGGACTGAGAAACACAGACTCAGATTAACATATGTCGTGCTAAAGTCTGACTCCACCAAGATACAGAGACGTCAGATTCTGGATTGTTGTTTATATAGTTTTGACCAAAAGAATAAATCGCTGCACCCAGAAGGAATCAACAGGCAGGAAATAAACTTGGTGGGTACGTTAACATGGTGAGACATGCTAATGATTCGTGCTCGACCGAACACAGGACGTATACAAGGACAGGCCTTATCACTGTACCTGACTGAACCAACCGCCACGATCGCAACGGTGTTGTTCCAGACTGTCAGGGAATGATTCAGAATAGCAACAAGTCATCTTCAGGGACGAGTGCCACCTATGTCTTGGTGAAGACGACCAATGATTTTGGTGGAGGCACCGCGGTCAGCACCAAGATAAACGGTTTGTTGTCATGCATCACACGGAAAGAGAACCTCAGGGAGTTCTTGAGTGGAGGACATCTGGAGGAGAACGTAGTTCTTGAGTGGAGGATGTCTGGAGGAGAACGTAGTTCTTGAGTGGAGGACGTAGGAGGAAGTCTGGAGGAGAGGGAGGTTCTTGAGTAGAGGATGTCTGGAGGAGAATGTAGTTCTTCAGTGGAGGACGCCTGAAGGACGTCTGGAGGAGAAGGAGGTTCTTGAGTGGAGGATGTCTGAAGGAGAATGTAGTTCTTGAGTGGAGGACGTAGGAGGACGTCTGGAGGAGAAGGAGGTTCTTAAGTGGAGGATGTCTGGATGAGAACGTAGTTCTTCAGTCGAGGATGCCTGAAGAACCTCTGGAGGAGAAGGAGGTTCTTGAGTGGAGGACGTCTGGAGG
>JAMWET010007208.1:0-57500 GCA_024036415.1 Prochilodus magdalenae | reverse complement strand
AAAGTAAATTGTCTTGTGTATTTATTGTATTATGGTTCTATGTAGCTCCTTGGTCCTGGTGGAACGTTGTTTCGTTTCACTGTGTACTGTACACCACTGTATACGATTAAAATGACAATAAAAACTACTCGATAAACATTGTTTATAATGTTAAACATTATTAACATGATGCCAGGCAGTGTCCGTGTACTGTTATACATCATCGCTGTTCAGACAAAATCTCTGGAATGGTAAGGCTAGTGGAGAAGTAAAAACCTTCTTAACTAAGAGTGAACACGATGAGGCGAATTAGGGGTTTGATTCTGTAAGGGGACAGATCTTCCATACTGGATTTCGACTCCCCAGAGTCTAGAGGAGAGTTTATCAGGACAGAGTGAGGAGCTGACCTCAGAAATAAACTCAAACCAAACATCTTTAGTTTCTTACTTTTAAATTATTTATGTGCAGAGGTGTGAAGTCCCCAAGTCTGATACCAGGTGTCTTGAGGAAAGTCCCAGATCAAGAAGGGCAAGTTTCAAGTCTTAAAATTATATTTCTAGGTCACCAAATGTAATGACATTTCAATATTACTTCCTGAACAAAGCCGTTGATCTACCGGTGTTTCACTCTGTATTGGTAATCAATAATGTAACTAGAAACATTCCTTTCTGTGTATCGGGGTGTAAGGCTGGAGGGTCAGTTGGAGGTCATAGCAGTAAAAGAGAACATGTAAGTTTGTGATGTTGACTTTGACCGTCACCAGAACCTCTATTGTAGTCAGAATAACACCTGGTCCCTGTAGATGATTCACTGCAACGTCTGGCCTTTTCAGAATAAACATCTTTCGTGTTTTTAGTTACTTTGACTGTGTTACGTTGATTTTACTGTGAAGACTCGAGACTTGGTTTGGAAAGAAAACATCTACTAAAGATTAGACACAACAAGAGTGAGACAGCATCTTACATCACGGCTGACTCAGTCCCAAGCACAGGGTGCAGACCTAATGAACACTGACTGCTGAGCAGGATCCAGACACTCTCTGCCTCCCTCTGCTGGCAGGATCCAGCATTGCAGCGCTTTCTGCCACTGGTTGGTTAGTTCCTTAAACACCACATACCCCGCCCCAACAGGTAAAGATGTATTTACTGTGTACAGACAGACACACACAGCCAGGGTGAAACTGAGAGAACTGGACCTGACCTATAACCACCCAGTGGAGCCTGGAGTGAAGCTACTATCTGATCTAGACAAGGATCCAACCTGCACACTGGAAACACTCGGGTGTGTGTGTGCATGTGCTTGTGAACAATTTAAAACTCAGTAATTGCCTTGGCAAATAACCTGCAATCACTGAATGGTTTAGATTAAATTAGATTAGATTAGATTAGATTTAACTTTGTCATTGTGTAGAGTACAGGTAAAGAGCCAGACGTACAAAATAAATATTATTTACACGTAATGTGCAGTAACCATGGCAAGCAAGAGAAAAGGTTGCAGAATGTACAGTGAAGTGGTAAAACATACAGATGTTGGTACAAGTATAATAAACATCTGTACAGAGTGTGTGAAGAGAGTACTGTAAAGGTTGGTATGTGTGTGTACAACATATATTCAAACGAAATTAAATTTATGCAGTCAGTCATCTTTCCCCTTAATCTTTACCATCCACACTTCTCTACAAAACCCACCCTGTCCATATTCCATTAACTGTTAGGAACGCTGGAGTTTTCCACCCTCTAGGAGAAGCTTATTTTTGATGTTCATGACCAACTCCAGTCTGCCTGACTGGCTAAACACGGTGCAGTGGCCACAATCATTTGCATGAAGTTGCTTTTTGTTGAATGGTTAGGAAAATTGTGCCACACCACGTGGTGCCCCAGACATCACCAGTGATATGAACAGGATGTGGAGGGTACCACTAAAAAAAGAGCAAGCAGGAACAGAAACATTCTCAAAGGAAATGGATCACTGGATTTAGTGGAGTATAGATCTTCTATTTATCTATATATACTGGAGCTCTTGTGAAATGAAACATGAACAAAAGCCAGCAACCTAGAGTTAACCATATTACCTATAACCCCACTTACACATATAGCCCAGGCAGAGCTAGGCATAGAGCTAGCTCATTGCACCTGGACAGTGAAGTCTCTGAGAAACTTAATGAATCAGAGCCTGTGGATTATCTTCTGTTTCAGATATGCCTCTTGAGAAGTAAGCACGGTTCTCAGCTCGTCCTGCAGTATTATACGGGTTAATCCCGGTTTCAAGAACGTTATAATGGATAGTTGGTTTGGGCTTCCACCGCTGCTCTTCTGCTTTAAGTGGATTATTTTTCACTTTCTCCTTTGTTCTTTTCTGGTGTGATCTGATCTTAAAGAACTCATAGCCTCTCATCTCATGTATACTTTGACTAACATGCACAGGAAACACTCAAGCTAACACACATATTAAATATACATGCAGTAATGATCATCTAAAACTTCCACCGCTGGTCTACGGCTGAGGTCCTTCAGATCCACCACCCTAAGGGGGCACAGGGCCAGATGTTCACACCAGAGGTCAGACTGCTTAGTTTAGCTTGATCTAAGTAGAAACAATAACTGCAGTATAGGTTAATTTAAAATCAGGGTCAGCTTTCACACACGGGATCTGCACTGTCACAATACTGAGCCACATACCAAAACTAGCTTCAATAAAACTTTATTGACAGGACAATTATAACAAGGTAAATAAGACATTAATATGATCATAGGAAGACCAGCCGCATCACATTTACCCAAGAAGACTACAGCAGTTCGCTGAAACTCACAGGAAGCCATTTTGTGGAAAATGAGCAGAACTGGAGCATAAACCTGAATTAAACCACATCATTAAAAAGCAGAACATCAATAAGCACAGTGCCGAAGACTGGACCACTGACAGCGTGTTCAGCTTTACCACCTGGGATGAGGCTCAGGAACAGTGCACCTGGTCCTTAGCATGGTTGGTGTAGCTCAGCAGATAACACCACTACCCAGCGTGCCATCTCTACGTGTGGGAGACTGGGGTTCAAATCCCGGTCTAGTTGACTATGCTGTGCTACACTAATAAGAGTCCTTGGGCAAGACGCCTAACACTACGTTGGCCTACCTGTAATATGATTAACCTTGGAAGTTGCTCTGGATAACAGTGTCAGCTAAACGCCATAAATGTAAATGGTCAGGGGAGGAGGACCCATTGTGGTTGCCAGGCCTGGGTGGCTCAGGATGTTGAACTCTGGCTGGCTTGGTCATTGGTTGGCTGGCAGACTCTCTCATTTAGTGAGCCGGTGCACGGATTTCCTTGGAGACAAACACAGCTCACAGCACATGTGGCTGTTCGCCTCTTCTGGAAGTGTCACCGGCTTACCATGACCCACAATAGTTGCTATACTCTATACTACCATGTAGTATAGAGTAGTTGCTATACTACTGTGGGCCAAATTGGAACGAGGAGGCTAACTACTGCTTGCTTAAGTGGAACATGGTTAGCAACACTAAGAGTTTAAAGGTGAGTTCTAAAGACAAATTAAAGAGACTTCCTTGATGAAACTTCGACAACAGACAACAAAAATAAAGGAGTGGACAGCGTCATTTTCTCATGGATGTGCAATAAGTCTGCTCATCATTCCACAAAAGGGACTTACCTCTCCACATACATTTAATATAGACATTAATATGGGTAACAAAAAGAGACGTGATCCAAGATTCTATACATCCTAAGATTAATGCATCTATAGATTACTAGGGTTACACCACGTAATTCACCTATACCAACCCAAGGCTAGAAAGATAAACGAAGAAAAAGAATAGCATGATTACACGAGGGAAAGCAAATCAAAATGCACAGAGTTAAGCATAATCCAGATTCAGTTCTAATTTATAATTTAAATCACAATTCAAATTACTACATATACATCAAACCCTGAACTATTTATAAAACGAAAAAGGCGTAATGTGCGAAAAGATTAATCATAATCATGACTAAAGAAACTGCGTTCAGCCAGAGAGAGGAATGGAGGAAGACCGGACATATTCAAATCAACAGTTCTGAAATGGAGTCAGACTGGATTTGAATCCAATCTGACATTTTAACACAAAAATGAACAATTTAGCAGAATAATTATATCACAACTTCCATAGTTAGAATTTTAGCTGGCATAATTGGTTGTCTCTGGATTGATGGTGTCTGCCTGCCTGCTCTCTGTGACAAGACTTTATGCCTGAGGGCCATTAGCAGACATGATTTTGGGTGGGTGCTGGGGTTGGTGTTGGTGTGCCTTTGACCTTTCTGGACTGTAGTATCTTCCTTAATCAGCATCAGTTGGAGAGTGAGAGGGAGACAATGGCTCTTTCTGCTGCAACACGTGACGAGTCTTCAGTGTATTAATAAAAGACTGGCCAACTCACTACAACACTGCAGCAGTATAAACCACTCAGTCTGATTCTGAAAGCCCTGAACTCTGCACACGCTCTGCACACGCATCACATACAGTGTTGTGTGTCTTGTCTTTCATCTCTGCACTGTTACTATAATTATCTGGTTTGTTTACTTACACTGTATGTAGCCTGACAGTGTCTCGTTGCACTATATTGGTAAAATGACGAAATCTGAATGGAATTAAAACATCGTTGATGTTAACTTGTGTAATATCAGTCTGTAAATTGATCACGAAGTGGTGTTACCTCCGGGACAGCTTGAGAACCCCCACACCTGTACAGGTTGTGAGGTGTTATCTTGTAAGTGAGGTTGAACACTGGCCAGTGTGCTCATGGCAAGGAGGCGGGAATTAGCAGAGCTCAAACGAAGCATGATGGTGGGTGCTGGATGGGAAGGATGTGCAGGCATTTGACATTCCTCCATCTACAGTGTCACATAGGTCAGTGTAGCCTTGTTTAACTTCCATGGGATATGGGAGCTGAAGACCCATCAGGCTGATTCTGTAAACATGATACCAGACACAGCGCCCCACCTGGGCCTGCGAAGTCGCTAACTGGACCTTGCAACATGTGGTGTGGTGATGAGTCACAGTGCCAGTGGCTTTGGGCTGATGGTACAGTTTGTGTGCTGTGCAGACTTAGAGTCCTCTGGGTGGTCCACCTAAACAAGCAGTGCCTGCTAGGTTTCGCTGCTTGGTGACCATTTGCAGCCCTGGATGAACCCCTACAATAACAGGATTGTTCAAAGTCCAATAATTCACTTTGCCTTGCCCTGAGCACGGCCAGGTTTAGATGGATGTTTCAGGGGACCTTCATCACACTCACTACAGCTAAGATGGTTGTGACACTGATTTACAGAACTTCCTGTCTTGGACATGAACACAAACGTTCCTTTTCAGACGTGTGTTTTTTTTCAGGACCCATTCGTGTACCGTCAAACTTAAATATCAGATATTCCACCCACAATGCAGCGATACGGTTCCTCAACAGTGTGAATGTGATGGTGTACTTGGAGATTAATCTGTGGGCTTAAATACACTGAGGACTGACAGGGTCACACACCTTTCGCGTGACTGCACTTGTGTTTCTTGAGGGCTCCATTTTCTGTAAAATTCCTTCCACAGTCTGAGCAGTGATACGGTTTCTCTCCTGTGTGAATACGCTGATGATTCTTTAGGGTACCGCTTTCTGTAAAGCTCTTCCCACACTCCGAGCAGTGGTACGGCTTCTCTCCTGTGTGAACACGCTGGTGGATCTGAAGAGTACCCCGTCTACTGAAATACTTCCCACAGACGGAGCACTGATACGGCTTCTCTCCCGTGTGGCTGCGCTCGTGTGCTCGGAGATGACTCTGTTGATTAAAACTCTGTCCACACTCGGAGCACTGATACGGCTTCTCTCCTGTGTGACTGCGCAGGTGTGTTTGGAGAGTACTCTGTGTGGTAAAGCTCTTCCCACACGCTAAGCAGGAATACGGTTTCTCTCCCGTGTGAATGCGCTGGTGGATTTGGAGAGTACCCTGTCTACTAAAACTCTTCCCACAGTCGGAGCACTGGTACGGTTTCTCTCCTGTGTGAAGGCGCTGGTGTGTTTGGAGATTACTCTGTGTGGTAAAACACTGTCCACACACTGAGCAGCGGAAGGGTTTCTCCCCCGTGTGAACGCGCTGGTGTGTTAGGAGATTACTCTGTGTAGAAAAACCCTGTCCACACTCGGAGCACTGAAACGGCTTCTCTCCTGTGTGACTGCGCTGGTGTGTTTGGAGAGTACCCTGCGTAGCAAAGCTCTTCCCACACTCGGTGCACTGGTACGGTCGCTCTCCAGTGTGAATGCGCTGGTGTATTTGGAGGCTACTCTGTCTACTGAAATACTTCCCACACACTGTGCAGTAAAACGGATTTTCGTCTGTGTGAACGCGCTGGTGTTTCTTGAGGGCACTGATTTCTCTAAAACACTGTCCACACTCTGAGCAAAGACACGGTTTCTCCTCGGTGTGAATTTGCTGGTGTTTCTCGAGGGCACTCAGTTCTCCGAAACATTGTCCACACTCTGAGCAAAGGTACAGCGTCTCTTCTGCGGGACCACACTGGTGTTTTCTCAGATCACTCTCTGTGGTAAAACACTGTCCGCACTCTGAACAGTCATGTGTTACTTCTCTTTCAGTAGTCTCCTCTTCTTGCTTGGGTATGTCTGTGTGTAGAGCAGCCGAGGATGTTGGCTGATTACTGGAATTTCTGGACCCCACATCCTCACAATTCATCTTTCCAAATTTCAGCAGTGTGACAAATTCTGTAGGAGAAAAAGAGCGGTCAGAGATCAACAGGAAGTCCAAACACAATCATGAAACACAGTGTTCTTCAAGGCCCATGATGTAATCGAACAACATATCAAAAGGTCATAAGTTCATTCCCTGAACCAAAACAAAAAAAACGAAGTGCCCTAGAGGAAGGCACCTACTCAAATCAAATCATCAAATCAACATTTATTTTTATAGCGCTTTTTACAATAGATGTGTCACAAAGCAGCTTTACAAAGAATCTGGTGTCCGAGCCCCCAATGAGCAAGCCGGGGGACAGCGGCAAGAAGACACTCTCTTAGTTAGGAAGGAAGAACCCTCGAGAGGAACCAAGACTCAAAGGGGAACCCATCCTCTTCGGGTCAACACCAGATACAGGACAGCACTAGAAAGCTAGTCTATAAGTATAGATTATGTTGGTGGGTGATCAGACGGGTCAGCAGGACCCAGGCCACGCCTCCACAGTGCAGGACAGCCAGGAGCTCTGTGGTGGTTAAAGGCTCCCAGTGGCTCCCAGACAGAGCAGATGTAGTACCAGCATCAGACCGCACAGGATGGGCAGCAGTTCAGCTCAGACAGAGAGATCAGACAGACTGCTAGCTCTGACAGAAGACCTGAACACACTGTACGGTGTTAACAGAGAGATCAGACAGACTGTTAGCTCTGACAGAAGACCTGAACACACTATACGGTGTTAACAGAGTGCAGCAGTGACTGTTGGTTATGAAGTACTCTTGTAGCTGACTAGGAACAGTACGTTTGAGAACATTAGACAGAAAGGGAAGGTTAGAGATAGGGCTGTGATTATTGAGACCGGTTGGGTGCAGACCAGGTTTTCGAAGTGCGGGAGTAACAGTAGTAGTGTTGCTGATAGAGGGAACCAGACGTAGACGCACCGAGTAATTGATCAGGATTGTGAGATGAAGGACTCGGACAGATAAACAGGCTTTAGGTAAAGTTATAGTGTGGTAAAGTTATAAGTGGATCAAGAGAACAAGGTGTAGCCTTCAGGGTGGTTATGATCTCAGCAATGAAGGCAGGGTCAACAGTTTTGAAGGCAGAACTGAGGAGATTGAGTTGCAGTCAGGAGGAAGAGTAGTAAGAGGAGAATGATGAGAGATAGCAGTAAGTGCCAGAGAACTGTTTATGTTTGCTATTTTAGATTCAAAAGAATGTGTTACACACTGCAGGAGCGGCAACTCCGGTGCTTTCAGGGGGGCCAAACAGCTTGATAACTGCTGAGAAAAGAGTGGTGGGAGCTTGGGTTATATGGACTGTTAATAAGGCTGTTAGAGACGTTATAGAGGCCCATTTGTCTGGGCAGGGAAGCGTCACAGACTCAGGAGGAGGGGTAAGCGTCCTCTGTGCACACAGACAAAACAAAGCATCCCTCCTTGAAGAGTAGAGGGGGAGGGTTCATGATCATGCTTGGTGTGTCAGTTCATTGAGTGTTTTTGCTGCCGGGGACCTGGAATCTGCCATCATCTCGTGCAGACCGCTGCAGCTGCTGAGAGAGGTTTCTGGAATCATGGTCACTGGAAACTGTACGAGGCTGCTAACGCACAGGAGACTGAATTTAACAAAGCTAACTTTAGAGAAGCTTCTTCAAAGTTTGTCCAACATACCGCATGCCGCTCACATACGTCACACATGCAGGACCACTGTTATTATAAAGGACCCCCACGATCTCCACTTGACAAATCCGATCACTTCTGCATCCTGCGCCTGCCCATGTATAGGCCAAAGATGAAACGGGTCTTGCCAGCGGACCTCATGGAGCTCTCTGAGTACCAGGACTGTTTTAATGACATGGACTGGGAGATGTTGTCAAACAATTGTGCCCTCATGGCTCAACGTTAAGCTGCAGGATCCAGTCTGAACAGTTCTTTGTGCAGCTGGATCCAGAACTTCTATTATAGGCAGATGCCAGGTGGTAGGGATGGGCAGCATCACCACCTCCTCACTGACCCTTAATACCGGTGCGGCTGTGTGCCCTGCCCCCTCTTCTACTCCTTGTACAACTATGACTGCACAGCCAGTCACCGCTACGTCATCAAATTAGCAGATAAAGCGATTGTGGGCCGGATCGCCAATAACAATAAGGGTACATACTCTGACTGAGGCACTTCTGCAAGTTGCTCTGCATAATAGCATCAGCTAAATGCCAGGAAATTAATAAACTATTAAATTAGCTTCCAACTAATCTGAGCATCGATTTTAATCAACAGTCTATTAATCTCTGAAGCCCTGCAATAAACAGGATTTATTTAATGGCTTGATTTGCACAAGAGGACAAACTTTAACGAATCAATAATTGATGCTGTGAAGGCTAATCTATTTCAATACAAGAAATCAACACTAATCATTGTCCACTTCTGTCCTAGATGCTTTAAAGCCCCTCTGAGCTTCTCAGGGGAATTCTGCCCCCGTCCCAACGCAAACCAAAACGGGAAAAAGTGTAAAATGACAAAAACCCTTGCAGAAGAACCCCAAACCTAAAACCGCAGATACAGAGCACACTACGTGGCACAGTGCCACCCAGGCAAGCATGCGGATAAGACACACCCAGATCTTACATCGTGTAGACACCTAGAAAAACAGGTTCCCTCTCTCCAACAAAGGTGGCTCCTGAAAATGCAACCGACCTGTGAGACACCTTGACTGGAGCGAACAATACATCATATACAGTGAGGACATTTCTCCCACCAAAGACAAAAGACCAGCAGAAGAGACCTTACTAAATGTAACTTTAAAATTAAAGATACCTGGACTGTACACAGTCCCAAACAGGCATTCCTTCTTTACTGGGAAAACGTACAAGTTCAAAAAGTGCTACTTCCAAACTAAAATAACAGACAGTAATATTTCGCTGAATTTATATTACTGATGGTCAGTTACTTCTATTTCATATGCTGGGGTCAAAATCAACAAACTGTTCCGACAGTTCAGAGTTCGGGCTACTGGGAGTAGAATGCAATTCGTTCAACTTATACCGATACATCGATACAGGACAGATGTGCAGCATACAGATAATAAAATATAGAACAGAGAGAATTTTAACAAATGTTTTTAAAAAAAGTACAAATTCTTCAGTGATCTGAATTTGAATTCTATAGCATTTTGAGAATTAAGAAATATAATCCAATGAAAACAGAAGATCACTTTTCCCTGACGCTAGATTATTTATCCCAGTGTTAAATCTGAGCAACGTGTGAATCTCTAAAAACTCCACCATGTCCAAACCCCAACCCGGGACAGTCACCGAGCGGGTTTCCCTTTTATTTAGGGCGTGAACAGCGCATCTTCTTCACTAACGCCATTCGCAGTGTTACAAAGCGCCACCTACAGGTCACAGACTGGAACTGCAGCACCCATTTAAGGTGGACCGGAAAACGCGAATTAGAAGCCAACTTCAGCCTCGTGGGACGTGACGGCAGCATCACCCATCCACACCAAAATCAGCATGTACAAACACTCGGGTTAGTACAAAACCCTCCGGCGTGGCCCTGCCAGCAGCTACGACCAGCTTCTACTCACCTCTGACCTTCTCAACCTCCACCAGCAGAACCTTAAAATCACCCGGAAACACAGAGCTCGGCGCTGACAGCAGCTCCTCCGCTCAGCTCAGTCTGGAGGAGGACCTCTGAGTGAGCTCCCTTATTTCCGAACCTCCCTGAGTACACAGAGAATACTTCTCCTCCGGTTTCAGGAAGAACACAGTAAACAGAGGGAGAGAGTGACGGACAGCTCTTTACCTTCAGCAGATCAGCTCCTGATAGCGCTCAGCTCTTCTTCTCTGCTTTATTGTCTCTGCAGAGTCACAGTTACACAACCAGCGCCCCCACCTGGCCTGCAGCGGAACGACCGGTTAGTCGTCAAACCCCGCCTCCAGCGCTACGATTGGCTAGAAGACCCTAAGAGCAGCCCACTGACTGGCTGAGGAACGTTCTCGTTACCAGAGAACCTGCATCAGAGGATCTACAGCGTGTGGAAGACCAGGACTCAGACATCCGGGACATGTGCAGGACCAGCGAGTCCAGATCAGTATGGGAGCAGCAGTGAACTCCTCTAAACCTGGATTAGGATTTCAGAGCTGTGGAGAACCTAGAATTCATTTATAGAGCACTCACTCATACAACGAGGAGCTCAAAGTACCTTACCCAGAAACGGAACAGCTACCAGGACAGGACAGGAGGACAGGAGGACAGGAGGACAGGAGGAGAGGAGGACAGGCTGACAGGAGGACAGGAGGAGAGGAGGACAGGAGGAGAGGAGGACAGGAGGAGAGGAGGACAGGAGGACAGGAGGAGAGGATGACAGGAGGAGAGGAGGAGAGGAGGACAGGAGGACAGGAGGACAGGAGGAGAGGAGGACAGGAGGACAGGATGACAGGAGGAGAGGAGGACAGGAGGACAGGAGGACAGGAGGACAGGAGGAGAGGAGGACAGGAGGAGAGGAGGACAGGAGGAGAGGAGGACAGGAGGACAGGAGGAGAGGATGACAGGAGGAGAGGAGGAGAGGAGGACAGGAGGACAGGAGGACAGGATGACAGGAGGAGAGGAGGACAGGAGGACAGGATGACAGGAGGAGAGGAGGAGAGGAGGACAGGAGGACAGGAGGACAGGAGGAGAGGAGGACAGGAGGAGAGGAGGAGAGGATGACAGGAGGAGAGGAGGACAGGAGGACAGGAGGACAGGAGGACAGGAGGAGAGGAGGACAGGAGGAGAGGAGGACAGGAGGACAGGCTGACAGGAGGACAGGAGGAGAGGAGGACAGGAGGACAGGAGGACAGGAGGACAGGAGGAGAGGAGGACAAGAGGACAGGAGGACAGGAGGACAGGCTGACAGGAGGACAGGAGGAGAGGAGGACAGGAGGAGAGGAGGACAGGAGGAGAGGAGGACAAGAGGACAGGAGGAGAGGAGGACAGGAGGAGAGGAGGACAGGAGGAGAGGAGGACAGGAGGACAGGAGGAGGACAGGAGGAGAGGAGGACAGGCTGACAGGAGGACAGGAGGAGAGGAGGACAGGAGGAGAGGAGGACAGGAGGACAGGAGGAGAGGAGGACAGGAGGACAGGAGGACAGGAGGACAGGCTGACAGGAGGACAGGAGGAGAGGAGGACAGGAGGAGAGGAGGACAGGAGGAGAGGAGGACAAGAGGACAGGAGGAGAGGAGGACAGGAGGACAGGAGGAGAGGAGGACAGGAGGACAGGAGGACAGGAGGACAGGCTGAGAGGAGGACAGGCTGACAGGAGGAGATCAGGAGGACAGGAGGAGAGGAGGAGAGGAGGACAGGAGGACAGGAGGAGAGGAGGACAGGAGGACGGGAGGAGAGGAGGACAGGAGGACAGGAGGACAGGAGGAGAGGAGGACAGGAGGACAGGCTGAAGTCGTTCTATGGCTGTCCTCATCAGCATTAGCTAATCGACATTTCGGTTCTTTAACGGAACATGATAAACACCGTGTGAGGTAGTTTGTAGGGGTAACATGTTTTACTGCCCAACATTCTAAGCGTGTGGACACACAGTCATCAGTGCTGGACATCATGTTTATATGAAATGTCTACGCTGGACAACGTGACTCCAAAATAATACATAAATAATTACATAAC
Source organism: Prochilodus magdalenae (assembly GCA_024036415.1). Taxonomy (NCBI): domain Eukaryota; kingdom Metazoa; phylum Chordata; class Actinopteri; order Characiformes; family Prochilodontidae; genus Prochilodus; species Prochilodus magdalenae. The sequence continues at coordinate 45,158 of JAMWET010007208.1, read as the reverse complement.
AGCTATTACTGTATGCAAATCAGTCCAATTATCTCCATGACAACAATAAATATACATAAATAAACCCAGTAATAAATACAGAAATGAGAATTTAGGAAATGTGGGGGAACTGTGAAACAGGCTCGTCATGCCAAGAGCCGAGGTCTCCTTCACTTTACCCTTAATGTCAATCATAAAAGGGTTTGGACAAATAATGACCAGATAATTATTATTCATCTGAAACGTTTTCATGCATGCTCTTCTGTTCTTCTTCTTCTTCTTCCTCACAGGGAGTTTCCACACCTGTCCCTGGTGACGTTCACTGGAAGTCATCTATTCTACAGTTAAAGTATGGACCAGTGGACTGCATCCTAACAGCAGGGGTATATAAGTCAGGATACTTCCATGGGCTACACTGTACCTTCCTGGGAGAGGAAAAGGCTCAAGCTGGTGTGAAAAAGTGTTTGCCCCCTCATGATTTCTTATGTTTTTGCATGTTTGTCTCTTAAATGTTTCAGATCATCAAACAAATGTAAATATTACACTGTAGCTGTCCTTAAATAGTGCCTGGGCAAGTTCAGACATGGCCAGTGGAACCCTACCGGGGTTTAGGGGGTTCATGGGAGTCGTGTAGTTTCTAGGATTTTCATGTTTTCCATGTTTGATTGAGTGGGGTTTAGTTTACGAGGCAGGTGTCTATTTCAAACAAGCTGTTTTAGAAATTTTGTATGTACTTGAATCACTTATTGTCAGGGGTCATTATTCCAGCCGCCTGCAGAGAAGATGGACTGGTGTGTGCTGGGGTGGACAACGGAAGTTTATTTAAGAGCTCACTTCTTCATGTCTGACAGAAAGATGGTGGGTAATGCTTGAGCCGACGTAGCTTCCTCACACTTCGTCTACATAGTTAGTAAATTTAGTATTTAGTTTACTTGTGTATGTACACCCATGCACTGTGCTATTGCAGTTTCCATCATCTTCATTGTAACCCAAACCTTTTGGAGTGTATCTACCCTCCCTGGTAATCAAGGTGTGACATTGTTACTGACGATAACCTTTTGAAACTCCTGCTCATAAAACAGTCCTACTATGTCTCAGTCTTAGTCTGTATACTGGAGGTCTCTCAGCATCTCTTCTAAATCCCTCCTTTAGAATGGATTTAAAATCCTTGGCCACCTCCACTGCAGTCTTATTTAAAATATCTAAACCCATAGATGTTTTGATGATATGTCTATAGATGTCAACCTAAACTTTATATTACCCTTATATTCTGATAGCTGGTAGTTATGCCCTCTAAGCTGGCTTGCCATTACTCATTAGGGTTAGGGATATGTTCTGTTTCTCTGATATATTAATAGAATGGGCTTATGGAGAAAACCATGTCTCAGAAAACATGTAACTTGAAATAAACAATTTTATTGTATAAGTATAAAAATCAAGCACTTTGCAACATCAGTATTGTCAGAGTCTTTTTAAAACGGTCGGTTCCATCGGTTAATCATATTACAGGTGGGCCAGTGTAGTGTTAGGAGTCTTGCCCAAGGACTCTTATTGGTGTAGCACATTATAGTCACCCAGACCGGGATTAAAACCCCAGGTGGTGGCTCCTTAGCAGGTAGTGGTGTTATCCGCTGAGCTACACCAACCACCGTGAGTTACACCAACCACCATAGGTTACATAAGTTAAAATACATTTTAAATAACTAGTTTTACAGTCAAAAGGTTTTCAAACATAAAATCTAAAGTTTGATACGTGCATACATCTAAAGAAATCTAAAAACCGGAGTGTTTCAGTCAGTAACAAACTCATGAGCTATTCTAGTCCACGAACAGTAATAGAATTTACAGGAACATGACTAGTGAAAATTGTTTTCTTCGTTAACTCTTTGCTTAATTACTTTGTGAAGCGGATATGCAATGTCAGTTTTCATGTTTTAGCTTTAGGGCAGACGTAGCGCTCTACAGAGTTTTCGATTGGTGTGATTACTTGACAGTAACAAAGCCCCATTAAACCTTCAATCATCCACATCATCCTCATTTACTTTCTCGCTGTGGATGTTTTTAGTTTTCTCTCTGATCTCCATCAAAGTAATTCAAAGGCACTGTTTGTTATGAAAGTTGCACACAACGGCCTCCACAGTACTTTACATGGTCAGGGTCATTACACTCCCTTTTCAGATGCAGGTATAAGAGCTGGCCTTCACAAACAGGTCAACGTGGCCTTCTCAATTCATACATGAGGCAGAATGTTTCCAGTAACTCCATTACACAAGCCATTAATACATAGGAGCGCTTAATCACACTTAACAACCAAGCCAGCATAATGTGAGTAAATATGAATGTTTGACATACACATACAGATGAAAACAGTTCCACCGAACCATTCTGATAAACATAGGTATGTTACCTGATACCAGGAGATAAAACCCAAGACGTTCCGAGGTCACACACCTGGCATTTCTATCACATCCCTGTTTCAAGCATGGTTTTACACTTAGGATAAAACATTACCAGATGATCCATTTCAACAAAAAGATGATCATCACTATTACACAAAGTAGTTCCTGTCCCGTCCAGCAGCCTTGTCCAACTGCTGCAGTTGGACAGCTTAGTGTCACCCAAGCAGAACGTTTCTGAGCATTCAGTATGGGTTTCTTTAAGCTCTCCCAGACACCACGTGACGACCGGTCTGTTGAAATGAGCAGCGCAGGACAGTGCAGGCTGTAGATTCACGTCAGACATCAGTCATCTAAAAGGAGCATAGGAAGGAAAAGACATGACTTATAGTGGCTCACATTAATATGACATTTCAGTAATGTCTGTATCCAGACTCTTACTGGTGTAAGTCCATAACCATTCACAGTACAAACGTAGCTAAGTCCATCTACACTATGTAACCAGCAGGTAGAAGACACCCAAACGCCACACTGCAATGGACTTGCTGAACATCTCATTCTGAAACCATGGTCATTAGCCTGGAGGAGCTGCTCACTACTACTACTACTACTACTACTACTGCTACTACTGCTACTACTACAACAACAACAACAACAACAACAACAATAATAGGAGAAGAAAGAAAAAGAAAACTGTATGGCTGTATATGTATTTTAAATGTACTTCACACACAGAGACAAACAGGCAAAACAAAACAGTACAATTAATACTATAGATAAAAAGGAGAAATAATAGAAAAAAAGAGAAAATAACATAAAGAGTCATAACAGATAAAAACAGAAAAATAACAGATAAAGAAAAAACAGAGAAATAACAGATAGAAAAAAGAGAAATAACAGATAAAAAAGAGAAATAACAGATAAAAAAGAGAAGTAACAAATAAAAAAGTGAAACAACAGATAAAAAAGGAGAAATAACAGATAAAAAAGAGAAATAACAATTAGAAAAAGGAGAAATAACAGATAAAAATGAGAAATAACAGATAGAAAAAGGAGAAATAACAGATAGAAAAAGGAGAAATAACAAATAAATACAGAGAAATAACCGATAGAAAAAAGGAGAAATAACATATAGAAAAAAAGGAGAAATCACAGATGAAAAAGAGAAATAAAAGATGGAAAAAGGAGAAATAACAGATAAAAAAGAAGTAACAGATAAAAAAGAGAAATAACAGATTGAAAAAGGAGAAATAACAGATAAAAAAGAGAAATAACAGATAACTACAGAGAAATCACATAGAAAAAGGAGAAATAACATGAGAAAAGAGAAATTACAGATAAAAACAGAGAAATAACAGATAGTAAATGGAGGAATAACAGATAAAAAAGAGAAATAACAGATAAAAAAGAGAAGTAACAAATAAAAAAGTGAAACAACAGATAAAAAAGGAGAAATAACAGATAAAAAAGAGAAATAACAGATAGAAAAAGGAGAAATAACAGATAAAAAAGAAGTAACATAGAAAGGGGAGAAATAACAGATAGAAAAGGGAGAAATAACAGATGGAAAAAGAAAAAATAGATAGAAAATGAGAAATAACAGATAGAAAAGGAGAAATAACAGATAGAAAAAGGAGAAATAACAGCTAAAAAAGAAGTAACAGATAAAAAAGAGAAATAACAGAGAGAAAAAAGGAGAAATAACATATAGAAAAAAAGGAGAAATCACAGATAAAAAAGAGAAGTAACAAATAAAAAAGTGAAACAACAGATAAAAAAGGAGAAATAACAGATAAAAAAGAGAAATAACAAATAGAAAAAGGAGAAATAACAGATAAAAAAGAGAAATAACAGATAAAAAAGAGAAGTAACAAATAAAAAAGTGAAACAACAGATAAAAAAGGAGAAATAACAGATAAAAAAGAGAAATAACAAATAGAAAAAGGAGAAATAACAGATAAAAAAGAGAAATTACAGATAAAAACAGAGAAATAACAGATAAAAAAGAGAAATAACAAATAGAAAATGGAGGAATAACATAGAAAAGGGAGAAATAACAGATAAAAAAGAGAAATAACAGATAGAAAATGGAGGAATAACATAGAAAAGGGAGAAATAACATAAAAAAGAGAAATAACAGATAAAAAAGAGAAATAACAGATAAAAAAGAGAAATAACAAATAGAATAAGGAGAAATAACAGATAAAAAAGAGAAATAACAGATAAAAAAGAGAAGTAACAAATAAAAAAGTGAAACAACAGATAAAAAAGGAGAAATAACAGATAAAAAAGAGAAATAACAAATAGAAAAAGGAGAAATAACAGATAAAAAAGAAGTAACATAAAAAAGAGAAATAACAGATAGAAAAAGAAGTAACATAAAAAGGAGAAATAACAGATAGAAAAGGAGAAATAACATAGAAAGGGGAGAAATAACAGATAGAAAAGGGAGAAATAACAGATGGAAAAAGAAAAAATAGATAGAAAATGAGAAATAACAGATAGAAAAAGGAGAAATAACAGATAGAAAAAGGAGAAATAACAGAGAGAAAAAAGGAGAAATAACATATAGAAAAAAAGGAGAAATCACAGATGAAAAAGAGAAATAACTGATAAAAAAATAACAGATAAAAAAGAGAAATAACAGATAGAAAAAGGAGAAATAACAGATAAAAATGAGAAATAACAGATAGAAAAAGGAGAAATAACAGATAAAAAAAGAAGTAACAGATAAAAAAGAGAAATAACAGATAAAAAAGAGAAGTAACAAATAAAAAAGTGAAACAACAGATAAAAAAGGAGAAATAACAGATAAAAAAGAGAAATAACAAATAGAAAAAGGAGAAATTACAGATAAAAACAGAGAAATAACAGATAAAAAAGAGAAATAACAAATAGAAAATGGAGGAATAACATAGAAAAGGGAGAAATAACAGATAAAAAAGAGAAATAACAGATAGAAAATGGAGGAATAACATAGAAAAGGGAGAAATAACAGATAAAAAAGAGAAATAACAATAGAAAAAGGAGAAGTAACAGATAAAAAAGAGAAATAACAGATAAAAAAGAGAAGTAACAAATAAAAAAGTGAAACAACAGATAAAAAAGGAGAAATAACAGATAAAAAAGAGAAATAACAAATAGAAAAAGGAGAAATAACAGATAAAAAAGAAGTAACATAAAAATGAGAAATAACAGATAGAAAAAGGAGAAATAATAGATAGAAAAGGAGAAATAACAGATAGAAAAAGAAAAAATTGATAGAAAATGAGAAAAAACAGATAGAAAAGGAGAAATAACAGATAAAAAAGAGAAATAACAGATAAAAAAGAGAAGTAACAAATAAAAAAGTGAAACAACAGATAAAAAAGGAGAAATAACAGATAAAAAAGAGAAATAACAAATAGAAAAAGGAGAAATTACAGATAAAAACAGAGAAATAACAGATAAAAAAGAGAAATAACAAATAGAAAATGGAGGAATAACATAGAAAAGGGAGAAATAACAGATAAAAAAGAGAAATAACAGATAGAAAATGGAGGAATAACAGATAAAAAAGAGAAATAACAGATAGAAAAGGAGAAATAACAGATGAAAAAGAGAAATAACAGATGAAAAAGAGAAATAACAGATAAAAAAGAGAAGTAACAAATAAAAAAGTGAAACAACAGATAAAAAAGGAGAAATAACAGATAAAAAAGAGAAATAACAAATAGAAAAAGGAGAAATAACAGATAAAAAAAGAAGTAACATAAAAATGAGAAATAACAGATAGAAAAAGGAGAAATAACAGATAGAAAAGGAGAAATAACAGATAGAAAAAGAAAAAATTGATAGAAAATGAGAAAAAACAGAGAAAAGGAGAAATAACAGATAAAAAAGAGAATTAACAAATAGAAAAAGGAGAAATAGATAGAAAATGAGAAATAACAGATAGAAAAAGGAGAAATAACAGATAGAAAAAGGAGAAATAACAGCTAAAAAAGAAGTAACAGATAAAAAAGAGAAATAACAGAGAGAAAAAAGGAGAAATAACATATAGAAAAAAAGGAGAAATCACAGATGAAAAAGAGAAATAACTGATAAAAAAATAACAGATAAAAAAGAGAAATAACAGATAGAAAAAGGAGAAATAACAGATAAAAAAGAGAAATAACAGATAAAAAAGAGAAGTAACAAATAAAAAAGTGAAACAACAGATAAAAAAGAGAAATAACAGATAGAAAAAGGAGAAATAACAGATAAAAAAGAGAAATAACAGATAAAAAAGAGAAGTAACAAATAAAAAAGTGAAACAACAGATAAAAAAGAGAAATAACAGATAGAAAAAAGAGAAATAGATAAAAAAGAGAAATAACAGATAAAAAAGAGAAGTAACAAATAAAAAAGTGAAACAACAGATAAAAAAGAGAAATAACAGATAGAAAAAGGAGAAATAGATAAAAAAGAGAAATAACAGATAAAAAAGAGAAGTAACAAATAAAAAAGTGAAACAACAGATAAAAAAGGAGAAATAACAGATAAAAAAGAGAAATAACAAATAGAAAAAGGAGAAATAACAGATAAAAAAGAGAAATTACAGATAAAAACAGAGAAATAACAGATAAAAAAGAGAAATAACAAATAGAAAATGGAGGAATAACATAGAAAAGGGAGAAATAACAGATAAAAAAGAGAAATAACAGATAGAAAATGGAGGAATAACATAGAAAAGGGAGAAATAACAGATAAAAAAGAGAAATAACAGATAAAAAAGAGAAATAACAAATAAAAAAGTGAAACAACAGATAAAAAAGGAGAAATAACAGATAAAAAAGAGAAATAACAAATAGAAAAAGGAGAAATAACAGATAAAAAAAGAAGTAACATAAAAATGAGAAATAACAGATAGAAAAAGGAGAAATAACAGATAGAAAAGGAGAAATAACAGATAAAAAAAGAAAAAATAGATAGAAAAGGAGAAATAACAGATAGAAAAAGGAGAAATAACAGATAGAAAAAGGAGAAATAACAGCTAAAAAAGAAGTAACAGATAAAAAAGAGAAATAACAGATAGAAAAAGGAGAAATAACAGATAAAAAAGAAGTAACAGATAAAAATGAGAAATAACAGATAGAAAAAGGAGAAATAACAGATAAAAAAGAAGTAACAGATAAAAAAGAGAAATAACAGATAAGAAAAGAGAGAAAACAGATAAAGAGAAATCACAGATAAAAATGATTACAGATAAAAAAATGCATATAACAGGTAGAAAAAAGGAGAAATAACAGATAAAAAAGAGAAATAACAGATAGAAAAGAGAAATCACAGATAAAAAATGCATATAACAGGTAGAAAAAAAGGAGAAATAACAAATAAATACAGAGAAATAACAGACAAAATGAGAAATAACAGATAGAAAAAGGAGAAATAACAGCTAAAAAAGAAGTAACAGATAAAAAAGAGAAATAACAGATAGAAAAAAATGAGAAATAACATATAGAAAAAAAGGAGAAATCACAGATGAAAAAGAGAAATAACTGATAAAAAAGAAGTAACAGATAAAAAAGAGAAATAACAGATAGAAAAAGGAGAAATAACAGATAAAAAAGAAGTAACAGATAAAAATGAGAAATAACAGATAGAAAAGGAGAAATAACAGATAAAAAAGAAGTAACAGATAAAAAAGAGAAATAACAGATAAGAAAAGAGAGAAAACAGATACAAAAGAGAAATCACAGATAGAAAAGAGAAATCACAGATTAAAAATGCATATAACAGGTAGAAAAAAGGAGAAATAACAGATAAAAAAGAGAAATAACAGATAAAAAAGAGAATTAACAAATAGAAAAAGAAAAAATAGATAGAAAATGAGAAATAACAGATAGAAAAGGAGAAATAACAGATAGAAAAAGGAGAAATAACAGATAGAAAAAGGAGAAATAACAGCTAAAAAAGAAGTAACAGATAAAAAAGAGAAATAACAGATAAAAAAGAGAAGTAACAAATAAAAAAGTGAAACAACAGATAAAAAAGGAGAAATAACAGATAAAATGAGAAATAACAAATAGAAAAAGGAGAAGTAACAGATAAAAAAGAGAAATAACAGATAAAAAAGAGAAGTAACAAATAAAAAAGTGAAACAACAGATAAAAAAGGAGAAATAACAGATAAAAAAGAGAAATAACAAATAGAAAAAGGAGAAATAACAGATAAAAAAAGAAGTAACAAATAAAAAAGTGAAACAACAGATAAAAAAGGAGAAATAACAGATAAAAAAGAGAAATAACAGATAGAAAAAGGAGAAATAACAGATAAAATGAGAAATAACAAATAGAAAAAGGAGAAGTAACAGATAAAAAAGAGAAATAACAGATAAAAAAGAGAAGTAACAATTAAAAAGTGAAACAACAGATAAAAAAGGAGAAATAACAGATAAAAAGGAGAAATAACAGATAAAAAAGAGAAATAACAAATAGAAAAAGGAGAAATAACAGATAAAAAAGAGAAGTAACAAATAAAAAAGTGAAACAACAGATAAAAAAGGAGAAATAACAGATAAAAAAGAGAAATAACAAATAGAAAAAGGAGAAATAACAGATATAAAAAGAAGTAACATAAAAATGAGAAATAACAGATAGAAAAAGGTGAAATAACAGATAGAAAAGGAGAAATAACATAGAAAGGGGAGAAATAACAGATAGAAAAGGGAGAAATAACAGATAGAAAAAGAAAAAATAGATAGAAAATGAGAAAATACACAGAAAAAGGAGAAATAACAGCTAAAAAAGAAGTAACAGATAAAAAAAAGGGGTTACAGATAAAAATGAGAAATAACAGATAGAAAAAGGAGAAATAACAGATAGAAAAAGGAGTAATAACAGATAAAAAAGAGAAATTACAGATTAAAACAGAGAAATAACAGATAGAAAAGGGACGAATAACAGAAAGAAAGGGAGGAATAACAGATAGAAAAGGGAGGAATAACAGATAGAAAAGGGAGGAATAACAGAAAGAAAGGGAGGAATAACAGATAGAAAAGGGAGGAATAACAGATAGAAAAGGGAGGAATAACAGAAAGAAAGGGAGAAATAACAGATAGAAAGGGAGAAATAACTGATAGAAAAGGGAGGAATAACAGATAGAAAGGGAGAAATAACAAATAGAAAAGGGAGAAATAACACATAGAAAAGGGAGGAATAACAGATAGAAAAGGGAGAAATAACAGATAGAAAAGGGAGGAATAACTGATAAAAAAGGGAGGAATAACAGATAGAAAAGGGAGGAATAACAGATAGAAAGGGAGAAATAACAGGTAAAATAAGAGAAATAACAGATAGAAAAGGGAGGAATAACAGATAGAAAAGGGAGGAATAACAGATAAAAAAGGGAGAAATAACAGATAGAAAAGGGAGGAATAACAGATAGAAAAGGGAGGAATAACAGATAAAAAAGGGAGGAATAACAGATAGAAAGGGAGAAATAACAGATAAAAAAGGGAGAAATAACAGATAGAAAAGGGAGGAATAACAGATAGAAAAGGGAGGAATAACAGATAAAAAAGGGAGAAATAACAGATAGAAAAGGGAGGAATAACAGATAAAAAAGGGAGGAATAACAGATAAAAAAGGGAGAAATAACAGATAGAAAGGGAGGAATAACAGATAGAAAGGGAGAAATAACAGATAGAAAGGGAGGAATAACAGATAGAAAGGGAGAAATAACAGGTAAAATAAGAGAATAGTTATTAATAAATAATTAATAAATAGGAGTAACTACACTATAATAAAGGAAGTAAATGGCAGCAGTAGAAAGCTGGTAACAGAAGCTCATTAAAAGCACAAGTACAAACACTTTAGCGGATATTCAAACCCAGTAACTGAGGGAGCCTGGCGAGTATCTAATGTGTCCGAAAACTTAAAACAAAGGCTGCTTCACCACCCTTTCTGAATTTCATACAGGGGATCTGGAGGAGACTACCACTGGACGATCTGCTGGCATGATCTGGAAAATAGTCAGGCATCCAGAGATATCTAAAGGTGCGGATCATAAAGAGATTAAAAACTAATAACACAACAACATTTCTTAAGGAGTTATACAGGAAACAGGCAGCAACACTGCTGGGACTTCAGTTTTTATACAGTTACATTGTTGAGTGCCTCTGCCTCAGTGCCAGCTACAAGCATTTCTGTTTTATGTCCAGAAAGATGAAACAAATTATTTCATCCACCTCAAATTTATAATGATCACTGTTTTCTTTTAAGAAGCCAGTAAACTGAAAAAGACACCTTACTCAAGTATTCACCATGTAAAACAAACGAGAGGATGTGCTCGTGAAGAGCTGAGGAATTTATTCTATGCTTCTTTAAAAGTGGTCTCATAACTACTGTTGTAAGTGTGTCTGCTACAATGGGCTGGAGTGATGGCACGCTTTTAAAAAGTAAGGTAAGCTGATGGAGAGAGTCTGGGCTTTCATGAGGATGCTGATTCGATACATGCCACCTACCTCAACGTTGTTGTAGACCAGGTACACCTCTTCATGGCAATGAAGGAACGGCTTAATGAACATTAGAGTCCAAAGTGGCTTCCAAATGACCCGAATCCGAATCCGTCTCTGGGATGTGCTGAAACTACAGATCCGGTCCGTGGTGGCTCAACCTTGCAAATTACAGAACTTGAAGGATCTGCTGCTAACGTCTCGGTGTCTTGGTCCATTCCTCACTGACTTTTGCCGGCATGTACAAGACCAACATAATACTGGGCAGGTGGCCACAATGTTTCGGCTAATTGGTGTAAGTGAACAGGATGAAGCTAGCTCAAACTGGTATCTGTTCAGTGTGCTGGTCACCATGATCTTCAGCCTCTCCAGGTAGCATCAGAGTGGATGAGTGTAAGGAAGGATCCTGACAAGAACATTAGCCAGACTTCCATCTTCAAGAGTGTTTGAATTGCTCAGAGACTCTCGTATGATCATAGTGTGAGATTTCTCCTTTCCCTAAAATCCCTGTTTCTCTTAGCTGAAGGAAAAGTGATGATGTATTTACTCCGGTTCTGTTTCCTTCACACCATGTGTGTGTGAAATGCGACTCCATATCCCAGGATGTCTGCAGGATGGAGGTGCATGACCTGAATGGCATCACAACAACAATCAGGCCCTAAACACTAACATCTAGCTTCCTGAACACCTGCAACATCCTTAAAGAGGCACAGGAGCAGCTGTTCTTCCCCATGAGGCTGTAAGATACCAAATTTAAGTCCTATAGGGCCGACCTAATGATTATTTAAAAAACACAACATTGTTATGAGTTTTTAGTCGTAACTCTTTGGAGAAGTGAGAGAAGCCATCACCCCTCAGAGCTCTCATCTACAGCCCCTCAGAGCTCTCATCTACAGCCCCTCAGAGCTCTCATCTACAGCCCCTCAGAGCTCTCATCTACAACCCCTCAGAGCTCTCATCTACAGCCCCTCAGAGCTCTCATCTACAACCCCTCAGAGCTCTCAACTACAGCCCCTCAGAGCTCTCATCTACAGCCCCTCAGAGCTCTCATCTACAGCCCCTCAGAGCTCTCATCTACAGCCCCTCAGAGCTCTCATCTACAACCCCTCAGAGCTCTCATCTACAGCCCCTCAGAGCTCTCATCTACAGCCCCTCAGAGCTCTCATCTACAGCCCCTCAGAGCTCTCAACTACAGCCCCTCAGAGCTCTCATCTACAGCCCCTCAGAGCTCTCATCTACAGCCCCTCAGAGCTCTCATCTACAGCCCCTCAGAGCTCTCATCTACAGCCCCTCAGAGCTCTCATCTACAGCCCCTCAGAGCTCTCATCTACAGCCCCTCAGAGCTCTCATCTACAGCCCCTCAGAGCTCTCAACTACAGCCCCTCAGAGCTCTCAACTACAGCCCCTCAGAGCTCTCAACTACAGCCCCTCAGAGCTCTCATCTACAACCCCTCAGAGCTCTCATCTACAGCCCCTCAGAGCTCTCAACTACAGCCCCTCAGAGCTCTCAACTACAGCCCCTCAGAGCTCTCATCTACAGCCCCTCAGAGCTCTCATCTACAGCCCCTCAGAGCTCTCATCTACAACCCCTCAGAGCTCTCATCTACAGCCCCTCAGAGCTCTCATCTACAGCCCCTCAGAGCTCTCAACTACAGCCCCTCAGAGCTCTCATCTACAGCCCCTCAGAGCTCTCATCTACAGCCCCTCAGAGCTCTCATCTACAGCCCCTCAGAGCTCTCAACTACAGCCCCTCAGAGCTCTCATCTACAACCCCTCAGAGCTCTCATCTACAGCCCCTCAGAGCTCTCAACTACAGCCCCTCAGAGCTCTCATCTACAACCCCTCAGAGCTCTCAACTACAGCCCCTCAGAGCTCTCATCTACAGCCCCTCAGAGCTCTCATCTACAGCCCCTCAGAGCTCTCATCTACAGCCCCTCAGAGCTCTCATCTACAGCCCCTCAAATTTTAAATCTTCCACCCTTCTCCACTGTCCATACTGTAGCATATTCTAGAAGGTGAACAGTACGTATCGTATTTCACGATCGTATAATGATAGGCATGAAACTTGTGAGAGTGTTCACTCCGCATGGGAGGGATTATCACAGGACACCATTAATGTACTGTATTATATATTGCATTGCCCCCTATAGTTCATAGGTTAGTCACAGTGCAGTATTATTGCCATCTATATAACTTCGTACTGCCAGCCACCTGCATGGTGCACTTATTTATTGCTGCGCTCCTAGTATGTGCACTGCCTCCCTAATTGCCACCTGTGTATTTCTATAGACACACTTACGGCTTTGTATCTAGGAGCATGCAGCAGTGGTGAAAACTCTGCATACCAACAATACACCATCTGGAATACTGATCTTGGACAGACCTACAATGGTACAGCAGTATGTCAGCTGATTATGACACGCAGGGGACGGCTTGGGAACACTCATACCTGTGTACGTCCTCATGGAAAGAGACGTGACTAACAGAGGGTGCCAAACGGATGGGGATATTCTTCCCACAATGCAGCGATCCGGTCCTCGACAGTCTGAATGTGTTGGTGTACTTGGAGTTGAAACTGGGCACTGACGTGGTTAATCTCCAGTGCGGCTGCACTTGTGCTTCTTGAGGATAGTGCTTTCTGTGTAACTCTTCCCACAGTCTGAGCAGTGGTACGGTTTCTCTCCTGTGTGACTGCGCTGGTGCTTTTTAAGAGTACTCGGTGTGGTAAAGCTCCTCCCACAGTCGGAGCAGAAATACGGTTTCACTCCCGTGTGAATGCGCTGGTGTGTTTGGAGATTACTCCGTCTACTGAAATACTTCCCACAGACGGAGCACGGATACGGCTTCTCTCCCGTGTGGCTGCGCTCGTGTGCTCGGAGATGACTCTGTTGATTAAAACTCTGTCCACACTCGGAGCACTGATACGGTTTCTCTCCTGTGTGACTGCGCATGTGCGTTTGGAGAGTACTCTGTGTGGTAAAGCTCCTCCCACAGTCTAAGCAGTGGTACGGTTTCTCTCCCGTGTGAATGCGCTGGTGGATTTGGAGGCTACTCTGCCTACTAAAGCTCCTCCCACACTCCGAGCAGTGATACGGTTTCTCTCCTGTGTGAATGCGCTGGTGTGTTTGGAGATTACTCTGTGTGGTAAAACTCTGTCCACACTCGGAGCAGTGATACGGTTTCTCTCCCGTGTGTACGCGGTGGTGTTTTTGGAGATTACTCTGTGTGGTAAAACTCTGTCCGCACTCGGAGCAATAGTACAGTTTTACACCTATGTGATTGAGCTGGTGTGTTTGGAGAGTCCGCCGTGTAGTAAAGCTCTTCCCGCACTCTGCGCAGTGATACGGTTTCTCTCCAGTGTGAATGCGCTCGTGTGTTCGGAGAGTACGGCGTGTGGTAAAAGTCTTCCCACATTCTGAACACCGGTACGGTTTTTCTCCCGTGTGAATGTGTTGGTGTGTTTGAAGATGGCTCTGTCTACTGAAACTCCTCCCACACTCTGAACACCGGTACGGTTTCTCTCCCGTGTGAACGCGCTGGTGGATTTTGAGAGTACTCCGTTGATTAAAACTCTGTCCACACTCTGAACACTGGTAGGGTTTCTCTCCTGTGTGACTGCGCTGGTGTGTTTGGAGAGTACTCTGTGTAGTAAAGCTCCTCCCACACTCGGAGCACCGATACGGTTTCTCGCCCGTGTGAATGCGCCGGTGTGTTTGGAGACTACTAGGTCGGTTAAAGCTCCTCCCACACTCTGAGCACCGATACGGTTTTTCCTGGATGTGAATTTGCTGGTGTTTCTCGAGGGCACCAATTTCTCCAAAACACTGTCCACACTCGGAGCATAGACACGATGTGGCTTCTGCGGGACCACACTGGTGTTTTCTCAGATCACTCTCTGTAGTAAAACACTGTCCGCACTCTGAACAGTCACGTGTTACTTCTCTTTCTGCAGTCTCTTCTTCCTGCTTGTGGGGTATGTTTGTGTGGAGAGCAGCAGAGGGTGTCGTCTGAGTACTGAAGTCTCTGGATGCCACATCTTCACATTTCATATTTCTGAACTCCGGCAGTATGACAATTGTTCTTGCTGGGGCTTCTTGATGTGTTTGTGGAAGTCAGAACTGTGGAGGAAAGTGGACACTCTGCAGGAGAAAAGGTGGGAGGGGTCAGAGATCAACAGTACATCCAACCACAGTCATGAAACACACAGCTCTTGCTCAGGTACTAAACTAGTCAAATTGAAAAAGGATTGTACAAGTACACGGTGAAATGGAACAACGTTCCTCAAGGCCCATGATGTACAAGATGGCAAGACCATCAATCTAAAACTATACAATATACATCATCTATACCCAGTGCATTAAAGACCACACTGGAGACAGGACAGATACGGTACAGCAAGCTTAGAAAATGGAGAACTGTACAGTGAAGGATGCAGCAGTAGGGCTTTAGCAGACAGGGCATATGAACATAGTGCTCACTGAAGGTAGCAGTAACTGAATACAGCGGTAGCAGAGACTGACAAGTGTCACCAACATTTCCTCATACCAAAGATTAAACTCATCCATAGTGGCTTGTTATATGCACACCAGATAATATTCTTGTTAGGTTAACAGCTTTAAAGAGACCATGCACATAATTCAATAGAACCCTGGCAAACCTTTCGGCCCCACAGAACTTACTTTCTATATCAAATCAATCACAGACATAAGATCGTCTCCCTGTCGTAACAGACTCAGGGAGCAAATCTAGAAAATGCTCAGTCACCAAAGCGGTAGGTTGGATGGAGTAATGGTGAATAGCCCAGCTGTAGAAACCTAAGAGTGTGAGAGGGTGTGCAAGAAAGAAGACGATGTAAATAAGGATAAGCAAGATTGTCTGATCTTGGAAATATGACGTTTAAACTACATAGCTGATATGGGCACCAATCACACGCCTTGCTGTACTGTTTGTGACACAGACTCTAATGGTATATTTTCACCTATGTTTTACAATGTGATAAGTAAATTCTGGGAACTCGTATTATCTGTGTAATCTAATATGTTGGACATTTTGATGAACAAGAACCCCACTCTTTGCTTACTGAATCAGGACACTTCTTACTACTGGACAGTTGCTCAGAAAAGGTTGATATATGCTGGTTTAATTTCACAACAATGGATATTATTTTATCATTATCTTATATTTCTGGAACAGACTACTGTAATATTTGGCTGGTATGGCAAACTGGGTAACACCACTTGTTACTGAGCTACCATGCCAAGTGGGAGATTGGGGTTCAATTCCTGGTCTGGGTGACTATGCTGTGCTACACCAATAAGAACTGTTGGGCAAGACTCCTAACACTACATTGGCCCACCTGTAATATAATTAACCTTGTAAGTCGCTCTGGATAAGAGCGTCAGCTAAATGCCATAAATGTAAATGTATTAAATAGAGCTAAGCCAGAAACTGGTCGGCATGGGATACAGCTGCATCAGCAATTGGAGAAATATTGGTAACTCCTTATATACTAGACTAGAATTCTGGACTACCCTTGCTTGCTCTTGTTCCTATTGCAGAGACCATGTGACTTGTACTTGATAAATTCTAGAAATGCTAATAAAAAACTGATCACAAAAAAAGAAAGTCATGTTTTATCCACCTCTTGATCTCTGATAAGCAGGTTTAAGGGAGTAAGGGGTGGATCTTTAGTGGGTTTAGTACTACGGTAAATCTGGGTTAGGTAGTTTCCCTTCATCCACTAAATTAGACATTTAAAGTTTGATTTATTTCAATACAACAAAAGCAATACTACTCAGTGTCGACTATTTTTCTAGACACATTGTTTAAATTACATCAGAAATTTCAGAAGTAAAGAACCAGCACTTAAAATCCTGTGCTGCTGCTGGTCACAGAATTCCAGAGAACTGCAGAGGTACCAACAATATTGTCCACGTGTGTGTATATACATCATATATAACATATACATACATTTACATACGGTGAAAATCTAGAACATAAACTTCCCACAGCAGTCAAATCTCTCGCTGCCAGATAGAAGTAGGCCACTATGAGCATTACACTGGTACTCAACACAGCCAACATCTAACAACAACAACAGAGATGCCTTTATTAAGATTTCACAGGAACATGTGTTGCATCATCATGCATCCTGCAGGGGTTGGGTCTGAGATCCCAGCTCTTTGGAGCTTTTTGGAGGTGTTGTGGGCTTAATTCCATGAGACAGTGACAAAAGAAGGTGCCCACTTAATAACTGTGACATGCTTACAAAGGCAGTTAAACATGTTCGGGAAAACTACAAAACTCTGTAAGACAGGGATGGGACAGGTGAGGATACAGGCTATGTCATCATTTTTCATAAATAACAGCACCAGGATGTTTTTGTTATTGTCCTGTCAGTCGTGTGACACTTTAACATCTTGCCTCTACATATTAGATAGTATAATTTGTCCATTGCTAGCAGGGTTTGAGGTTTGAGTTTTTACAGCAGGTACTTTTCATGCTAGGAATGTCAAGTTAGCCTGTAGCTGCAGAACATCCATAGTTGCTGGTGTGTGACAGGCTGTCGTGCTGTACTGTACCCTGTACTGGCGAGAGGTCTCGTACACACACCTTAAGTTACATAGTGCTACAGAAGGCATTCCGGACCGGGGAATGACAGAGACACTGTTCTCCCTGTTAGAAGTTCCATCAGACTAAACCTTACAGGATACGCCATCCACCCACACGGTCCTGAGTAAAAGACCAGTCCCTGTGTTAGATCTCACTAGACTAAGACTGACTGCACTGGTAATAATTCTCACTGAGAATCCTGTTATTAATGATTCTCATATTAACCAGGCTTCAGGGTCTAGACCTGTTTTAAATCTGTTTATGATCATGTGTAATACCCTGTTCTAGTTTCCAGTGAGTAATTCATTATCATATGAGTATTTCCTCATCGGTAAAGCCCTGCAGTGTATGGACAGACACTGTAATAACTGAGATACAGAACAGTGCTTTATTGAGTTAAACACACAGAGGTTACAGAACCACTGCACCGGCAAATATACAGAAATACATACCATCCGAAACCCACCCTTCCTTCCTCACCTCGGAGTCCCCACACCGGAGTCCGCGTTTCAAACCTCACACTACAAATTAGGATTTAGGGGCGTGTCGTACACAGCCCACGCCACCAGTGGGCCAGTTTCAGTAGGAAGACAGTAAACAGAGGGAGAGAGTGACGGACAGCTCTTTACCTTCAGCAGATCAGCTCCTGATAGCGCTCAGCTCTTCTTCTCTGCTTTATTGTCTCTGCCGAGCCACAGTTACACAACCAGCGCCCCCACCTGGCCTGCAGCGGAACGACCGGTTAGTCGACAAACCCCGCCTCCTGCGCTACGATTGGCTAGAAGACCCTAAGAGCAGCCCACTGACTGGCTGAGGAACGTTCTCGTTACCAGAGGACCTGCATCAGAGGATCTACAGCGTGTGGAAGACCAGGACTCAGACATCCGGGACATGTGCAGGACCAGCGAGTCCAGATCAGTATGGGAGCAGCAGTGAACTCCTCTAAACCTGGATTAGGATTTCAGAGCTGTGGAGAACCTAGAATTCATTTATAGAGCACTCACTCATACAACGAGGAGCTCAAAGTGCCTTACCCAGAAACGGAACAGCTACCAGGACAGGAGGACAGGAGGAGAGGAGGAGAGGAGGACAGGAGGACAGGAGGACAGGAGGACAGGAGGAGAGGAGGAGAGGAGGACAGGAGGAGAGGAGGACAGGAGGAGAGGAGGAGAGGAGGACAGGCTGACAGGAGGACAGGAGGAGAGGAGGACAGGAGGAGAGGAGGACAAGAGGACAAGAGGACAGGAGGAGAGGAGGACAGGAGGAGAGGAGGAGAGGAGGAGAGGAGGACGGGAGGAGAGGAGGACAGGAGGAGAAGAGGACAGGAGGACAGGAAGAGAGGAGGAGAGGAGGACAGGAGGACAGGAGGAGAGGAGGACAGGAGGACAGGAGGAGAGGAGGACAGGAGGACAGGCTGAAGTCGTTCTATGGCTGTCCTCATCAGCATTAGCTAATCGACATTTCGGTTCTTTAACGGAACATGATAAACACAGTGTGAGGTAGTTTGTAGGGGTAACATGTTTTACTGCCCAACATTCTAAGCGTGTGGACACACAGTCATCAGTGCTGGACATCATGTTTGTATGAAATGTCTACGCTGGACAACGTGACTCCAAAATAATACATAAATAATTACATAACACTATTACTGTATGCAAATTAGTCCAATTATCTCCATGACAACAATAAATATACATAAATAAACCCAGTAATAAATACAGAAATGAGAATTTAGGAAATGTGGGGGAACTGTGAAACAGGCCCGTCATGCCGAGAGCCGAGGTCTCCTTCACTTTACCCTTAATGTCAATCATAAAAGGGTTTGGACAAATAATGACCAGATAATTATTATTCATCTGAAACGTTTTCATGCATGCTCTTCTGTTCTTCTTCTTCTTCTTCCTCACAGGGAGTTTCCACACCTGTCCCTGGTGACGTTCACTTACAGAACATCAGTGAACCACATCATATTAAGTTGTATTGTATATGCACATGGGAAGGCTACTGGGGAGAGGTACCCAGGAACTGATACCCAGGAACTGATACTTCTGCTCTGCTCTCCAATGGACACCGCAGATTCATGCAGGCTGTAGAGTCACATGTCAGACAGCAATCATCTAAAGAAGCACAAAGACGAAAACAGACAGGTTTAATGGTAAGACCTCACACTGCCCAAATGCACATCAGGTGGGAACCATTATAGGGATATACACACCGGCAGTAAACCACCAAAAACCAGCAGAGAGTGACTGTACATAATACTGTACCTCTTCATCCTTCAGCAACCACTGATCAGTCTACACTTGCTAAATTTCCTTCGGGATCAATAAAGAAAGTATCTATCTATCTATCTATCTATCTATCTATTACTGTAAGAAGGCAGTCAGGTTTCAGGTGAATCCATTTACTCTATGTGGCCAATAGTATTCAGACACTCAAACACCACACCCCTGGAGGACCGCAATTGCCAGGTAACATGGAATGGGTCCACGTCTGCTCCATGTAGGCTCTCCACCGGTGTCCCTCAAGGCTCGGTGTTGGGTCCTCTTCTCTTTTCTCTTTACACTCTTTCTCTTGGAGAGGTAATCACTTCTCACGGCTTTTCTTATCACTGCTATGCTGATGATACGCAACTCATGCTTTCCTTCCTATCATCTGATACACAGGTCTGCAACCGCATCTCAGCATGCCTGACCGACATCAGCTCATGGATGACAGCTCACCACCTTAAGCTCAATCCCAGCAAGACTGAGCTGCTGTTCATCCCGAGCACTACAGGTCCTCACCGTGATCTTGCCATCTCATTCGGGAACTCGTTGATCGTCCCGACTGAGGATGCAAGAAGTCTTGGAGTGATTCTGGATGGCCAGTTATCGTTCTCGGCTCATATAGCGAACCTGACTCGGTCATGCAGATTCCTCCTCTACAACATCCGGATACGATCCTTCCTCTCCCAGGAGGCCACCCAGCTGCTGGTCCAGTCTCTGGTCATTTCAAGGCTAGACTACTGCAACTCGCTCCTGGCTGGTCTTCCTCTGCGGACCATCAGACCCTGCAACTGATCCAGAACGCTGCAGCCCGTCTCATCTTCAACCTTCCAAAGTTCACCCACGTCACTCCACTGCTGCGCTCCCTTCATTGGCTTCCTGTAGCTGCCTGCATCAGGTTTAAAACTCTGAGGCCTACAAAGCCAAGAATGGACCAGCCCCTCCATCCTTATGGCAATGGTGAAGAGTCGATCTGTACCTCGAGCCCTTCGAGCTTCAGCTCGACTCAACCCGCCATCCATGAAGACGCAAGTAGTTGTGTAGACTACAAGGGACACCAGGCGTGGAACCTTCTGTCAGTCTCAAAACTGAAGTACACTCTGACCAAACTTACAAAACAGCTTCCCTGGACAATACAAAAGCCCTCAAAACAGGCCTCTCGGAAAGAGGTGGGGAGGATGATCCTGTGTCTTAAATAGAACATGCCAAGTTCCTGTTAAAGTACATGGTCCTCCTCTACTGTCACCTCTGCGTCACTTATACTTCTAGTTTATATGGAGGAACATGTTGCTCCTGAACATGTACAACAACATCTTAAATCTCGATCCTGAGGCATGGTTGAGGTGGTCTTCCAGTTCTCTAGAAGTTTAATATAACGTTTAATTTTCAGTGATGTTACACAACTACACAACAACATTTGACCTCAAAGGTGAAAACAGTAAAACTCAACTCACCCCTGTGTAGGTCAGATGGATGTTTCACTCGTCACACCCGAGCCGGCTGCACCACACACTCGGGACATTTTCATTTCTGTCCCAAGTCAAAAAATCTTTATTGTTTTTTTTTATTATTTGATGCTCAGCTGTTCTATTGTGTTTGTGCGTCTTCCATTTTGAGCGTCTGATCTTTTTCCCCAACACAGGTATGAGGTTTCTCTCCAGTGTGAATGCGCTGGTGTTTCTTGAGGGTACCGCTTTCTCTAAAACTCTTTCCACACTCCGAGCAGGGATACGGTTTCTCTCCGGTGTGAATGCGCTGGTGTTTTCTGAGGGTGCCGCTTTCTCTAAACCTCTGTCCACACTCCGAGCAGAGATATGGCTTCTCCCCTGTGTGAACACGCTGGTGTATTTGGAGATGAATCATCTGACTAAAACTCTTTCCACACTCCGAGCAGTGATACGGCTTTTCTCCCGTGTGAACGCGCTGGTGTTTTTTGAAGGCACCGATTTCTCTGAAACTCCGTCCACACTCTGGACAGTAATACGGTTTCTCTCCGGTGTGAATGCGCTGGTGGGACTCGAGACAACTCTGCGTAATAAAGCTGTGTCCACACACTGAGCAGTGATACGGCTTCTCTCCAGAGTGAGTGTGCTGGTGTTTCTTGAGGGCACCGATTTCTCTAAAACTCCGCCCACACTCTGAGCAGGTATACGGTTTCTCTCCTGTGTGAATGCGCTGGTGGGACTGGAGATGACTCTGAGTTGTAAAACTCTGTCCACACTCTGAGCACTGATACGGCTTCTCTCCTGTGTGAATACGCTGATGTCTTCTGAGGTGACAGCGTCTAGTAAATTTCTGTCCACACTCTGAGCAGGCAAAGGGTTTTTCTCCGGTGTGGACACGGTGGTGTGCATGAAGGTTACTCTGTAAAGTAAAACTCTGCCCGCACTCTGAGCACTGATACGGCTTCTCTCCGGTGTGAATACGCTGGTGTATTTTAAGATTGCTCTGTACAGTAAAACTCTTGCCACAGTCCGAGCAGTGATATGGTTTCTCTCCGGTGTGAATTCGCTGGTGTCTTTGGAGATCGGAGTTATTGGTAAAACTCTTCTCACACTCTGAACAGTGATGGGTTCTTTCTTTTCCTGTAGTCTTTTGCGTTTGTCTGCGAGGTGCGCTCGTGTGGAGAGCAGCAGAGGGCGTTTTCTGAGTACTGGAGCTTCCGGACACCACGTCCTCACAATTCATCTTTTAGAATCCTAGAAATATACTGTTTTCCTTTTGGAGGCTTTTCTTGATGTGTTTGTGAGAGTCAATCAGAAGTACACTGGGAAGGGAACACTAGAAACAGAAGCCTTGCAACACAAGAAAAGAAAAAAAAAATCAACATCAAATCCAACTAAATTATGAAAAATACACAATTTGGTCAGACACTAAACCAGTCAAATGGAAAATGAAAAAGTTAAACTGTAATTCAAAGTCGCATCTCCTGAAACCCAAAACCCAACTCAATTACAGCGTCCTTTTAAACGTGGAACAGATAGCATTCTCAGCATATTCCAATAATTCGGATGAGCATCTGAGAAGATGAGCAGCTAACACTGGCAGGGCACTCCAATGTGACCAAAACTGAGTGCATAAATTAATATTTCACACAGTCGCATTTGTGAAGATCATACATCTATTTATAGGTACTGTGTGTTTGAAAACTATTACTTTTTTTTTTCGTATAGAAGAGTTACAGACAGATATTATATTAATAGTGGGAGCGTATAAAGACAGAGAGGCTGTTTGATGTTATATATAGATGTTATGTTAATAGTCAGAGCGTATAAAGACAGAGAGGCTGTTTGATGTTATATATAGGTGTTATGTTAATAGTGGGAGCGTATAAAGACAGAGAGGCTGTTTGATGTTATATATAGATGGTATGTTAATAGTGGGAGCGTATAAAGACAGAGAGGCTGTTTCATGTTATATATAGATGTTATGTTAATAGTGGGAGCGTATAAAGACAGAGAGGCTGTTTGATGTTATATATAGATGTTATGTTAATAGTCAGAGCGTATAAAGACAGAGAGGCTGTTTGATGTTATATATAGGTGTTATGTTAATAGTGGGAGCGTATAAAGACAGAGAGGCTGTTTGATGTTATATATAGATGGTATGTTAATAGTGGGAGCGTATAAAGACAGAGAGGCTGTTTCATGTTATATATAGATGTTATGTTAATAGTGGGAGCGTATAAAGACAGAGAGGCTGTTTCATGTTATATATAGATGTTATGTTAATAGTGGGAGTGTATAAAGACAGAGAGGCTGTTTGATGTTATATATAGATGTTATGTTAATAGTGGGAGCGTATAAAGACAGAGAGGCTGTTTGATGTTATATATAGATGTTATGTTAATAGTGGGAGCGTATAAAGACAGAGAGGCTGTTTGATGTTATATATAGATGTTATGTTAATAGTGGGAGCGTATAAAGACAGAGAGGCTGTTTCATGTTATATATAGATGTTATGTTAATAGTGGGAGCGTATAAAGACAGAGAGGCTGTTTCATGTTATATATAGATGTTATGGTAATAGTCGGAGCGTATAAAGACAGAGAGGCTGTTTGATGTTATATATAGATGTTATGTTAATAGTGGGAGTGTATAAAGACAGAGAGGCTGTTTGATGTTGTATATAGAGGCTGTTTGATGTTATAGTGGGAGCGTATAAAGACAGAGATGCTGTTTGATGTTATATATAGATGCTATGTTAATAGTGGGAGCGTATAAAGACAGAGAGGCTGTTTGATGTTATATATAGATGTTATGTTAATAGTGGGAGTGTATAAAGACAGAGAGGCTGTTTGATGTTATATATAGATGTTATGTTAATAGTGGGAGCGTATAAAGACAGAGAGGCTGTTTGATGTTATATATAGATGTTATGTTAATAGTGGGAGCGTATAAAGACAGAGAGGCTGTTTCATGTTATATATAGATGGTATGTTAATAGTGGGAGCGTATAAAGACAGAGAGGCTGTTTCATGTTATATATAGATGTTATGTTAATAGTGGGAGCGTATAAAGACAGAGAGGCTGTTTGATGTTATATATAGATGTTATGTTAATTGTGGGAGTGTATAAAGACAGAGAGGCTGTTTGATGTTGTATATAGAGGCTGTTTGATGTTATAGTGGGAGCGTATAAAGACAGAGAGGCTGTTTGATGTTATATATAGATGTTATGTTAATAGTGGGAGCGTATAAAGACAGAGAGGCTGTTTGATGTTATATATAGATGTTATGTTAATAGTGGGAGCGTATAAAGACAGAGAGGCTGTTTGATGTTATATATAGATGTTATGTTAATAGTGGGAGCGTATAAAGACAGAGAGGTTGTTTGATGTTATATATAGATGTTAGGTTAATAGTGGGAGCGTATAAAGACAGAGAGGCTGTTTGATGTTATATATAGATGTTATGTTAATAGTGGGAGCGTATAAAGACAGAGAGGCTGTTTCATGTTATATATAGATGTTATGGTAATAGTCGGAGCGTATAAAGACAGAGAGGCTGTTTGATGTTATATATAGATGTTATGTTAATAGTGGGAGCGTATAAAGACAGAGAGGCTGTTTGATGTTATATATAGATGGTATGTTAATAGTGGGAGCGTATAAAGACAGAGAGGCTGTTTGATGTTATATATAGGTGTTATGTTAATAGTGGGAGCGAATAAAGACAGAGAGGCTGTTTGATGTTATATATAGATGTTATGTTAATAGTGGGAGCGTATAAAGACAGAGAGGCTGTTTGATGTTATATATAGATGGTATGTTAATAGTGGGAGCGTATAAAGACAGAGAGGCTGTTTCATGTTATATATAGATGTTATGGTAATAGTCGGAGCGTATAAAGACAGAGAGGCTGTTTGATGTTATATATAGATGTTATGTTAATAGTGGGAGCGTATAAAGACAGAGAGGCTGTTTGATGTTATATATAGATGTTATGTTAATAGTCGGAGCGTATAAAGACAGAGAGGCTGTTTGATGTTATATATAGATGTTATGTTAATAGTGGGAGCGTATAAAGACAGAGAGGCTGTTTGATGTTATATATAGATGTTATGTTAATAGTGGGAGCGTATAAAGACAGAGAGGCTGTTTGATGTTATATATAGATGTTACGTTAATAGTGGGAGCGTATAAAGACAGAGAGGCTGTTTGATGTTATATATAGGTGTTATGTTAATAGTGGGAGCGTATAAAGACAGAGAGGCTGTTTGATGTTATATATAGATGTTATGTTAATAGTGGGAGCGTATAAAGACAGAGAGGCTGTTTCATGTTATATATAGATGTTATGTTAATAGTGGGAGCGTATAAAGACAGAGAGGCTGTTTCATGTTATATATAGATGTTATGTTAATAGTGGGAGCGTATAAAGACAGAGAGGCTGTTTGATGTTATATATAGATGTTACGTTAATAGTGGGAGCGTATAAAGACAGAGAGGCTGTTTGATGTTATATATAGATGTTATGTTAATAGTGGGAGCGTATAAAGACAGAGAGGCTGTTTGATGTTATATATAGATGGTATGTTAATAGTGGGAGCGTATAAAGACAGAGAGGCTGTTTCATGTTATATATAGATGTTATGTTAATAGTCGGAGCGTATAAAGACAGAGAGGCTGTTTCATGTTATATATAGATGTTATGTTAATAGTGGGAGCGTATAAAGACAGCGAGGCTGTTTGATGTTATATATAGATGTTATGTTAATAGTGGGAGCGTATAAAGACAGAGAGGCTGTTTGATGTTATATATAGATGTTATGTTAATAGTGGGAGCGTATAAAGACAGAGAGGCTGTTTGATGTTATATATAGATGTTATGTTAATAGTGGGAGCGTATAAAGACAGAGAGGCTGTTTGATGTTATATATAGATGTTATGTTAATAGTGGGAGCGTATAAAGACTGTTTGATTATATATGATTAGGTTTAAATCTAATCCTTTTACTCTCACTGTCCTGATAGTCCACTGAAACTGAAATCAGTCTGTAGTTCAGTGGCTGAGCTCTTGTGATACACTATACTAACACTGTTTACAGTAGCTATGACCACGCCTCTTATACAGCATGACGTCACGTGTTTGAACCCACCGCTACCCTGAGGTCTACCTGAGGTTCTGGTTGATGTCTACAGTCATAAAGAACACCCGGCTATCAGACAGTGTATCTGCGATCGCCCGGAAACACAGAGCTCGGCGCTGACAGCAGCTCCACCGCTCAGCT
Source organism: Prochilodus magdalenae (assembly GCA_024036415.1). Taxonomy (NCBI): domain Eukaryota; kingdom Metazoa; phylum Chordata; class Actinopteri; order Characiformes; family Prochilodontidae; genus Prochilodus; species Prochilodus magdalenae. The sequence goes on along the minus strand of JAMWET010007208.1, from coordinate 18,698 downwards.
CAGTCTGGAGGAGGACCTCTGAGTGAGCTCCCTTATTTCCGAACCTCCCTGAGTACACAGAGAGTACTTCTCCTCCGGTTTCAGGAAGAACACAGTAAACAGAGAGAGAGAGTGACGGACAGCTCTTTACCTCCAGCAGATCAGCTCCTGATAGCGCTCAGCTCTTCTTCTCTGCTTTATTGTCTTTGCCGAGCCACAGGTACACAGCTAACGCCCCCACCTGGCCTGCAGCGGAACGACCGGTTAGTCGACAAACCCCGCCTCCAGCGCTACGATTGGCTAGAAGACCCTAAGAGCAGCCCAGTGACTGCCAACACCGTCAGTATTTCAGTGACCGATTATCAGTATACAGGTGCTGGTCATAAAACTACAATATCATGAAACTTTATTATTTATTTCAGTAATTCTATTCGAAATTGATTGGGTCTGGCGTATCGCGTCTTCCTCTTCACAGTACCCCATAGACTTTCTATGGGGTTAAATTCAGGCGAGTTCACTGGCCAGTTAAGAACAGAGATACCATGGTCCTTAAACCAGTCATGGTAGTTTTGGCACGGTGTGCAGGTGCCAAGTCCTGTTGGAGAATGAAATCTGCATCTCCATAAAGCTGGTCAGCAGCAGGAAGCATGAGGTGCTCTAAGACTTCCTGGTAGACGGCTGCATTGACCTCCTTAACGGCCTGCATATGTGTGAAGGTACCATTAACCTCCTGCATACTGGAGTATCCTGGCTGTGGCTGGTGTACTCTGCCTAATTTTCCCCAACAGGTAAGCTGATGTGCTAGATGACTCCAAGCACATTATATCCACCAGATCATGTAGACACCCAAACGTGCTCCCTTAAAACATATACATTCAACAACACTGATATTCATTCTCAATGGAGTTGGACCCAACAGTGCTGCTATCTCTGCCCATGTTCTTACACCACAAGCTTCAGCATTCAGCATTCTGGTTCTATCGGCTTGCTGTGCCCACCCAAACCAAGCTGTTGATGCTTTCTGGTCATTTTTACTTTATAGTTGAAGTTAAAGTCAGCACGGCAATTTAACATGTAGTTGCCACTTATTACCGTTATTACAGATTTCTGTCGATTTTGTCTTTTCCCATCTGTTATTCCTCTGTGAGACTACCAGTCACTGCCCAGCTGCTTCTCTGCACCAGCCTGCCCAGTCTCTGAACCCACTGTGCTGTTGGTCCAACTAGGAAGAATACGTGTTGCTGGCCATGTTCTCCTAGCACGTAGTGCAGGAACCCTATTGTATTTGCTTTCTTCTCTCTCATTTAACCATTTGTGTCCTCTCCCCCAGGTCAACAAGATCTTCTCCACTGGCCCCCTGGTTGTCAGACGTCCTGCTGCGATTCCTCAGACGTCAGCAGTTACAGACCTGTATCACTTCTTTCTTTTCTTTCTAAAATTCTTGAACGTGCTGTGTATAATCAGCTCTCCTTCTTTCTCTTCCAGAACCAGCTTCAGGACATCAACCAGTCCGGCTTCAAACCAGCCCATTCCACGGAAACTGCTCTCATCGCAGTAACTGAGAGGCTTCATGCAGCAAGATCAGCCCAACTGTCCTCGGTTCTGATTCTGCTCGACCTGTCTGCAGCCTACGACACGGTGAACCACAAGATCCTCCTGTCGGTCCTCACCGATCTTGGAATCACTGGCACTGCATGGAAGTGGTCCTACCTGGAGGACCGCCACTATCAGGTAACATGGAATGGGTCCACGTCTGCTCCATGTAGGCTCTCCACCGGTGTCCCTCAAGGCTCGGTGTTGGGTCCTCTTCTCTTTTCTCTCTACACTCTTTCTCTCGGCAGAGTAATCTCTTCTCACGGCTTTTCTTATCACTGCTATGCTGATGATACGCAACTCATGCTTTCCTTCCCGTCATCTGATACACAGGTCTGCAACCGCATCTCAGCATGCCTGACTGACATCAGCTCATGGATGACAGCTCACCACCTTAAGCTCAATCCCAGCAAGACTGAGCAGCTGTTCATCAGGTCCTCACCGCGATCTTGCCATCTCATTCGGGAACTCCTTGATCACCCCTTCAAAGATCTAGCCACACACCAAAAATGGTACAGATTGGCCAGATGGTGGCGCTATAGCGCAAGCCTTTGCGTTTTGTCAAATATCTCCTGAACCTGTGTGACATAGAGCCAAAATTCTTTCTGTGACTTAATGGTAGAAGAATTCTGAAACAACGCCCTGCTGCAACTTTATGGCTTCGCCCACTTTTGCTGCACAAGTTGAACAAGTCTGAGGGTTTTTATGATACCCCAACAATATAGTTTTAGAAAAATTTTGGTGAGTGGCAATAAAATTGCATTCATGTGATGCAGTGCACTTAGCTTAACCGCTTTCCCGATACAAGTCTGTTAGAAATCTTGTTAGTTTTTCTGCAATTATACAGTGTATGGTCACGCCAATTAACAAACTAGTCTCATGATTAGTTTCATGATATCACCTCAAAACTGGTTAGGATTATTCAGTGGAGTCTCAAAGTAAATAATTATATTTAAAACATTCACATTTTTGTACATCATGCATGCAGTACATAAATCAGTAAGTGCGTTATGAATTTTCTGACACAAGGGGCTATAATTACATCAAATATAAACCAGTTGTGATCAAACTTGGAATAAATGTCTCAAAATATGAATAGACTGATAAACAGAGCCTTCCTGTAAATTTTGGCATAAATAGTTCTCAATGGGTCAAAACAGAGCAGTACTTTCAATAAAAACAATGTTTAATCTCCTGGTCAAGCACTTCCTTTTATTGACCACGAGATGGAGCCAAATACAAATGAATGGCATACTGCCAAGTAACATGAGTGAAAACTGCCTGAGCCTTTCTTATTAAACACAGCTCATAATTTAATTTTCTTCATCTTGATTGATCTAGAACCAATCTAAGAAGTAAATTAAATATTTAACAGTAAAGGCTGACTTTGTTGTTTTAAATGGTTCCAGCGTGTGATTTAATAAGTGTGACCAGGCTGTACTGAGTCCCTTGCCTTCCTTTAAATCTGAGGGGTTTACAGGTTGAATGTTACCCAGGTTGTGTGCTAGAAAGTCATGAGAGAGGTGTTTTCAATTGCTTCATTTTTAAAGGTTTCTGACATAAGTGATGATAATTATATCACAGATTGCCCGATTGTGATCAAACTTGGGATACATGTCTAAAACATTGCTTTGACTGAAAATCAGACCATGAGTCTAAATTTAGACCTGATAAGGCCTTAGTGGGCCTATATATGGCTGCATTCATTGTGAGCATGTGTCTTAATTTGCTTTTGTAGTACAGTTCCTTTTTTGACCACTAGATGAAGCAATATGACCAGTAATGGATAAGGTCTGACTTAGCCATGTGGTCTGTCCAGGCTGAGATTGCTTGGCCCCCTGAGATCGCCGCTTGGGCTATATTTCTCATTGCTTTTTGAAGTAGCATTTCTTCATACCCATGCTTCAGCTCTACCAAAATTAAAATCTATTTGCGAGGTTGCTTACAATTGCATTTTCATTGTTGGTGAACATCACTGGCACTACTGTCAAGTGCATGTTGTATGTTGAGAGAGATTTGGTTTGGGTGTGTTTTTTAAAACTGGTCTGGAGCTTGGTTTTCTTATATTTAAGTGCTAGCAGTGTAATGTATGTTTAATGCATTTGCTGGACTAGCCGTATCTTGAAACTATTACCAGCTGGCTTAGACACAACTCCCTTGGATAAGGAGGGAAAAGTTAGTTAATGTAGCAAGAATGAAAGTCAGGAATAAGAGAGTTTGGTGGGTGATGCCACAGCGGTCACCTCTGCTCTCATTAAATAGGCTAATAATAGGCTAATGACAATTATGACTGATAGGCATACAATCCTCTGAGTACTACACCAACAACCAACTTTCTTTAGTTCATTACATAAACCTAAACTATTACGCCAGACTGTGTTTGACTTGGTGTGCTGTTTGCTATGAGGGAAAGGTAAAGGGCATTATTTTGCACATAGAAAAAAAAAAATAGTGAGTGTAACCTATAGCATCTATATGACTGTTTAATATTTATGTAAGAGAAAAGGAGTCTGATTCCGGCAGGGTTTCATCCATGCATGTGTCTGTACCTTCATTAAAATCAATGCTTGTAAATATTCAAAGCAAATTAAATTGCTGGGAGATCTGATATATATATATATATATATATATATATATATATATATATATATATATATATATATATATATATACGCATGGTGGAGATGGTGGAGCGGATGGATGCCAGTGTTTCAGGGTGCTCCACGGTCTGTTACCTTCTGGTTCTGTCCTTTTAGCCAGGCTGTAACAGTCAGATGCCGGAGTTGCTGCCACACTCTGGAAATGTTCATACACTGTGCTCTGTAATTATTCCCAAACAGAACTAACTGTGCCTCTGTCCTCTCACCGAGCTAATGGCTGCCCTCCGGTCCGGCTCGCTACTGAAGCCTTCCTGCTGCACGCCTCTGACAAGCTGCCTACTTGCCCAGCCAGACACTGAAGGAAGACTGAGCGGGTCTCCATGCTACCTGCCCCTAACCAGCTTCTCGCCTGCCCGACCTAACGCCGATAAGGACTAACGAGGCTTTCCCACTGCAGACTCATTTTTCCGCTATTCCTACCAAACTGGACTGATCGTCACCACGGCGACTAGATCAGCATAATTAGATACTTAACTGATGTTACTTGAACAATTTCAAATTGTAGTTTGGACCAGAGGAGGATGGGTTCCCCCCGCGTGAGTCTGGTTCCCCCCGAGGTTTCTTCCTTCTGCTTAAGGGAGTCTTTCCTTGCCGCTGTTGTCACTGGCTTGCTCACCAGGGTCTTCTTCCTTTTCTCTCCTTAATGAATTATTACTGATTACTGGAAAGCTGCTTTGAGACAACATCAGTTGTTAAAAGCGCTATATAAATAAATTTGATTTGATTTGACGTACTGAAAACACAACAACGGAGCTCCTGGCTGTCCTGCACTGTGGAAGCTTGGTCTGCGTCCTGCTGACCCATCTGATCACGCAGCTACTAAACTACAGATCAGACGTTTATTATTCTACCCTACAAACAGTATACGCTTCTTTCTTGAGTCTTCCTTCCTAACTAAGGGAGGTTCTTCTTGCCTCTGTCGCCCGTGGCTTGCTCATTGGGGGCTCGAACACCAGATTCTGTAAAGCTGCTTTGTGACATCTGTTGTAAAAAGTGCTATATAAATAAATGTTGACTTGACTTACTCCTCAAAATAGTACAGGTCAGAGTCAGGAGCATCTCCTCTGTGTGTTTTACATCATCCCTTCTCTGAATCTAAACTGTTTAGTCACATCAGAGGACATTTAAGTCAAGAGACTGTGACGTGTCCATGTAAGAATTATTATCATGGGACAATTGTCTATTTCTCAGTCAACTCACACACCACCAGAACAGTGTTTGGTCAGGTTTTTCTGATGTCTTTTATTCAACTTCAAGCCGTACTTCTTGAAGTCACTGATGATTGGTCTTAGAATCAGTTAAAACGTAATGTAGCTTTGTTATTTCTTAAAACGCAAGCAGTCCTGCACGGGTCAAATTCAGTTGCACAAGAAATAGTTGACCATTTACATCTGTTAACCCTAACCCTAACACTGGCCACAGCATTGCTAACTCTACACTGGATAATTTTGTTGGAGTTGTCATGAATTCTAATTTTAAATTCTGATGTCCTATGTAGTGCCACATCTAAAGGTGCAGACTTGTCTTCGTTCAAACAGAGAAAAACATTCATTCAGCAGAACTACCCACTTGTAATGCCAGTAGAGTACAAGTTAGGACTACCTGGACACACTAATGTGAATGTTCCAGTTCTCCAAATGATCCAGAAGTTGTTCAGAAACGGTGACATTCACAGCAAGATCACTGTACTTTCACCACAGGTGATTAAGGGGATTTTCTGGAGTCATTCAGAGCAGAGTATGTTTGCAGATTCTGTCTGGCCAGCAGTGAAGAATTTCAAATTAAAGTCAGACAATTTATCCAGAGAACCAACGTTAGCCATGACTCATGTTCAAAATCACTCTTGTGGCAGCCAGTATGGTGTGAAAGGAGACATGTTCCTCATGAGTCACTGTAACACTTCCATCCGATCACTGGTTTTCCACCAGATGTACTTCATGATTTTTTGGAAGGTACTGTTCCCATCAAACTGTCTATTTGCATTAAAGAGCTGATCAGAAAGAAGTACCTCCCACTGAACCAAAATATATAGTTTCCCTATCAGTACTCAGATAAGGTTGACAAACCTCATCCCATTCCCAAAGCAGTCATGTCCAGAGGTGCAATAGGAGGCAAGGTACATGGAAAATGCCACTCTTCCACTACTTGTAGGCAGTCTTGTGCCAGAGGGAGATGGTGCATGAGCAGTTTTGATGGAGCTGGAAGACGTGGTTGAACTGGCTTTGTGCCCATCATTTACAGATGAAAACTTTTAATGCAAAATCACTGATCACAGGCGAACACTAAAAGAGGTTTTCCCAGGGTGGACTCCAGCCTAAGCACCACATGTGTAGCATTATCCCCTCTAGTCAAATGCTATGGTCCCCTGTTGCACCTATGCACCATGTGGTTTGAAGGGAAACATTGTTCTTTAATAATCGTTGTGCATGACGTCGAGAACTTCAGAAATGTTTTCAAGACACCAGCAACCAGACACCATTACATGATTGCATAATCATCTCAGTGCACCTTCATTTTTCAAACCCAAAACACAAACATGCAGAATTGATGTAGTAACACAATTTACAGCACTTCAGAGGTCAGTGTTGGTGAACATGTCATTGGCATGTTTGTATCTGTTGGATCTGGGGGCCTGCCCAAATTCAGCAAGATCTATTTTTCTGTGTTCTGAATTTCACTCATGGTATGTAGAACACCTTTGTTCTATGAGCTGTCACCCAGAGTAGCTGGTCTGTCCATCCCTCTACCATCTGCTCAATGATGTGTTCACTGCATACAAGATTAATAGTTGATTTTTGTTGACTCCGAAGAGGTTCATCCCAGTGAAGCAGGTGAAGACTGTTCTAGCGTGAGTTTCTTTTTATGATTGTGTTTTAAAAAACATTTTGGTTCTGTATAAAGTGACTCATCTGGATATTACCTCTCAACCCTCAGAAGCCTCAGCCTGTGCTTTATGGGCAGTTTACATGGTTATTTTCAGGGAAGGGTAAACTTCAAAACTGGTCACATACACTATATAGGCAAAAGTATTTTGACATCTACAGGAGCGTTTAATATCCCATTCCAAATCCATAGGCATTAATATGGAGTAGTGTCACGTCCTGTCTAGTCCAGCCCCCGTTTATCTACGTGTTCTCTGGCTTTCCGTTTCTGTCTTCCTCTTGCCATTTCCATGTGCCTTTTGTTGTCCTGTGCCATGTGCTTCTGTTTGTTTTGGTTATTGCTCCTCCTGGCTATGCCCCCTTGTCAGGCCCCTCACCTGTCCCTAGTTTGTAGCTCCACCCCTTTCCAGGTGTTTCTTGTTAGTCCTTGCTGTTTTATACTCCCTGTGGTTCCCTTTGTTCTTGCTTGGTGTTTTGTCTATGTCAGTTGTTTTTGGAACCCTGGTCCAAGGTAGTGTTTCTTAGTTTTCCTAGTGTCTTTGGTTTTTGTATTTTCTTGTTAGTTTTACATAAAAAAAAGACTTGGACTTGCATCCTGTCTCCTTGTCGTGTCCAATATTACATAGCAACAAGTCAACTTCATGCTGGCGATTGGGACATTGCTTATATATTAAACTTGCTCAGAAGGCCTCAGCAGGCCCGCCTGGCTCCAGCGACTCCTGTCCAGCCTTGCTGCAAGTCTCCGTTTCAGTTTCCTGTCTAGGCTTACAATTCTGGTTCCATGTTTTCCTCCATGTGTAACCCATCTCCTCTTCCAGGTTTTGTTCGTCTCTGTGACTTTGTGTGTGACTGTGTGTCCTTTTGCCTGTCACTGTTAATGTTCAAGTTCCTGTGCCATCAGGGTTGTCTACCTGTTCCAGTTAATGTCTCTGTCCCCGATCTGTTACCATTTCTGTTCCTGTTTTCCTGTCATCATTACTTCAGTCCTTTGTCTGGTCCCCTGTTGAGTCGCCTGTTCAGTTTCCTGTGGTAATGTTGCTAGTGTCTTAGTTCTGTTTTGGGCTACAGAGAAGGTAATGCAGACTTTGAAATGTCAAGTTGACTAGATACCAAAAACATGACATTTTGGAGAACCTTGCTTATGCCATTTTTGGCTTTAAGGCTTACCCAAGTGACGGAGCAATAGCATGTACAGCTGAAATCCTAGTTTCCAAACATCTGTGTCTGAAAGAATTTGGATCTGACAAGTTTGAATGGATGAAAGGACAGCATTAAGTTCAACAGCACAAGATGCCTGGAAGTGTTTATTGGGTGTTGCTAGAAGGTTTTGATTAGGATATGTTATTCTGCTATTTAGGTAGGCTTTGGGTTTTCATTTACTTTGACTTAAAATCTGCCAGTTACTAGGCTGTGTTTCTAGCTTGCTGAATCTAGAGTTAATTGTAATCACCATTTTCAGCTGTGTTCAAGTTGTTCCAAGGTCTGAATCGCAGGAAGTGACTTGAGGCAGATAAAGCCTAACCCTAGAGGTGTGTAGAGGTCCTTCAATGTAGATGACTACCATCAACCTTGCAACATCCTGGACCTGATTTTCAATAGACCTACCTCTGCGCTGAATATCACAGTAACCCCCTTCACTGCTTAGATCATCACTTTCTTTCACTCTCTCCTGACCATGTCACCACTCCACATTCTTCACATTCTTCCTTCAGTCGGCATAATCTGCATTCTATCTCTCCCTCTTCTCTTGCTTCAACCATCCTCACTACCCTCCCCCACCCTGACTTATTTTCCTTTCTCTCCCTGAAAACGGCTACAGATAACTTCCATTCTTCACTCTCATGTGGAATTAACCATTTGTCCTCTCTCTCCCAGGTCAACAAGATCCTCTCCACCTGCCCCCTGATTGACAGATGTCCTGCAGAGCAACCAGAGAGAGCTGAGAGAAGCCGAGAGTAAGTGGAGATCTCAGCATGACTCTGACCTGTATCATACCAAACCATCCTCTCTTAGAGGACTTTGTCACCTTCTTTAAAGAGAAGGACTGCCAGTACCAGGTAACATGGAAAGGGCCCACGTCTGCTCCACGCAGCCTCTCTACCGGTGTCCCTCCCTCATGTTTTCCTTCCCATCATCTGATACACAGGTATGCAATCACATCTCAGTGTACCTGACTATCAGCTCATGGGTGGCTAGCCACCTTAAGCTCAATCCCAGCAAGACTGAGCTGCTGTTCATTCCCAGCATTACAGGCCCTTACCATGATTTTTCCATCTCATTCAGGAACCCCTTTATCACCCCAACTGAAGATGCAGAAAACCTTGGTATACACATGTCCAGACTCTTGTCGTGGCTCCCAAATAGAGTAATGAACTCCCTCTTCATATGCAGACTGAAGACCCATCTCTTTGTAAAGCACTTGAGTGAGCACTAGTGGATGTGTTATGTGGAAATACTTTGTTCTTGCACTTCTACTGACCCTAACCTTCCTTCTCTATAGGTGCGAGTGCTGGGTTGGGGTTGCCAGGTTATGCACTTATGCTTTATATATGTCTGTGTATTGTTCTCTCTAGGTATCAGCACTGACCCTTGTTCGGGCAGCGTCGGAGCTCATGGTGAGGTTTAGACTCTAACCTTTCTGTGCTAGCTGAAAAACATTATCCAATGGAACACTAAGCACGACTGTAAGTTGCTCTGGATCAGAGCGTCTGCTAAATGCCTTGCATGTAAAGGGTAATGTAACTCAAACTCTCTTAATCTCAAAGTGAAGTGTCTGACTGCACCCATGGTCAACAAGCCAGTGACCCTGTGGGGTCAGTCCACTTTGGTTATGTGACGTCTTGGTGATATTATGCCCTAACACTAGGGTTTTATTGGGTAACTTGGTGATATTAAGTGCTAGGTTTCTAGAGTTGGTTTCTATTTGGTAATATGGCACACTCGTCGTAATATGATTATAGAATGGGCAAAACCTTGGTAATATGGGTCATCATGGTTAAATAATGAAGTCCAGTGGGCTTTAGCATGCACTTTAAGCCTATGTGGACAATTTGGTGATATAGGACGCCTTGGTAATGTGACCCCAACTCGATGAAAAAACGGTCAAATCTCAAGGTGAAGTGTATGACCACACTCATGGGCAACAGGGCAGTGACCCTGTGGGGTCAGTCCACTTTGGTAATATGCTTTGCCAACCTGGTTTGCTAACCCTAACTAACTGTGGGGTATTCTTGGGTTACTTACTGATATTGAGTGCTGGGTTTCTAGAGTTGATCACATCCATCTTGGTGATATAGGACACTTAGGTAATATAATGCAGTTCAATGGATTTTAGGGTTGAATTCCAGGCCTGTATGTATACTTGGGTAATATAACCCTAAATCTATGAAGAAGTGATCAAATCTCAAAGTGAAGTGTATGACTGCACTCAGCAAACAGGGCAGTGACCCTGTGGGGTCAGTCCACTTTGGTGATATGCTTTACTACCCTGGTTTGCTAACTCTAACCAACCCTAGCGCTAGGGTTTTGTTGGGTTACTTGATCTTAATGTCTGGTTTCCTAGAGTTGATGGATCACATCCACCATGGTAATATGGGACATCATGGTAATATAACACTTGCTCTATGAAGTGGTCAAGTCTCAAGGTGAAGTGTGTAACTGCACTCAGTCAACAGGGCAGTGACCCTGTGGGGTCAGTCCACTTTGGTAATGTGCTTTGCCAACCTGGTTTGCTAACCCTATACTAGGGTTTCTTTGGGTTACTTGATATTAGATGCTGGGTTTCTTGAGTTGATCACATCCACCTTGGTAATATGGGACACTTTGGTAATATAATGCAGTTCAACGGATTTTAGGGTTGAATTTTGACATGTATGGACACTTTGGTAATGTGGGACATGTTGGTGATATGATGCAATGGGAGCTGAATTGTTAATATGGGACGTCTTGGTAATTACAATGAAAGTCAATGGACTTTAGGGTTTACTTTGAGCCTGTATGGACACTTTGGTAATATGGGACGACTTGTTAATAAAACACTAACTCTTTGAAGAAGAGGTCAAATCTCAAAGTGAAGTGTTTGACTGCACTCATGGGCAACAGGGTAGTAACCCTGGTTTGGGAATATGCTTTGCTAACCTGGTTTGCTAACCCTAAGGTTTTATTTGGTTACTTGGTGATATTAAGTGATGGAGTTTCTAGAGTTGATTGATCTCATTCAACTTGGTAATGCAGTTTGATGGATTTTAGGGTTGAATTTCAGCCTGGATAGACACTTTGGTGCTATGGGAAGTCTTGGTATCTCTTATTTAATCTGTAGTTTACACTTTTGCTCTCCCACTATGTGTTTTACAATACCCTTTCTTCCATCTCACAGACCTACATCCCATGCTCACCACAGGACGCACAATACCAGCAGTCTCCTCTGTACCCCACAGTTATCACCTCCTTAGACCAGTGTGGTTGGTGGCTCTAGAATTATTTTGAATCATTGTGATTGATCAACCTCCTTGTCCTCTAGGTAACTTCATCCACAAGCTAGACACTCTTCTGAGTCTCTTTCCTTTTAATAGATCCACATTTCTTCTCCTTAGCCACTTCAACTACCCCACAGAAGTTGCATTCAATTTGCCTGGACCCACTGCCACCATCCTCCACCCTCAATCCGCCAGTCTTTCCTCTGTCCCCGCTCCTCCTTCCGTTAATCGTTATCCTCGTGCCACAAATTCCTTAACCTGCTTTTCTTCTCTTTCCACAGATGCCATCCTACAGCTACTGGAATCCAGCAACCTAACTACCTTCCCATTGGATCCCATCCACACTGCTCCAGTCAGTCTTCCTGGACCAGCTACCCTTCATCTCCTTCCTTATGAATGGTTCCCTGTCATCAGGTCACGTTGTGACACAGCCACATGAAAGGTGTTTTTAGAGGGTGTGTGTGGCACATTTAATTTAAAGAAAGGAGTTTAAAACTTAAAGCCTTGCAAGGTTAAATTTTCTGTTGTGCTACCGTAGAAAATAAATGAGTCTTGCTATTCATGGTCAAATAGGGGACCAGAATGACTGTTTGCTAAACCAACCTAGCACTGTCACTTTAAAAATCTCCCTGGAAATGGAAGGGGTGGAGCCACAGCAGCAGCATTTCCTGGTGGAGCCACTGGAAGGAGAGAGACAAGATGGTGGCAGAAGACAGAGAAATGTTTGGTTAACTAAAGGGAGTTAACAACAAAAGCCTCCAATTCTTTGTCCTTACACCTTCTACCTGTGAATGGGCAGACCGAGGGGGGGACCAAGCAGGTTCCAGATCTTGACTCCCAGATTAGTGGATTTACTGGAAGCATGAGGATAGGCCAGCCATTGCCGGTGAGATCCATCTGTTTTTTTATTTATTTATTTTTTTTGTACTTGGTTGCAATGAATTGCTAAGGACTTAACTTTTGTGTATTTTTCGGTTTTTGCATTTTGGATTTTCTTGGACCTTGGGAGTACTGGGAAGAGGGTTATGGATTTTTGTTAAAATTGTATGGTGTGGGGGTTTTTCTGTATTGTGCTTTGGTCAAATACACTTGGATATAATTACTTTTTTTTTTTTTTTTTTTTTTATATTTGTGGCAAGTTACACAGGGTCTATCATGTTTAGGTGTCTCATGTTTAGGTGATTGTTACAACGTTCCACAGCCATTCAAGACCGTCAGTGGTTCACATCTTGAAGAAACCTTTGCTGGATACCTCAGACATCAGCAGTTTCAGACCGGTATCACTTTGTTTCTTTTCACTGTAAAACACTTGAGCATGCAGTTTACAATCAACTCTGCTTTTTTTCAGGCCCCAACCAGTGTGGCTTCAAACCAGCACATTCAACTGAAACTGCCCTCACTGCGGTGACTGAGGATTCAGACGGCAAGATCAGCCAACCTGTCCTCAGTTCTGATTCTGCTTGACCTGTCTGCAGGCTTCAACAGGGTGAACCACAAGATCCTCCTGTCAGTCCTTACCGATCTTGGAATCACTGCCACTGCATGGAATCCAGGCAAGACTGAGCTACTGTTCGTCCCCAGCACTGCTACTGAAGATGTAGGAGGCCTTGGTAGACACATGTCCTGGCTCCCTGAAGGTGTAATGAGCTCCCACTGGCTGTCTGAACAGCTGAGTCTCTGGCAGTTTTCATATGCAGACTGAAGACCCATCTCTTTATAAAGCATTTATTTGGGTATCTTGGTTATCTGAAGTGCTGGCGGTCTGGAGTTGATTGATCCCATTCACTTTGGTAATATGGGACACTCTGGTAATAGAATGAAGTTCAGTGGACTTTAGGGTTAAATTTGAGCCTGTATAGACACTTTGGTAATATAACCCTAACTCTGAGAGTGTCCCATCTTCATATGATTATAGAATGGGTCATATGGGCCATCTTAAAGTCCAGTGGGCTTCTGCATGCACTTTAAGCGTATGTGGACAATTTAGTGATATGGGACGTCTTCGTAATATAACCCTAACACTATAAAGACGTGGTCAAGTCTCAAGGTGAAGCTTATGACCACACTCACCGGCAACAGGGCAGTGAGTCTGCTGGGTCAGTCCACTTTGGTAATATGCTTTGTTAACACTAACTCTGGGGTTTTATTGGGTTACATGCTGATATTGAGTGCTGGGTTTCTAGAGTTGATTGATCCATCCATCTTGGTAATGTGGGACACTTTGGTAATATAATGCAGTTCAAGGGTCTTCAGTGTTTACTTTGAGCCTGTATGGACACGTTGGAAATGTAACCCTAACTATGAAAAAGTGGTCAAATCTCAAAGTGAGGTGTATGACCGTGCTCAGTCAACAAGCCAGTGAAGCTGTGGGGTCAGTCCACTTTGGGTTACTATTGGGTTACTTGATATTAAGTGCTGGGTTTCTAGGGTTGATTGGCTGCATTGACTTTGGTAATGTGGGACACTTTGGTAAAATTATAAATTTCAATGAAGTAGGCTTGAATTTGAGCCTGTATGGACTTTGGTAATATGCGATCTTGGCAATATAACCCTAACTCCATGAAGGGTGGTCAAATCTCAGTGTATGACTATACTCGGTCAACAGGGCAGTGACCCTGTGGGGTTAGGCCAGCTTTGGTGATATGCCTTACTACCCTGGTTTGCTAACCCTAGGGTTTTATTGGGTAATTTGATCTTAATGTCTGTTTTTCTAGAGTTGATGGATCACATCCACCTTGGTAATATAGGACATCTTGGTAATATTACATTTACTCTATGAAGTGGTCAAATCTCAAGGTGAAGTGTATAACTGCATTCGGTCATCAATGGGTTACTTGGTGATATTAGATGCTGGGTTTCAAGAGTTGATTACATCCACCTTGGTAATGTGGGACATCTTGGTAATAAAATGAAGTTCAATGTATGCTAGGGTTGAATTCCAGCCTGTATGGACACTTTGGTAATATGGGACGTCTGGGTAATATAACCCTAAATCTATGAAGTGGTCAACAGGGCAGTGACCACACTCCGTCAACTCAGTCCACTTTAGTGATGTGCTTTACTACCCTGGTTTGCTAACCTTAACCCTAGGGTTTTATTGGGTTACTTGATCTTAATGTCTGGTTTTCTAGAGTTGATGGATCACATCCACCTTGGTAATTTGGGACATCATGGTAATATGACACTTACTCTATGAAGAAGTGGTCAGTTTTCAAGGTGAAGTGTATAACTGCACTCAGTCAACAGTGCCCTGTTTTGTCAGTCCACTTTGGTATTATGCTTTGCTAACCCTAATACTAGGGTTTCATTGGGTTATTTGATGTAAGATGCTGGGTTTCTAGAGTTGCTCACATCCACCTTGGCAATATGGGACACTCTGGTAATATAATGCAGTTCAATGGTTTTATGGTTGAATTTTAGAATGTATGGATGCTTTGGTAATATGGGACATGTTGGTGATATTTCACCATAATTCTATGAAGTGTACATCTAGGTGATATGATGCAATGGGAGCCGAATTGGTAATAAGGGACATAAATGGTAATAAAATGAAGTTCAATGGACTTTAGGGTTGATTTTGAGCCTGTATGGACACTCTGGTAATAAAGGACTCGTTAATAAAACCCTAACTCTTCAAAGAGGTCAAATCTCGAAGTGAAGTGTATGACCGCACTCATGGGCAACAGGGTAGTAACCCTGTGGGGCCAGTCCACGTTGGGAATATGCTTTGCTAACCCTAAGGTTTATTGGGTTACTTGGTGATTATTAAGTGATGGAGTTTTAGAACTGATTTATCACATTCCACTTGGTAATGCAGTTCAATGGATTTTAGGGTTGAATTCCAGCCTGTATGGACACTTTGGTGCTATGGGAAGTCTTGGTATCGCTTATTTAATCTGTAGGTTACACTTTTGCTCTCCCACTATGTATTTTACAATAACCTTTCTTCGATCTCACAGACCTAGAAGATCCCATGCTCACCATAGGAAGCGCAATACCAGCAGTCTTCTCTATACCCCACGGTCATCACCTCCTCAGACCAGTGTGGTAGGTGGCTCTAGAATTATTTTGATTCATTGTGATTGATCAACCTCCTTGTCCTCTAGGTAACTTCATCCACAAGCTAGACACTCTTCTGAGTCTCTTCCCTGTTGATGATGGAGCTACACTTCTCCTGCACACCTACCAAACCATCCTCTCAGCGGAATGACATTTGCAAAGTCATCTTTCTACAGGGGGAAACTGCAGGAATCTGCGCATGACCCATGCAAGCTCTTGAGTATTTTCTTCTCTCCCCCTCCACCCTCTTCCCGTCCCCCAGAGGACCTTTTTTTTGTTTTGTTTTTTTGTAGTTGGTGCAATGCATTGCTAAGGACCTAACTTTTGTGTATTTTTCGGTTTTTGCATTTTGGATTTTCTTGGACCTTGGGAGTACTGGGAAGAGGGTTATGGATTTTTGTTAAAATTGGATGGTGTGGGGGTTTTTTCTGTATTGTTTTGGTCAAATACACTTGGATATAATTAGCTTTTTTTTGTGGCAAGTTACACGTTTTTTAATTTTTTTTATTTTGTGTGCATGAGTTTAAGTCTGGATACTGCATTGGCTTTTATGTGTAAATAGTGCATCCTCTGACTATATTGTAACCCCTAAACTTAACAAGTCTAGGTGATTGTTACAACGTTCCAGTGGTTCACATCTTGAAGAAACCTTTGCTGAGTACCTCAGACATCAGCATTTACAGACATGGTATAACTTTTGTTTCTTTTCTCTGTATAACACTTGAACATGCAGTTTACAATCAACTCTTTAGATTTTTTTTTTTTCACTCCCAGAACCAGCTTCAGGCCCCAAGCAGTGTGGCTTCAAACCAGCACCATTCAACTGAAACTGCCCTCACTGCGGTGACTGTGAGATGAGATGTAGGAGGCCTTGGTAGACACATGTCCTGGCTCCCAGAAGGTGTAATGAGCTCCCACTGGCTGTCTGAACAGTTGAGTCTCTGGCAGTCTTCATATGCAGACTGAAGACCCATCTCTTTGTAAAGCACTTGAGTGAGCACTAGTGGATGTGTTATGTGGAAATACTTTGTTCTTGCACTTCTACTGACCCTAACCTTTCTTCTCTGTAGGTGCGACTGCTGGGTTGGGGTTACCAAGCACTTATGCTTTATATATGTATGTGTATTGTTCTCTCTAGGTATCAGCACTGACCCTTGTTCGGGCAGCATCTGAGCTCATGGTGAGGTTTAGACTCTAACCTTCCTGTACTAGCTGGAAACATTATCCGATGGAACACTAAGCACGACTAAGTCGGTCCAGGTCAGAGCGTCTGCTAAAGGCCTTGCATGTAAAGGGTAATGTAACCCAAATTTGAAGAAATTGTCAAATCTCAAAGTGAAGTGTGTGACTGCCCTCATGGTCAACAAGCCAGTGACCCTGTGGGGTCGGTCTTCTTTGGTTATATGTGACATTAGACCTTAACACTAGGCTTTTATTGGGTAACTTGGTTATATTAAATCCTAGTGGTCTGGAGTTGATTGATCCCATTCACTTTGGTAATATGAGACACTCTTTCTTATGCACTTTAAACATGTGTGGACAATTTTGTGATATGGGACCTCTTGGTAATATAACACTACAAAGACGTGGTCAAATCTCAAGGTACAGTGCATGACCACACTCACGGGAAACAGGGCAGTGACCTTGTGGGGTCAGTTCACTTTGGTAATATGCTTTGCTAAACTGGTTTGCTAACACTAACTTTGGGGTTTCATTGGGTTACATGCTGATATTGAGTGCTGGGTTTCTAGAGTTGATTGGTCCATTCATCTTGGTAATATGGAACATGTTGGAAATGTAACCCTAACTCTATGAAGAAGTGGTCAAATCTTAAAGTGAAGTGTATGACAGCGCTCACGGTCAACAAGCCAGTAAAGCTGTGGGGTCAGTCCACTTTGGGTACTATTGGGTTGCTTGATGATATTAAGTGCTGGGTTTTTAGGGATGATTAGTCGCAGTCACTTTGGTAAAATTATGAAGTTCAGTGGACTGTAGGGTTGAATTTAAGCCTGTTTTTTTGGTAATATGGGATGTCTTGGCAATATAACCCTAACTCCAAAAAGAGTGGTCAGATCTCAAAGTGTATGACTGTACTTAGTCAACAGGGCCGTGACCCTGTGGGGTTAGGCCAGCTTTGATTTTAGGGTAGCCTTACTACCCTGGTTTGGTTAACCTAACCCTAGGTTATTATTGGGTTATTTGACCTTTAATGTCTGTTTTTCTAAAGTTGATGGATCACATCCACCTTGGTAATATGGGATGGCTTGGTAATATAACACTCTATGAAGAGGTGTTCAATTCTCAAGGTGAAGTGTATAACTGCACTCGGTCAACAGTGCAGTAACCTTGTTGGGTCAGTCCACATTGGTAATATGGGACATCTTGGTAATACAATGCAGTTCAATGGACTTTTGCATGCTCTTTGCATGCTGCTCAGATCTTGCTAATAACTCCAATAAGAAGTGGTCAAATCTCAAAGTGAAGTGTATGACTGCACTCATGGGCAACAGGGCAGTGACCCTGTGGGGTCAGTCCACCTCGGTTATATGGGACATCTCAGTGACATTAGACCCTAACACTAGGGTTTTATTGGGTTACTTGTTGATATTAAGTGCTGGGTTTCTAGAGTTGATTGCCTCTACTTTGGTAGTATGGGACTTCTTGGTAATATAACTCTATGGTGAAGAGCAATCAAATCTCAAAGTGAAATGTATGACCACACTCACAGTCAACAGGGCAGTGACCCTACTACTTTGGTGATATGGTTTGCTAACCCTAACACTGCGGTTTTATTGGGTTTCTTAGTGATCTTAATGTCTGGTTTTCTACAGTTGATGGATTGTATTGACCTTGGTAATATGGGGGACGTCTTGCTAATATTAGAACCTTACACTAGGGTTTTAATTAGTTACATGGTGATTTTAAGAGCTGGGTTTCTCAATTTGATGGATCATGTCAACCTTGGTAATATGGGAAATCTTGGTAATAAAATGCAGTTCTATGGACTTTAGGGTTGACTTTGAGCCCATATAGACACTTTGGTAATATGG
>JAMWET010007207.1:600000-788771 GCA_024036415.1 Prochilodus magdalenae | reverse complement strand
TCTAACTTCCCTCCCCCCCCCCCCCCCCCCCCCCCCCCTCCCCGTTTTTTCCTTCCTTCTCTTCCCTTCCCCCCCCCCCCCCTCCCCCCTTCCTCCTTCCGATCCTCCTTTTCCCCCTTCCCCCTCTTCACCCCCCCCTTCCTGCCTCATCCTCCCCCCGCCCCACCCTTCCCCTCTTCCTTCCCCCTCTCCCCTATCCCTTTTTTCCCCCTCTGTTTTTTTTTTCTCCCCCTTATTTGACTAGTGCTTAATTGTGACCCTATATTATATATAGACATGCAGGGATATAAAAAAAAAAGAAAGAAATTTTCCAAAAGCCTACCCAGGCAGCAAAGAACAGGATATTGTCTAAAATTCTGATAATGTACTAAAGAATTGTTATTGAAAGGTCAGATAGTAAAAATCTAATTCATACATAAATTTATCAAAACAGAATTTAAGACAAAGTGCTCACCTAATGGGCCAGACGGCTCTGTTTTCCAGATGTGAATAATAAAATAATATTTAGTTTTATAATAATATATAATGAGACAAAGTGGACAGTATAAAGCAACCCATAACTGCCTAAAATAAACTGCAGGTGCAAACTTTACATCTGGCTCATACTTGTCAGAACCAATGTGCTGATGTCCTATTCAAAAGAGGTTTTGGACCAGGGTAGCACAAGCCTGGTCAGATGGGAAGTCCGACTGTGCAGGCAGGTGAGGGGTGGATGGGCTGGGCTGAGCTGAACTTGGCTTTACCGCACTGAAAAATGACTGGACGCCTACATACAGCACTGGTTCCATCACGCTCCTGTCCCTACGTTCCACTGTTCTTACCCCTGGGTAACTCATGCAAAAAATGAAAAGAAGCTACAACATAAAGCCCATGTACAGCAACTCAAAAACAAGCGATGCTAAAAGGTCAAACGCATTACTATAAAATAATGTAGTGGTATCAGTACGGACTGAGACGACAATCACGACCCTAAGACAAAAACTATTAGGATTAAAAGTGAATTATTAATCACTAAAATGATTTATCAAGACAATCCCTATCTAGAAAAGTAAGGGTCAGCTACATGTGCTATATTACTTGTGATCTATACACTCATTTAACGTCCTAGCCCACCCACACCCCTCACTCGCTCTCGCTTGCGCTCTGTGCAGACGCTACCTTGCTGGACTCGGGGCTTCTTGAACAAGCTGGCGGAGTGGCGCAGTTTGCACGCCCAGCTTTTGAATTTGCGAGTCCAGGATTTCTTGCTAACAGGATTTCTGATACTAGGACATGTCAGGTTTAGGCCAAAATATCCACCTCCTGCATTGTGCTGCTGCTGCTGTCCAGGCCGCAGAGGGATTGCCTGCTGGGAGGTGGGAGGCCACAAGACGTCTCCAGGGGCACTGCTTTCAGAGAAGGAGGGGGCAGCCTAAACGCCACACAGGGCAGGGAGTAGGAGAGGGAGATGTAGTGATGTGTCAGAGGTAGAGTGATGGGGAAGCACACAAATACACATTACAGAAGTTGTTAAGAGTGATCCCTCTTAAGCATGTCATCAAAACATCAACAAAAACACATGTAAAATTATCACATGTTAATCTATCAATTAATCTATCAATGAATATTCAGGTAGGCGGTCTGTGCCTTTTTTAAATTATTTACATATTACCATTAATTAAATCCAAAAACACCCACTAGGAACACTGTGGAGCTTAGTCATCTGGCACTAAAGTGTCATCCAGCTTAGACTGGTGTCTGTTTATTTGTTGACCATATTCATTTATATTTGTCAGTGTCATTGACCATTAATAACAAAATTCCTGCAATCTCATGCCATCTATAAGAATAATCACATATCATCTGATCATTACAGAGCATTACAGGATGTACACTAAAAAAAAACCTTATGAACATTTTTCCCTTTTGACTGTTGTAGCAGCCCTAGAAAAATGGTATCTATTGTTCACCGTCAAAGGGAGGTATTTAGTTTACCACCATTAGGGACGCAACAACAATCCAGGGAGTTTTGGAAGCCCAACTTACAAGGACTGTAGGTTCACCAGGTGGAGGCGGAGGTCCAGGCGCAGTCTCCTGTGGGGGAGACAGGAGAGAACAGGGAGGGGAGGATGAGGAGGCGGGCTGGTGCTCCACAGCAGTGGAGAGGGGTGGATTGGACTGGGTCATGTCCTCCTCTTCCATTCTTTCCTTTTCTCCATCTGGAGAGGTGGAAGAGGAACGGGGGGTGGTAGAGGAGGTTGTACAAGAGGAGGAGTGTGGAGAAGTGTCTGAGGAGGAGACAGGAGGAGGTTGGAATGCAGATGGAGGCAGGGAATGGGACTCGGATGACTCGTCACCCCCAGCGGAAACGGAAGCTGTGGCTGAGGCGGAGGCAGGGGCGTGTGTAGAGGCAGAAGCGGAGCCTGCTGATGTGGATCCACTGCCACTGTACTCCTGGTACAGCAGAGTTCTCAGCTTCTCATCCAGTGTTTTTATGCGGTTGTCCACAAATTCAATTTTTGGGGGACCCTCACTGTCTGATTCAGCTACTGATGAAGGTTGGGCAGGGGAGGGTGTGAGCACGTGGGTTAAGGGTGGCAGGGATGTCTCCAGGAGTGGTAGAGGGGGAAGCGAAATATCAGATAAAGGCTGCAGAGGAGCCGAATGGCTATCTTCTGTAATGCTGGCTTCGCCGGTGGAATGCTCGGATTCGGACTGCTGGAAAGATGGCTGCTTTTGTACAGGTGGTGCTGTTGGCTGAGGGGGTTGTGTCTTCTGTGGCACCTGCTGCATCGGCTGGGGGTGCATTTGCTCAGCAGGTACCTGTTGTGGAACCCCAGACTGAATCTGTGCTCTGTGTTGTAAGGAATCTTGTGTTTGGAAGGCTTGCTGCGCCTGCATAGCCGGCACAGCAGGGGGCTGTACTAATTCTTGTTGCACATACTGCTGCATGGCAACAGCCTGCTGCTGCACCACTGCCTGTGTCTGCATCTGGTCCAGCCCGGCTTGCTGCTGAGGAGTGTGCGACTGTAAGTGGACAGTCTGCTGACCTAAAGGTTGTGGTGGAGGTTCAGGTTGTCCTTGCTGTTGTGGTAACTGTTGTAGTATCAGTTGTTGAGCGGGGGACAAGTGAGATACTGGATGCTGAGCCTGAAAGGCCGTATATTGAGTGTTTGGTTCAGGGGCTATGGAAGGAGTACTTTGGGCTAAAGGGTGGGGCTCAGTCTTCATCAGCTTAGTCTGTTGTAGGGTGTGAGTTTCTGTGTGGCTAGGCTGAAGCTGCGTTTGTTGAGTTACCTGATGCACTGACTGATGCATTGTTTGTTGTATGGTCTTATGCAAGTGTTGCTGCTGTTGTAGCAGAGCCTGATTCTGTTGCATTTGAGCTTGACTGATGCTTGCCATTGTAGGCTGTATTGGCTGAGTCTCATTAACTTGTTGAGGGGGGAGTACTTGCTGGGGAACCTCAGCCTTCTGTGTTTTTGGTACTGCAGATTGGGGCAACTGCTGCTGTTGCTGCTGCTGTACTTGGTCAACATGATTTAGCATAGAAACTGGTGGGGTGCTCTGAGTAGATGTGCCAGAGAGAGCCTGCTGATTCTCAGGCATTCTGTGCATTATGGCAGGTATCATTGCATCTCCAGGTGCAATGCAACCTTTTGAGGCCATGCTGGAAGCAGAATGTGGGACAGCCTCAACAACAGGGAACGGGGTAATTGGAAGGGCAGAGGCCAAGCTGGGAACTGGTGCTTGAATGGTGGCTGCAGACACCTTTCCAACAGTTGTCTGGAGGGTAGCTGTTATGTCTTCAGGGGCTGCAGTTGCTGCCGAGCCTGGGAACATGAGCAGATTTACTGGGGCAGAATCCAATGAAGACACATCAGGAACTGAGGAAACAGCAGCTGAGGCTGTGATAGGCGCAATGTTGGTAGAGGGTGACACTGCCGAAAGTGAGGAACATGGGGGGGATGCGAGTCCAGAAAGGTTGTCTGAATGCTGTGAACCCTCATGATCTGAAGCTACAGAAAGCATGGAAGAAAGGTCAGTCACAATAAAGATAACATGAACTAATCATCTGTACCTAAATAAGGGCATACTTTAATAAGATGAATCAGAAAAAACTTAATAACATAAATTAACATTAATTAACAATACATTTATGAATTAACCATTAAAGAATTACAAAGCCAATCTTACTAAACTTTACTAGCACCGTTTACAACTTCGGTCTTAAACATATGAAATTTTACAGACCAATCTAAATTCCAGGGTTCCTAAAGCAACACAAAAGCCATCACAAAGTGAACAGTGCTGAATACCTCTTTCAGTTTCTGTGATCTTGGGGCCCTGGTTCTCCCCTCCTGGAGGTGGAGTGGAGGCCCCTTGGTTTGAGTGCGAGTCACGATGTCGAATAGTCTGGTTGATGAAGAACCTCCAGCGACCCACTGGAGAAGACTGAGGGGCAGTAGGGTCCACTGATGGATAAAGTGAGAAGGGGAAAGAATTCAAACTGGTTATCAGTGTTATTAGTCTAGTGAAATTCTTTATTAGGATCTGATACCAAGTGACAAAGACACAAATAATTACCATATGTAGTTACTAGGAATCATTACACTTAACAAAGCACTAACAACTAAGAACAAAAAAAGCGTAATTATTTAAAACACTCACTAGTTGAACTTGATGGCGTGCTAACATGTAACTGCTCCATAGAGCCAGTCTGAGAGAGAAATAGAGAGAAAAAGAGAGTTGAATTTGAAGACCTCAAACAAATTAGAACTAATGAAGCAAAATCACAAAGCAAAAAATGAACACATTTTTGTATATATAGACCACATATGTTTTCATAAAACGAGCAGTCAAACCTGTGACTGAGTGCTGAGAATCTCCTGGGCTTTCTTTACTATGGCTCTTAGATCTTCTACAAATTTTTCTTTCTCGGATTCAAGGACAAAATCCTCCTCAACCTAGAAAATAAGATTTACATAGATTTTTACCAATACAGTCAAGGCTAGTAGAAAATAGAGCAAAAAAAGTTACCACCTAGGGCAGAAACATGAACAAGCATTTATTTAATAAAATTTTTAACGCTAAAAATGAGCTGCATAATCTCTTACCATGTAATCTGCTATGTCCTCGGGTGCATCTCCCTCAATATCAAACTTGAAAGTGACCATTTTGTTACTATGGGTTTCAAGTTGACATTCCACCAGGTTGTCTCCAGTGTGTGATACCTACAAAATGCATAAACTTCAGTCTTCTTCACATTTCAGTAAGCAATGCATAGCTGTGACTGCTGGAAGAATGTACTGCAAAGAAGATATTTCAATATGGAGATGCTGACCTGCAGCATGCTTAGCTGAAAGTGAGTGGTTCTTTCCGGCCGCTGGTAGGAAGATCTTCTTTGAGATTTTATTCTCTCCAGTTTTCCATTGACCAATAGTAACTGAGAGTCCTCTCCATTGACTGGGGCAGAGCTTAAATGAAAAGTTTAAAAGCTAATTAAAAAAGTAAATCAGAGCACTGACCTGATATTAAATAAGTCATTTTATTATAAAGACATTATCTTTACTAAAGAGCATGTAATAGCGCTAGCATGTGCTAAAATAGCATAAATCACTGGCTCATTAGCAGGTGCTAAACTGCAGATCCACATTTTGATTGACTGTTAGCAGTGGAAATCCAAGAAATCCAATGAACATAGTAGAATCTCCAGAAGATATTTTTAAATTGAAGGTATTGCCTGCTTTTACTATTTTCAGAAAGATGGAATGATTTTATCACTCTACTTGTCTTCTAGCATTTGTGTCCACAATCAAAGTAATTGCCCTCCAATCAGTAAAAATCAGGTGCACTAAAATTGTAATCTAGGCGTGATCTTGTGCGCAACAAAGAGCTCCGCACACTCATTAATATATATGCTATGGGGAACGTTGTGGATGCAAAATTCATCAGTGCCATAGTATAGACTTTATAGACATGGCCGACAGTGTCAAGAATAAATGTCTAAACCATACCCTGATAAAGAATGTCGGTTGGTGGACTGACTTGGGCTCTCCTGTTTATTTAGATGAAAAGACAAACAAACATATATATATAGAAAAACACCAAATACCAACAGAATCAATTTTAAATGAACAAAGCATAATAGCTGTCAAACAGTCTAAAAAACTCAAAACAGAATAAACAAGCTTGATTTTGTAAGTATAGGTATTATTTTGTGGGTGTTAAATATCTAGCTTTGATTAAAAGCAGGTAAAGCACTTTTTTCAAACTGAATTACAGGGAGCTATCATTAAAACATGTTACCCTTCAGCAGTGCAGTTATAAAATACAGTGGTTAATTTTTGCAGGGATGTGCTTTTGTACCTGTGCAATGCCCAACAGTGCAGAGTCACAGTCTGCCAGTGAAGTCGGGGGGAAGGCAGGGCCATTAGAACCAAGGGGCTGTGAAGCATGGACAGAAGGAGGGGAAGTAGGAGCCATATCGGTTAGACCAGCCTGGCTTTGGTGTACTTGAACTGGGCCAGGGAGTTCTGCAGCTGGGGGAGCAGGCTGGAGGTTTGTCAGTGTAGCAGATGTGTGGAAGGATGTATGAGATGGACTGGAGGGTATCTGTAGGGGCTGAAATGCAGCTTGTGGATAAGGTTGCTGTACAAATGTGCCTGGGGTCTCTGTGTTTGTCTGTGTGTGCGAGTGTGCCTGTGTTTGGACCTGTGTCTGTGTGTGACTGTGTGTTTGTGCCTGGGTGCTCGTCTGGGTGTGAGTGTGGGCAGGGAGTACTGTTGGTGGCTGGTGTTGTGGGGAAGGTGGCGGAGCTGCTACAACTTGACTGTAAAGTGGGACTGTCTGAGGAACCTGACCTTGTGGGATTTGTGAAGGAACTATAGGGTGCAGGACAGGTGCTAGCTGGGGTGGCTTTTGATCCAGTGTCACTGAGGCTTGCTGTGTAGAAAGAGGCGGCTGCACAGATGATAAAATTGGCTGTGCCTGAATCTGCGGCTGTGCAGGTTGCTGCTGCACTTGCTGAACATGATGTTTCTGCTGTTCATAGTGTTGAGTAACTTGAGGTTGAGCATGTGGAATGGGTTGCACAAGAGTCTGTGCTGTCAGGCTGACTGGCTGCTGCTGTGCCTGTAGGACAGGATGAGCCTGTGGTTGGCCTGTCTGATGCAAGTACTGCTGTGTAGTGCTCAAGGTGGTGGGAACTGCAGTAGCTGAGGATGGAGGAACGCTACTTCCCATTGATACTGGAGACGGCCCTGTTTGGTGATACTGCTGGAGTGGTAATTGATGCTGCTGTGTAGAATTTCTAAGGTCCATCTGAACTGTCTGAATGGCCTGCTGACCAAGCTGTGGAGCTTGAGCATACTGTGGTGGCAGCATGGTACAAGGCTGTGCTTGAGGCTGCATTTGGGTTGGTAGTTGAGCTGCTGGACCTGCTGGGGCTTGACCTAGGACAGGAAGTCCAGCTGGAGGCGCGGCAACTTGAGTTGGAAGACTCTGTCCCTGTATGACCATTGGTGCCTGTGTCGTACCTGGGATAGAATAGGTCTGTATTTGTGACTGTACTGCTACTTGAGTCTGTACTGGAGCTTGGATTTGTTGGGTTGCTTGAGGAATCTGAAACTGAGCGGGCTGAACCTGCCCCAGTGCTGGAACTGCTGACTGTGCTGCTGAATGACTATGAATTTGCATTGGGACTTGACCATGGATTTGTGGAACAGAGTCACCTTGACTTTGATGTATTTGCCCTTGAGGATGAACTGTTGATGGGGCTGGTAGAAGTTGCTGAAAGTGCACTGGGGTTTGCATCTGACCTGGAATTTGGGAACTAACCATTTGTGACGCTGCTTGACCAACAACTGGAACCTGTGACTCCACAACAGATGTTCTATGTTGTTGCTGTGAGATAACTGTTTGTTGGTGAATGAATGCTTGTTGTTGTTGCTCTATTTGTTGTTGTGTAAGACTTGTGTGTGTCTGATGAGGTGGGGATGTGATCTGTTGAGTCACACATGGTGGTATCTGACAAATTTGTTGAACTGTCTCAGGTAATACTGTTAGCCCACTGTGGTGTTGCCCAATGGCTGTTTGTTGGTCCAACTGCTGCTGCTGTTGTAGTAACAAAACTTGCTGAAGCTGTTCTTGCTGTTGCTTGAGTAGAGCCTGCTGCTGCTGTTCCTGCTGTTGCTTGAGTAGAACTTGCTGCTGCTGTTCCTGCTGTTGCTTAAATAGAGCCTGCTGCTGCTGTTCCTGCTGTTGCTTGAGTAGAGCGTGCTGCTGCTGTTCCTGCTGTTGCTTAAATAGAGCCTGCTGCTGCTGTTCCTGCTGTTGCTTGAGAAGAGCGTGCTGCTGCTGTTCCTGGTGTTGCTTGAGTAGAGCCTGCTGCTGCTGTTCTTGCTGTTGCTTGAGTAGAGCTTGCTGCTGCTGTTCCTGCTGCTGTTTCAGTAGAGCCTGCTGCTGCTGTTCCTGCTGTTGTTTGAGTAAAGCCTGCTGCTGCTGTTCCTGCTGTTGCTTGAGTAGAGCCTGCTGCTGCTGTTCCTGCTGTTGCTTGAGTAGAGCCTGCTGCTGCTGTTCCTGCTGTTGCTTGAGTAGAGCCTGCTGCTGCTGTTCCTGCTGTTGCTTGAGTAGAGCCTGCTGCTGTTCCTGCTGTTGCTTGAGTAGAGCCTGCTGCCGCTGTTCCTGCTGTTTACACAGCGCCTGCTGTTGTGCTGTCTCAAGAGTGACAGCTTTCGGTTGTACACTGTGATGTTGTTGTTCTAACTGTTGATGCTGTTGTTGTAATAACAAGGCCTGCTGTTGTAGTTGCTGCTGTTCTTGTTGCTTGAGCAGAGCTTTTTGCTGCTGTTGTACAGTCTCATGAGCGATAGGTTTCTGTTGTCCACTTTGAAGGGCGGTTTGTTGGTCCACTTGCTGCTCTTGTTGCTTTAACAACAAGACTTGCTGCTGTATCTGCTGCTGTTCTTGCTGTTGCTTAAGTAGAGCCTGCTGCTGCTGTTGCTGTTGTAGTAGTGCCTGATGTTGCAACTGCTGTTCTCTTTGTTGTTGTAGTAACAGCTGCTGCTGTTGTTCGATCTGAGGCTGAAATGCTTGTTGCTCAGTCTGTTGTTGTATTTGAGACTGAGGAGTTTGCTGCAGTTTAGGTTGTTGCTCAAACTGCTGCTGTTGCTGGCGTAGCAAAGCTTGCTGATGTTCCAACTGTTGCTGCTGTAACAGAGCTTGTTGCTGCTCTAACTGTTGTTGCTGCTGTTGGAGCAGCACTTGCTGTTGCTGTTGCTGTAAAAGAGCTTGCTTTTGTTGTTGCTCTAGCTGCTGCTGCAATAGAGCTTGTTGTTGCTGCTCTATCTGCTGCTGTTTCAGGAGCGCCTGTTGTTGTTCTAACTGTTGCTGGACAAGAGCTTGTTGTTCAAGCTGCTGTTGTTGTAACAGTGTTTGCTGTTGTTCTAACTGTGGTTGTTTTTGTTTTAGCAAAGCTTGCTGCTGCTCAAACTGTTGTTGATGGTGTAACAGAGCTTGATGCTGCTCTAACTGTTGATGCTGAAATAGAGCCTGTTGTTGCTCTAAATGATGCTGCAACAGGACCTGTTGTTGCCGTTTCTGCTCAACCTGTTGTAAAATAGCTTGTTGTTGCTCTATTTGCTGCTGCTGTAGAATCTGCTGTTCCATCTTCTGTTGCACTACAGCATTTTGCTGTTGTTGAATAAGTAGTTGTCGTTGTTCCGTCTGTTGTTGCTGTTGCTTTTGCTCCATTTGCTGCTGTATAACAAGGGCTGCATGTTGTTTCTCTACTATTTGCAGTGACTGAGGTGTTGATTGCAGCACTGCTGGTTGCTGCAGCATGGTCTGCTCTTGTGGTTCAGCCTGTCGTGGCACATATACCTGTTGATTCTGTTGTTGTTGCAAAAGCAACTGTGATTTCTGCTGATGTTCCAATGATGGTTGCTGTACTGACATCTGTTGCTGGATCTGGTGTTGAATTACTGGTTGCTGTTGCTGGGGCACTCCACCAGGCGTGTATACCTGTTGCTGTGACTCAATCTGCTGAGGGTGAACAAATGTCTGCTGTTGCTGCTGTGGGATATATGGTTGCTGAATTGAACTTGAAAGCAACTGCTGCTCCTGCAAAGCCACCTGTGGCTGCTCTATTTGCTGTGGTTGTATTCCAGATGACGCCGAAGGCTGTTGCATCAAAATGTTTTGCTGCTGAAGTTGGTCCATCTGTTGTTGTAATAGGACTACCTGGGGTTGCGTTTTTACATTTGCTTGATGGGATGGTAGTGGCTGCTGCTGTAACAATGTAGCCTGGGGATCTAACATGATTTGTTGTGGTTGAACTGCAGTTTGTTGAGGCATAATTTCAGACTGCTGCACAGGTGCAACATTAGGCTGTTGAGTTTGTGGCATCATGCTACCCAGTGATGATACCATGGGCTCCCCAGTAGAAAGGACGTTAATGGGTGCCTGGGCTGAAATGGGGGTCATGTAAGACTGTGACTGTATGAGCGAAGCATGTGAAGTTACTGCCTCTCCTGGCTGGTGGAGTGGCATTTGTGGCACATCTGCGGGATATGAGGCTAGGGACTGTAGATGTGTAAATACACCAATGATTGTGGAGGGTGTTGGGTAAGAAGGAGTGTGAAAAGCAAAGGAATGTGGGAGAGAAAAGGTTGAGGGAGAAAGAAAGAGCAAGAGTTAGCTTTAGTATGGGTAATTAATCATCCAAGGGTAACAGGACAATGTGCAATCTAGGGTCCAGTGCATGCCATCATACTAACAGTACTGCTATTTGAAAGGCTTCCTCTGAACTCAAACTTTTTCAATTGGAAGTGCCTTTAATCAACCTCTGGACAAAATAAGAACTTAAAGACAGATTGGCAAGTATCATGAAATTCAGAACATGCAAGTGGTAAAACGTATGTGGTTTTTACACTTTCATGCTGACCTGCACTGTACCTTGGCTGAAATGAGTTCCTTGAGAACCTTGTTACTAGACAGATAGATCAGATCAGAATGGTGTTTTACACTTCAGCATGACAGTGGAAAAACCATGTTACTGATCAATGTGGAAAACACCACATGCATCATTCAAAAACATTACTGACTGCATGACTACACAGTTTTTGCTTCTTATACAAAATGTGAAATATTTCAGTGGTGGCTCGATATATCCCATCATGGACAAACTAAAATAAACCTAATAACCACATATTCAACATAAAAAGCCTTTACAGCCTGCCTTCCTAAGGTAGGTGTACCTGCACCTTTAAATCATGTCTCCCTGATACTTACATTAGTAACTAATGTACAGTACTGTGTCCAGTTAAACTCAGCCAAGGAAGGAAAATAAAGAGCAGGAAGAGAGGCTGGACTCAAGGGAGACATTCACCTGAGAATACTGCTGCGGTACACCAGATGAGACCTGTGTTGCCATAGCGACTGGTTGAATGAATGTCTGTGCCACAGGAATGTTAGAAGCCCCACCACCACTTTGGCCAATGGACATGCCAGATGTCCCACCACTCTGGCCAATAGGCACATTTGGAACCCCTCCACTTTGGCCAATAGGAACCATCTGGGGGTGAGGCACAACCCCTGCACTCTGCACTACCTAATAAATAAAGGAAACAATGCTTATACACCTGCCTGAATGTTTATCCGACAAATGTCTTTTTGCTTTTGTTGCCAATATGAAATCTTAAAAATGACCGATTTCACGAGAGTGGTGGTTTCTGAGTGTTATTAATCATGGAAAAAAAACAAACAAAGAAAAAAAAAAAACAACAACCCCACAACAGCACCCTGCAAGACTTTCAAGCATGCAGTTTGTGAAACTTGGATCTCAGTAAAGCAATACGTACAGAGGTTCCAGCAGGGTAGGTTGTCTGAGCATGAGCAAAAGGGTTCCCTGAATCTCCAGGTAGGGAATAGGCTTGGCTCTGCCCACTTGCCAGTGATTCTCCACTGACCGCAGAGAGGCTCTCCACCTCTGAAAATATAAAAGAAAGAAATAATACTACCAGTGATCAATATTCATGCACAGATTGAAATAAAACAGTGCAAGCCACATATACATACACAAGCAAATTGAGTGTAGAATGCACCACAACTGCACTATGGACTGCCTAACTGCGTGCGCTTTTGATAGACATGGTTTAAATGTGAAACGGTAAAGTCGTCAGCAACCTTGGAACAAAAAGTTTAGTGACAGACAAACATGAGAAAAAAAGTTACATACTATACTAAGGAGGTATAACTGTTCTCTGGCTAATAAATAAACAGAAACAACACATACAATGCCATACAAATACTATGCACTGTAGTTGCATCTGAATTAAAATACTGTTATTTTGTTGGCCTTCAGCATGTTTTACAGCGTTGCATTGTGGTTTTGGTGATATTACTGCTGTCACTGATAAATCATCTTACAATAACACACACATGAAACAATATTAGAAAGTACTACTGAACACAACATGCTTAGTTTTAAGAGGTGGAGAACATTTTATGTAAAACTGTCTCAATTCAAAAGCAAATGTATTAAAGAAATTATTTTGCTTCCTTCTGTGTACACAGCATAAAAATGGTATCTTCAGCTTTGTGTTCCTGTACCTAAGAAGCTTGCATCGTGTCATTTTTTTTATTACATGAAACCGGCACAAGTTTACATCTTTGTGTTCCTTCATTTACTGTTTGTGTATCTTAATCCAACTGAAAAAGCACAATAAGTGCAGAGAGTAAGATTCTCACTTGCCTGAGTAAAACATATGCACTGTGATTAGCATGATCATTAGCAACTGAATAAAATAGACCAAAGAGCTCTTAAGCAGTTCATTTGAATATACAGTGTAATTTGAATATACAGCTAATGTGAGTTACCTGCAGGGCCCAGTGTGGTGCTACTATGGATCTGCTGTCGCACATGTTGGTCCACCTCTGGCAGGTCTTCTGCCTCCGCCTGCCCTCCAGTTGCACCCACAGGAGCAGGAGCAGCAGCAGTAGCAGTAGCTGTGGCAGCAGCACCCCCAAGCCCCAGCGAGGAGGGGCACACAGACGTTAAGGAGGCAGAAGCCAGGGCAGAGGAGTCCCGGCGCTCTTCTGCACTCTGCCGCTGACGTCTCTCTCGAGACTTCTTTATCTGAGCCACTCTGTCTCTAATAGACTTTCCCACCACCTTGGCATCACTCTCATGAAAAAAACCAGACTTTACCTGAAGAAGTGAGTGAGAGTGAGTGAGAGAGAGAGAGAGAGAGAGAGAGAGAGAGAGAGAGAGAGAGAGAGAGAGAGAGAGAGAGAGAGAGAGAGAGAGAGAGAGAGAGAGAGAGAGAGAGAGAGAGAGAGAGAGGAAGAGAGAGAGAGAGAGAGACAGAGAGAGAGAGAGAGAGAGAGAGAGAGAGAGAGAGAGAGAGAGACAGAGAGAGAGAGACAGAGACAGAGAGAGACAGAGAGACAGAGACAGAGACAGAGAGAGACAGCGAGAGAGACAGAGACAGAGAGAGAGAGAGAGAGAGAGAGAGAGAGAGACAGAGAGAATTAGATATAGATAGAAATAGATATAGTTATAAATATATACAGTTGTCCATCATTTTTTCAACATCTCTTGCTCTGGCAAATAAACAGACCATATTTGTCAATAAGGCAATAAGGCTGATTTGCAGTATGTAAATGAGCTCTGTTCTGGTTGCCTGTTTTGTATTATATCACATTCAGTGGTTCATGCTGTAACACTTGAGCACGAATGGATTGGGTTAAACTGCTGTAGACTGCATAGGCGAATGCAAGAAAAAGTTGTTGTTTTTTCATCACAACAGTTAGTTCAAATCGGGCTTTTATTGAAACTTAGTTACATCTATAAACAGGGTGGACTGAACAGTAAAAGAGATGTCTTAAAATTGAATGTTTACACACTGCATACTGTTTTATTTTTAAAAAAGCAAGAGAAATTAGGTTGTCTTTGATATGGTATCATAATGTGACATAGTGGGGCACACCATATTAACTAATTCTATTTATAAATAATGTTGCTCTAAATCCATTTACATCAGAATAGACTGAATGTGTGGAATGTAGTAAAAAATAAAACATTAAAAAAACCAAAACAAACAAAAGCAGCTGGAATTTGTGGGGTAGTGAGCTTCCTGACCAGTCTTTCTTTTTTTAGCAGCCGACCAGACTACAATGTGTCTTGTACTAATGCCGACCTAGTTGCTTACGGCTCAAAAATGGCTGGCGATGCTGAAAATTTGTCTGCATGGCCTAAATCACAGCGTATGCTCAGCAGACAGTCAGAAAAAGAGTAATGAAGGCAGGAAGAGAATGTAGGTCAGATTTGGGTTTGATTGTAAATAGGATGCAAACATCAATCCTGGCAGCTTACCTAATACCACTCTCATATTCTCTCTCTTTCACTCTTGGGCCTTTTATTTTAACTCTTTTTCTGTTTTAACGCTTCGCAACCATCCTCACCATTTCTAGGGCCACCTCCTCAGCACTGTCATTCTCCAGGTCATAGCTGAACTCGATGGCCTCGTTATCCTTGTGTTTCCCTTTTAGCTTCTTGGGCTCCTCTACCCAGATGCGCAGAGCCAGACAGTCCTGGCAGCCTGTGTCCTCCTCGGCAAGCTCCACCCGCACTCCCGTGTCCTCGCCAAAGAAAGCGTGGTTCAGGAGGTCCTTAATGGAAAGCCTATGGGCATAACAGTGATATAAGAAGAAGGAGAGGAAGGTCTGGCTGTCTGGCTTTGCTTAACATTCTTGTGAGAGATATCACCACAGTCCTGAAATACGCTTACCGCTCGCCTCTGTTCTGCCGAATACAGCCCTCGATGATTTCCTTAATTTCTGGATCATTTACTTTGTCGAAACTGGCAGGCTTGATCCCCTGTGAGTAGAAGCAGTGGACATGTGGTCTGTGACTCATGTTAGCTTAGCTGTACTTACCTGCAGGAGGAAAATTCAGCTTGGCCTAAATAAACTTCAGGACCCACAAATGATACATCCATACTATAACTACATACTAGTAAATACAATCCAAGTCAGAACAGAAAGAAGATCCTTACACTGGTAACTTTGCGGTAGATCTGTGCAGCATTCTGGCACTCAGAATAAGGGTACTCAGATGTAGCCATCTCGAGCATGCACATGCCAAAGGCATAAACATCCACAGATTCATCATAGTGCTCTTCATACATCTCTGGAGCCATGAACTCTGGGGTACCTGGGCAGTGACAGCGCAGCAAATCAAGTGATATAAGTTATTTGTAACAAAACTGTAACAAACTAGCAGGCAGCATGTCATTTTCTGTGTCCATCTATTTAGACAATATGAAATCAGAAACTTTTTTGTATGACAATTTTGTAATATGGACCATGTTATGGACTTTTTCATATTTTTCTTTAGTCTCATCCTTTATAAAAAAAAAAAAAAAAAGATGTGTTCAGATGTGTTTTTTGAGAGGCATCTCATCTACTCGTCAAAGGCTTTTGCATAACTATGTGGAGTTCATGCCCAACAAGTCATTCAAAGTGCTATGATATGAATAGACAGTTTAATAAAAAATATTTCCAAATGCAAAACAGACTTTCAATCTCCTACTTATTAACACATTAGTTCTCCAGAAAGGGTGACTGGTACTGGTGGTATTAATATGCAAGTGCTTTAAAGAGAGCAAAAATAGAGGATTTTGGGGTATTAAGCAGAACAAGCAAAGACTTCCCAATATCAGATCTACTACAAGATTTCAGACAGAGGTTTTACGGTAATATTTGATGCCAGTAATGCTGTGATGCATCTGGACCTGCAATCCTGAACTGTAGACTCACCTATGACACTCTTGGCAAAGGAGGTCCGCATGAGCGTAGCCAGGCCCAGGTCACCAATTTTCACTGAGCCTGTGGGGCCGGTGATGAAGATGTTGTCGCATTTGAGGTCCCGGTGTACAATTGGTGGCGTGCGTGTGTGCAGGAACTGCAGGCCTTTCAGGATCTGTCTGCACCAGCTGCGCAACACCTTTGGCTTCATCACCTTAAAGCGCTTCAGGTATCTGTATAATGCACAGCCACCAGAACAACCACACATAAGAGAAACACCAGAGTGCTGTATCAACAAGGCTGCTTCGTGATGTCAGGTCCAGAAGTATTTGGGCACAGACTCAATTGCCTCACTCTCACCACCTCAATGGATTTAAAATGCAAACACAAAGGGTTTCTTCAGGTGAAGAAATGGTCACAGACCCCAACCCAACTGAGCATGCTTTTTGTCCTTACTAAATACAAATCTGATGCAGAAAGACCCATAAAAAAGCAGCCACTGAAGTCGGGTGCATTAGGGCACCATTAGGGCACTCATAGGAGGAAACCTGGCAATTGTTAATCTCCATGGATTCCAGACTGCAAATGATTAGCATCCAAGTATTATAAATAATCTTTGCATTTATAATTATGTTAGCTTGTCCAAGGACATTGTGGGGGTGTACAGAGGCAAAAGGACAAGAATTTTGTCACTGTCCAAATAGTTATGGATTTGAGTGTACATCGCTTCACACACTCAAGAGGACAAGGTGACAAGCACAGGATTGAATGGCTGAGAATGACCACATTAAAAAATATCTGTTAAATTCTCCACTGATGTCACTAATGCTAGTTAAACTGATTAATGATTATTAACAGGCCATCTGGTGTTAATCTGAAATCTAGGAAGTGAATGTAAATGAGATCATGCTAATTGGTTAGCACTTGTATCTACTGGTTATGGGTGGAGAAAGCAGTGAATCATATCACCATAGAAACAAGACCACGTTAAGAAAGAACCCAGAGCATGAGTGCTTTCTGCTCTCCACTCCACTCAGTTTTGTCGCTATAGCCTTCAGATTATAAATAACCTGGGGATCTGACTCAGTAAACAGGAGACAAACAGGGGAGGAAAAAAATAAAAAAGAGAGAGAGAGAGAGAGAGAGAGAGAGAGAGAGAGAGAGAGAGAGAGAGAGAGAGAGAGAGAGAGAGAGAGAGAGAGAGAGAGAGAGAGAGAGAGAGAGAGAGAGAGAGAGAGAGAGAGAGAGAGAGTCGTGAGCACTGACGTTTTAAGTGTTCCCGAGGTCATGAGCTCAGTGACTAGGACAATGCACTTCTTTCCTCGCAGCACTGACTCCCAGGAGTCATAGAAGCGCACAATGTTGGGGTGCTGTAGACCCTTCAGCATCTCCGCCTCCTCTTTGAAGCGCTGCTGCTCCGCCTTGGTCAACTTGCGATCCTGGAAAACAGTACATATGTGTAATGCTCAGAATGGGCTGTATAAAGAAAACAATGATGTTAGGTGAAGAAAGGTTTTTAAAGCGAATGATCAAAGGCTTAAATGGGCCAAACGAAGAGATGCTTTGTAGTAACACTTTGTCCCACAGACTAACAACACATTGTATCATCCGCTGGCATGTGCCAGCCGTTCAGCAGAATTAATCACATTAATGACTAATTAGTACAAGTCAGTTCCCTTGAGATTGTGGTATTAGTTGAATAATGATTGCTAAACAAACAATAATATGTACAAACAATAATATGTAATGCATTATTAATTATGCTCATGGCACAGTTATAGGCCAGAGAGCCTCAGAGCCACTGCCTATGAAGTAAATTTGAGTTCCCCTTTAAAAAATCTGCTGGGAAAGAGGAATGCTGAAGGCTTTGTGTCCATTCACTTTTACTGCAAGAATGTAACCCTCCCAAATACGCTAGGTTATATTGGCTATGTGCCAGTTCTCTTCCATTGGCTGCACTGTGCAAGTCAGTGGGGGAGTTTTGGGGACGAGTGTGGGGGTTTAATTATTCGGAGGGGTGCATGCCTGACGATCCCACGGCTGACAACAGCAAAATGTTTGCTTTAGCGCTGGCATTCAGTTGGTGCCCTGCATAAAAACAGAGACGTGTAATCTTTTTCCCTTGTATCTGTTCGGTCCCGGCCACCAGATGGAGCAAGCAAAGAAGAGTTGCGTGACTGGCGAGGCAACACCCACCCGTAGCCGGTAACATTTCTGCTGCGTTAGCTGCGATCAGCTTGTATCGGTGTGGCGGATGCGCCACAAATCCCCTCTCTGGCACTAGGATCTGGGAATGCCACAGCTAACACTGAAGTGTGATCACACAGCAGCTCTGCTCATTTCTAAAATACTGATCAACAGAGAACAGCAGTTCTTTTCAATACACATAACTTTGGGGTTCATGGGACTGTGCTGGAAAATAAACCTGTCTATTAATTAGCTGCGCAGTATTGACAGAATACCATACAGAGATTATATTGCTACATGTTATGACATGCCAGGTCTCCTAATATATTTAAGTACATTGGTGAACCCTTGATTTGACTCAAAAAAGCATTGTTTTGAATCATTTTTGCTATTCTTCATTATTAGGTTTGCTGGATGCTTGACTAATCTAAGCCCCATAAACAAACACATCTGGATTATCTGAGATGCTTAGTGCATATTATATCATTGTAAAGGTCAATGCTGAGGTGAGTATTATCAAGAATATACTGGGCATGTACCATATACCTCGTAGCAGAAAGCCTGGTTCAATAACAGAAATGTGTGGAGCAGATCTTACTTCTGTGTTATTACTATAAGAGAGGGATGAAACAAATGACCTCAAGACACTGATGACTCATTCAGGACTCATTACAACAGAAATATAATAATACCTTTTCCAAAATCCTGAGCAAAGCCTTAAAAGCTCACTTTCACTTTTCTTTAAACATCACTCTCATTTTTCTCATTGCTGCTGTGCTTGGCATTCAGCTCGCAAATTCTCTAACCAGCAGAGCAGAGTAAACTCTCTCAAGGTTATAAAAAACGTCGTTTCTGCTCACTGTCGAATCCTGAAGAAAGAAACATCTTTGCAAAGTCCAAACCTAAACCAGAAAATCATGAAAAAGTGTTGTTCATGTTTTTGTTTTCTCTGCTGCACTTCAGGGTCAGCTGCTCAAAATACAAATATCGCATTGTGGTCACTTGACTCTCTTAAACCCTTGTGACCACTGATGTTGGTTTAGCATGACCTGGGTGGGTCAAAGTGATGAAGAGCTCAGGGGACTGAAAAGCATGTCAATACCTGCTAAAGCAGCAGTACCAGAGCATCACGGTAACCAGTTTGTTCACACTACAACACATGCTAAAATGAGCTGAAAGAAGAAGAAACAGATAAGCTGGCAGTACAATAGGCAAGCGTAAGCTAACCTGTTTTTATCTGTTCTCATTGTCTGATTAAACTGGGTTCATTGTCATCTGTCTGTGTTTCCAAACAATATCACTTTCTAGGGTTTGACAGTACAAATATGTCATGACTGATATTCCGTAATGTTTAATTACCTATTCATACTTAAGAACAAGTAGTGGTTGTGGTATATTTTCATCTTTAATTTGGTCAACAAACTGTAATTAATGTAGTCAGAAAGAACAGGTGAAAGCTGTATAGGCTGTGTCGTCTGCTGCCCAACTGAACGTGTGTTTTTCAGATATGTAAAGCCTGATGCTGTGGTCGGATACCTTAAAACGTAAAAATTAGAAATGACGTTTTTGTATGTGGAATGATATCTGCCTGTCATGGTAGTACACACTGCCCACCCCATGCATGCTGTATATGTTAAACTAGCACATACGTGGTATACACTGTTATTCTATGTTTACAGTCATACACCAGGTTTTCTGCTGTAAGATTTGATCACCTCGAATAATGTTAACACTCTTGATGTGATACATTTTAGAGTCGTTTTAGAATCATTCTACTAATTATTTGAAATGTGTTAAGCTGCACTGCTTATCAGTCATTAGAATCATTTTTAACAATTTTTTTCTGCAACAAAATGGGTTTCGCTTTATTGAAAACATTTGCTCCAAACTTTGGAACGGTAAAAACTGCCACGCAGGGCTCATTTTGATTTGGCTGTTTTCTTTGGTTTTCTTCTCTTACAATTACAACAATGGGAGTTACACAGTACTGTAAAAGTTACCCACATACAAAATAGATTTTACATCAAAAAAATTAAGATTATAAGTCAATAAACAAACTATTTATTTACTTGTTTATGTATTGTGAACAGTTCTTTTAAAACAGTCCAAAGCACACAGGAATATGACATATACAACTGTTAGCAATTAAAAAAAAAATCTCTTGTACTGTTAAACACTACAAATCAACATTACTGTGTGACAGCAATATTGATCTAGACAATGTGTCGCCCAGCACTGTTTCTTGCGCTCTCTCTCTCTCTCTCTCTCTTTGTTCCATAGACTAACTCAATCTCCTTTTGTGGAAGTCTTCTTTGGAAACTTTTCCTCTCCCTCCCCCTTCATTCCCTAGAACTCTTACATCAAACTTCATGGCCATGGCTAAAAATAAGTCCCTCTAGTTGGAACCCCTACTGTTCCCTTTCCTCCCTTCAAACACACTCCCCCAATCAGACACACTGGCACACAACTTTATGTGTTTACAGCATCTCAGTTTGCAGTGTTGAAGGGTTGCAGTGTGTCATCTGAGTCTTCTGTCTCTGCTATTTTCTGTACCGAGCTTTAAACAGCTACTTCTCGCGTTTCAACGCGTGAGCATGTTTCTGTACATATTGATATGTGTTTCCCGGAGCACGAGTAAGAGTGCATGCTAAGCTCCAGACTCAGGTGGCTAAAATGCTTACATGCGTGTCTTTGTGCCACGCTGCACCACCTTCTGCTTGAACGTCCCTGTGTCTGCACGTGGTTCACTTAGCATGCTCTGCACCTAGTATGTGTATGAGACAGAGCCTCTGTGTTTGTGTGTTGGTGTGTGTCTGTCTGCCTGTCTGCCTGTATGTTCCAACATTTTGTCCTCTGAGTGGCCGTGTCCTGTCCCGTCATTGTGTCTCCTGGAACACTGTGTCCAGCAGCTTGAGTCAAACCCGTGCCAGCAGTGTGTTAATTATGATAATTATCAGTCATGTCAGCTGGAAGGATTACCAATAAACAGATTTAACAAATGCGTGTGACATCATCCATATCATCAAGACACTTTACAACAACTTTACTGTCTTGTAAAGGTAACCTATTCACTCAACAGCCAGCACATTTAGTGTCCAGTTATGAATTAAAACTACACTATGTATGATTAAAAGTTTTGAAGGCCTCTACGTGTAAATGTGTAATTTCACACAACATACAGAGGAGCGTTTTGAAACATTATCTGACCTCTGATCTCTTCCCCACATAGATAAAACTGATTATTGCAAACTTGCTTAAGGACATGTCTTCAAAGAATGTGAGTAAATTATCACTTTTAATAAATCACTATAATTATCAGATCTTCATCAGTATAATGTTGATTTTGCACTGGAGACCTACCCATCAAGCCTAGCCTTCTTTTTGAGCTGGTGTGTGAGATATTAATTGAAAAAGACATGGTCTGAAAAACTCCCATTAATTTCAATATGACACCACCAAGGATATAGTTAAATTATGTTTTCTGCTCTACTCGAGGAAAAAACTCAGGCAGTTTCAACATAGGCTCTTTAACATAATCGTTCTTGTATGAATTAACTTAAAACAGCCTAATGTAAATGTTTCTTCTCATAGAAAAACAGACTTTTTTGTATGCATGCTCTCAATGTATGTCACAGATGAGTGGGCTAGCAGGCCTGGTGGGCTGGGCGAAACTACGCTACAAGGAAAGCAGCTAGTGGTACCAGTTCACTGTATTACAAATTGGAGGGAGATTTTCTGAACGTGTTTTCAGCATAGAGAGTTTTTGAATGGCTAGTCAGTCAGAACAGATGTCATTTACATTTTTCAGTTTTAAGGTCACAGTAATAAATAAAACATATTCAGTCTAAAGGGACAAAGAGAGATGAAAATGAATGATCACTTTTTTGGTACACATACACCCTGACACATACACACACCTTGGGGAAAACATAAGATTCAATGAGTGACTTTAAAAAGCAATAAACAAGTAAATTCAAGTTCCAAGAAGCAGCGGTGGAGTGGCTACAAATACAGCTGTGTTTGCGAAGACTTTACTGTCATTTTGTCCAAAAAAACATTTTAAGCCATCCTAATCCTTATGGCCCCTGCTTGTTGCCCTGGCTGTATAATTACGCCACAATAACAGGTTACACATCATCCATATAGCACAACCATTGAAAACAGAGGTTTGAAGGGGTTAACTTTTAACATGAGCAGTGGAAAATAAATAGAAGTGAGAAAATGAGACGGGGCAAAATGGGGGGAACGAGTAAGAATAGGGCATGATTTGGATGAATGAAGCCTTTTGTGCTGCACCTGTGGGTGTCCAGAAGAAAGCCCTGGGAAGGGGACAGAACAGTCACTCAAGCAAGAAACAGATGAACCAAACACTATATAAAAATCACCACATTCACCTCTTAAACCAGCAGGACAATATGACAATATGCCAGCATTGTTATAAAATGATGTCACAATACAATTTTGGAGAATATCA
The DNA here is from genome assembly GCA_024036415.1 of Prochilodus magdalenae. NCBI lineage: Eukaryota > Metazoa > Chordata > Actinopteri > Characiformes > Prochilodontidae > Prochilodus > Prochilodus magdalenae. The sequence goes on along the minus strand of JAMWET010007207.1, from coordinate 766,321 downwards.
TGGGCATCAATCATGCATTTAATCATAAAACTAATAAAACATCATGAATTATAGAGTGTCTCCAAAAGCAACCAGCCGTGCATACTAAGTGCACAACTTGCAAACCAACAAGCAACTAACTGGTAGCCTGTTATGCTCAATGTCCTTATTTTTGCACCAGCCAGCAGATTTTACCTCCCATTTATTTTTACACAAATTTTGACTTAAATGAAGAGCCACTGTTTATGACATACTTATAATATACTGTGAAAATGTCTGTATGTATCATGGTGTTATACTGTATGTAGGCCATATTTTAATTAACAGAGCATCTTATTCACAAACAGATGGACATCATCGCTTCAGAAGGAAAGGAGAATGTTCAGAATGACATATTTAGCTGTTGGAGAGCAGTGCCGGTTAATTGCACCAGGGCTTGTTTTGAATTCACAGCTCTGACGTCCGCCAGCAAGGCTTGAACTGTTACACAAGCTCTGTTTACATGTCGAAGGCCAGGCTGCTGATTTTAGCAGCGCGTTTGATGAGTGGTGAGTTCAAGGTGAGAGAAACTACAACCTAGGCAGCCATAGACTGCCTGAAGCCTCTGACCTTGGAAGCTTAGTATATGTAGGGTCTAGTCGGTCCAAGGCTGGGTCGTGAGTCAGGTGGTCTTGTTGCCGGCTAAGCAATCCAGCTGGAGTGCTAGGAGAAATAGTCAGCTGTGTGTGTCCAGCAGCTTATCACATGCTTCCTCCTCTCAGGCAAATCTGAACTTCCTGCTTCAATCCTCCCTCCCACTAAAGAACAAGCCCTAATGGAGTCCCTGGGGTTCTGTAAGTTAATTGTGCCCGTACACACGCCTTTCATCAGTGTATATATTTATTTGTCTTCAGGGACTTTTGAATGGAGAGCTCACATTACAGTCATATCCACTGAGGTATAGTACTGATGTGGAGGCAACATAATATCAGCCACATCAAAGCATGGGCAACTCAATACTCAGCATGCAGAGTGCGTGTATGTGTATATCGTTGGGGAGCAAGTGAGCGATTTAGCAGTTGGGGAATGTGAAGTGGATGGTTGCCGGGATTAGATTACTGTAATCTATTACAGATCAGATTAACGAGATGCACGCTGCATCGGAGAGCATTGGACTGCACCCCTATCCGTTATTTATGGGCTTGTTTTGGTGGGTTTGTTTGCTTCTTTACTTCCGCAACAGATAACCTGTAGCATTGTTCATGTCATTGCTGACATTCAGAAATAGCTTGCTAAACCTCCCTCCATAACTCATGTCACAGTGCACTTTAAAGACATTTTCCATCTTTTTCAAAGGTCTTGGCACCATACACAAAACTGACTTGCTGACTGACTGTCTGCAGCATGCTATGTGCCTCTCTAAAACAGAGCACTTAAAATCAATCAAGGTCAACTGTAAACAGTGCGAAAGAGCTGGAGTAGAAGGCTTTAAGCAAAAATGGCTTACATTAAATACTTTGCCATCACAATAATGTAAGCCAAAGTAGATGTTTTACCTACAGACTTAAACATCCAATTTTAGACATTAAATGCTCATTTGTCATCATGAAGGAATGTATTATCTAATATACAGTATTATCTGATATCTCAGATAGCCGTTTCTGAAAATAGAGTTTGGTTACATCTCCTCCTCTCTTTAGTCCAACTGTCTTAAACCGTCAGTGAAAATTAGAGCAACAAAGAGGGGAAAATGGATAATGAGTGAAGACAGCCAAGAGTTCAGTGAAACCTGAACTTTACCTGCTTTACATGTGCGCGCACACACACACACACACACACACACACACACACACACACACACATACACATACACATACACATACACATACACATACACATACATACACATATATATATATGGCTAAACAAATAAATAAAAAAAATTACTGGTCATATATTTGTCATTATGCATAATCCTGATGTGTTGGGCTAGTCCAGATGTTAACCATCACATTCCCAAACCCAAATTATTTGTTTTATATGGCCTGTGGCAGGGTTGTTAATATTTTCGTCCGTGTGTTCATGGCTGCTGGGGACTGCAACAATCAAATCTATTTAAAGTGTGTCAACAGCCTGAGATGTGCCTGAGCTTTAGTCTTGTCAATTAAATGAAGTTAAACTGGAGCATTACCGGTCTAGCCGCAAGCTTGGACTGTTTCCGAATAAGGATATAATGATCCACCAATCAGTATCAACAACAATCTGCTTATTTCTTCTTTGTACACTCCTACACTGTAGATGGCAGCATTTCACACTAGATGCTTCATATAAGAAACAATAGCTGTTTGCATTGCATTGCCATATAATGCAAACATCTTTACTATCCGTTTGTTGGTTAAATAAACTTTATGTAGATCAACAATAAAACACTTGACTTGTTGCTGTGACTGTTGTTAGCTTTCTCATATTTTGATGTACTGCTAAATGAAGAGTGACAAATGTATGTGGGTTTTTAGCATTAAACTGCTCAAGAGGTTTTTTCACATGATCAAAGAGTTAATACTACACTTGTTGATCTGTGTACTTGTCTACCTTATATATAATAGCATAAACACTGTATTTCTTTATTGTTTCTGCCTAGAAACTAATAGCATGATGTATGGCACATAAAAGTCTCACATGTGTGCTTACATTACAGCGGCTAAAATCTAGCTGCTACCTAGCAGTTGTTAAAAAAGTAGTGGTTAAAAAAATTATACACTCTCCCCTTTGTAACAATATACAAGCATAGAAACTTTTTTTTTAGAAAATTCTAACAGACAGACAGCCTATACCTTTAGCGTTTGAAAAGTGTAAGTGTGAATAAAGATACACAGATACTACCAACACACCATTACTTGTCACCTCATCTGATAGGGTGACATGGTTTTGAAATTGTTGCCTCAATTGCATGGAATGTCGTCATACCACTTCACATCAACTGCAGCCTCCAGCATAGACTCAAATTACATCGAACTGTGAGCAACTGTTCGGTGTAGAAAATAATCAGATCATTGGCTTAAAGAATCAATGTAGTATTGCATTGTAATGTAACCAGCACCATTGGCTGAGGGCTGCACTAGGTAGGACTACATGCACATAGACTATTAAGACAACTTCCCTTAACACCATGTCAACGTCACCAAACACTGCAATGGTGTCGCTTTTGGTGAAGACGAACAACGAATCACCGTGTGGAGGCACCACGGTCAAAGCCAAGATGTGTAAGTGTTGTGACATGTCCAGAAGGCCTGGTGTCACTCCACTTTCACCCATATCACAAAATCCGTAAGAACTGTGTGAGAATATGCAAGCTGCATGGGATGCTCATTATGTCCTGACACTAAAATATCTTCAGTCATAATGAAACCCAGGATTACTACCAAAACCCAGGAGTAGACCTGGGTTGTCAAGCTGCATCAGGAAGAAGGAGCCGAAGCCTCTTGCTGACCCAAGTCTCTTCATTATAAATGCAGCAGCAGGCCACTCTGACCATGTCCTGTTCCACTGCATGCAGGGGTTCAGGGTACATGGATTTGTCCTAGTGTGTGACTGTTCCGACTGTCCGAGGAAACACATTATTCTAACTTTTCAATCCTCTCTTTCTCTCTGCGATACATTCTGGCACACTGCATCTCACAGTGTAGTATTGTAACCTGAAAGCCATGAGATAAAGAGAAAACAGTGAGTTCCATGCCATTTAGAACGCCTTCTATACAGTATGAAGAAGGCCCAATATGTGAAGAAGGTTTAACTGCCTTTCTTATGTCTGTGCACACATTATAGAGCAAGGCACATGCAGGGGAGTATGGAGTCTTTCTAAAACATTTCCCAAGTTTTAAGGATTCCTTCATCTCCTCCAGAGTGTTAAAAGGTGTGTTTAAACACCTTACCTTGACACAAAGCATTAAACTCAGAAACACAGTTCTGCCACAGCATGGCTCTAAAAGTTCTGAAAGAGAACCCTACATGAACCAGAACTAATATGCCACAGCGGTCTTCTGTAGTGGTCTGGACTGTAATCAACTCATTCTTAATTAGCTATGGGACCCTCTGCTGTACACTCTCTAGTGAAGAGTGCGCTAACCCAGACATGGTACAGGTTCATGTTGTGGCAGAAACTGAGCTGGGCCAGACTGGTCTGGTCTGGGCTGCCTGCATTCAGCTAGTTGTGTTTCTGCTTCGGTTGTGCTGTCTATGCAAGGCTTTTGTTCCAGCCTGACAGGCACCCACTGTAATTAACTCCCCGGATCACTGTGTATACTCACTCACTCACTGACCCCCCCACCACACACACACACACACACACACACACACACACACACACACACACACACACACACACACACCATCTAAAGCACACATCCGCAGGCAGGCATACACACACTCAGAATTATTGTGCACATGCCAGCAAATACAGATAGACAGTATGACAAAGCCACAGGCAAAGGGCACAGTATGTGCATGCATGCAAGCACACATGTACATGCACATCATTCGGGCTTGGCAATATGACAGTATATGTCATTAGCATGACAAATTATGTCACCATTCAATATATGCTTTTCTGAACTATTTGTACAGATCTTCAGTACTTGTAGAACACTGACCAACAGCATGTTTCATTGCAAACCGAGCAAAATTAGTCCTGTTTACTGGATTGAACACAATATTCCAAATACTGAATAAAAACAACACTGTATTTACCATTTTGGCTAATATATATTTTAAATGCAACACTACAGGTTCTCATGTCTCTGTTCCAACTGAGCAGATGTCTAAAATAATGATGTGTCACAATCAGTGGCGTAGTAAAGACTGATTCAAGTCAGAGTTAAGACCAAGACTTTATGACAAAAATGTAAAACTAATATTTTTTTTCTCATGCGTCTTTTCAAATAAAGCTTTTAAACCCAACAATTTCACCACCACTTTGAAATTAAATATAGTGAACATGTATCTAAACCGGCCGAATTGAGTCAGACTTCATCTGAAGCTTTCCTCTTTTCGGCCTTGGAAGCTGCCAAATCAAAAGAAAAAAAAATCTGATCGGTTAAATCACACTTACATAAAAGCTTTTGTATTTGTTTGTGTGGGTGGCGAGATGCAAAGGTTTAAGACCCCTTGATGCAGAGAAAGGATTCAGTTTATTTTGGGTTTGTCGATATTCAATAATAATTCAGGGTCCAGTTACCTCAAAACAGAGGCATTACATTCAGCTGGTCAAGAATGTCCTTTATCTGAGACCGAGACGAGATCCAGTCTAAATGACGTACTACAACACTAATCACAATATTACGTTTATACAACATCGCCCACCTCTTTGCACGATAATACTCTATACATACATATAAGTCTCACATACAAGCATATGATCAAGCAGCTTTATACATCCTGCACGACCAGAGTGGCTCACACCAAGTAAATGAGCACTGCTGATAAGCCTGGGCTAAATACAGCAACAAATGTTAATGTTAAGAAATATGGTTGCTGAACCCATCACAGAACCGGAGGGTAGAGGAGAAGAGAGTGTGGCCGCACCGTGAACTTCGATTTCCCACTCTTTCAAGCTGCATTAGTACAACTAATCCCCATCTCTGCACTCCCTTTCAGCCTGCTTGGCCGTAGGTGTGTGTATGTGTGTGAGGGAGCGTGGAAGAATTTCAATACTTTCATGAATTCCCATGAGAAGTGGACACGAACAACAAAGGAGAAAACTAGTTTTTGAACTGTTTTGTAGCTTTTACATTTATTTTGTATGCCTGATAGATCAGAGTAGTTTCAGGCCACTGTCACTGTTTATTATTATTTTAAGAAAGATCACAATTCTTTTGAGGAGACAGATCTGAACAGTGTCTTTGTAATCAAGCTAATGCATGTAGCATGGTGGAAAACACTTCATTGTCATGTCCACCCACGATAATAAAACTCATTTCGGTAGCAAAACATTTTAAACAAAGAATTAAACACTACATAGCGAACTTAAACAAGACTGCAATAACTTTTCATTAGCTCCTATAAGACATTTGTCAATGTTTGTAGAATGTGGATAAGTAATTTCACAACGAAGGGACAAAGAACAAATTAAAGACGAATTATGGATATTTGCTTTGTCAATCTTCTGAAACAAATAAATGCAATCCAAATCAAACTTACACTTCTATACTGCATTGAATACGTACAATAGTGTGAGCAGACTGTAGTACCGCATTAAAACAGTGTCTGGAGACAGCTATAAGACAGTATTGCTCAGATTCTGTAAGGACAGACAGACGAAGGACACACATAAGGACATCCTGTCAACAGAAGTGTGCTAAGGAAATCTTGTTCTACAATAAACAAACTGGAAAAGATAACACACAGTCTTGAGTGGCTTACTTAGTCAAATTCACACTATGGGGTTATGCCCTTGTCTAATATTATCTGTGTCTAGCTGATTTCAGAGAGCGCAGGGACCACGCTGAGACTTTGTGTCTGTCTCAAACATTCACTTTTTTTTCCATTATGTACGGTGTTGTTATGAACAATACGAAGTTAGCAGATTAACAGCCACTTCTAAATGTAGAGATGGCATTCTTGGTCTTAACTTGTTTTAAATGTATTATTTTCCACATTGGTAATAAATATGTAGGGTGTATCTGGATGCTGTAATCTCTCTCGCCCTTTAATGTTGAAATGAACTTGATACAGATTAATGAAATGGGACTGGTTGATTAGTAGTTCTCACACTTGTCCTCAAGGACCCCATGAATATGTTCCATATTTTGGCTTTATTCATGGGATGCAAGGTAGGCTGGAGCAAAAATATGAACCATCTAGGGTCTCGGAGGAACAGCTTAAGAACTACATGACTAGTCGAGCACAGCATCTGAAATACAATGATCTGAAGGAGAGAGCAGACTCCTTGTGAACAAAAGGACAAAACTTTTTCAAGTGTGGAAACGCTAGACGAAAAGACACCAAGTCCACTGAAGACTGGGACAGAAAAGGGCTGTTTGACAGACATGCAAAACATCAGAAAACTGGAAAACTTGGAACACTGGTCAGCAAACACACAAGGAAATCTCATTTCCTTTCTACATATGGGTTTAATAACTTTTTAAATTGGGCATCTTCAGTGTTTTCTATTTCAGTGTCTTGGTTTTTATCTCACTCTCAAAGTCTTTCTGGTGAGCAGATGCAACCGCAGCTGCCAGCATGTAGTTTTAGTTTCTGAGAGCTGTGCTGATTTTAGCACAGATTACATCATATAGACTGTGTGCTTACGTGGGCAAAATGCCTGAGACCGAAACTTGATCATATAATGAAACACCACAAAAACAACACAAAATTCTCACACCTCAAATCACAACATCAACCACTACAACCAGCAAGCTATAAGCAAGCTACTAACAAAGTACTTTACACAGACGTCTGGAACATTCACATTTTAATGAGTGAGCGAGTTAGGCTATTGAGGGAACAAGCAAATGCTTTCCTCTACACGCATTCTTATTTACTATGGCCTCTATGGCCTGCACTCCAATAGGACTCTCCATAGCAATCTGGGTGCGTGGTTTAAGGTCTAAATAGCTTATTGAATGTTTTTATTCAGTGCTTTACCTGTGTTTTGATGAAGTAACACCTTTGTTTAGAGTCATTAGAGGAACAATGAAAAAAATAGATATATACCCTATGACCATTAGGAAAGCCTTCAGGCATTTGTGTCAATGATTTTATTTTTCTGAGAGAGAGAGAGAGAGAGAGAAAGAGAGAGAGAGAGAGAGAGAGAGACGGAGAAGAGACAGACAGACAGACAGACAGACAGACAGACAGACAGAGCTACCACACTGTGTCTGTGTGGAAAGTAAAAATTAACCACACAGTCCCTCCTGGGAGTGATGCCATGTTAATCCTCAGTTTGGCTCATCACTCACACACACTCTCACTACCCCCTCTCTGCTCATGACAGGTTCGTAGGAGCTCATTAGAGAGCATGCACTGCAACAGCAATAATATCATCCTTTATTTTTCTCTTTTTTTTTTTAAACCATGCATTCCTTCCCTTTTCTGAAACAGCCAACACACCAGGAAACATTTTGACAGCAGTCAGACTAAGACATTATTACATTATCCATTTGATTTTTCTTCAAGTGATATTTTACATTAGTGCACCCAAGAGTGTGTGCAGCACCAAGGGCAATGGGCATTCTTGCATGGCTTACAAATGCTACAGTCAAAGAATGGAAGCTTCAGCTTCTTCTTCCTGTATCTTAAATGAGCTAAAATGCCCTTATTTATGGTGTTACACCGAATGTAAAAGGTAGAGAGTTGTTAATATGATGAGGGTAATAAAGACTATGACCAATCTCATAGGCTAACTGTTCACACATGATAGGATTACAGGATCAGAAACGCATTTAAGACATGTTGGCATTACAGTTGCATAAGCCTCTTCCTTTTAACAAAAGAAATGGTAGCATGTGTTGCCAGCAGCTCCAAGCGTGAACTTCGGGCAACCTATAGAGATACCCACCATTCAAACTTAGTTTGCATTAGCAATTAAGTAACACTGTACTATACAACATTTATAGGATAATTAGAGAGATTGCCAACTAGATCCATGACTTTAATCAACTATGAACCTGCAAAGTCAGTCAAAGGCTGCTAAGTAATAATTACAGAACAAATGACTTTAAATTTACTGAGCTCAGAACTCCTGGTGAACATAGATATCTCTGGTGAAACTAATCCAGCTCAAATAGAGCTTTCAGGACCATAATGCAGTACATTCACATCTAATCTGTTCTATCATGTGCAGCAACCTTTTACAGTCGCCAATCAGGCTACATGCTGAATGCGATAAACATACACATGCACAAATAACCTCAGCTTTATGACATGACTTCAGTTTTGCAATGAAGAGGAAATACATAACAATAAAAACAATAACAATGATAAAAAATCATAGCTCAAGAATAATTTGATCACCCTAAAGTGTGTATGTACGCTGATTTATTAAGGTCAAATGTATTTAAATGCAAAAATGTGTTCAAGACAGTATAAACTTCTCAGGACTTTTTATCACTGTTAACATACAATCCACTTGCCAAGTTTGGGAATAGTGAAATCCTATAGAGGCCTTAATTTGATCTTAAAGTATAATTAAACGTAATTTAATAAATTTATTTTTATTAATTTAATAAACTACCATGTTAGCACATGGTCCTCTGAAGTTAAAAGACCACCAGTAAGAAGGTGCCAGGTCATACTGTGTACCTGTGTTATCTTGTTAGGCCATCTGAGGGAGTACCTGGCACCCAAGTAACAGGAAAACCTATCGATTTCTCTTGCTTTTTTTAAACACTTCCAAATGTACTGCTCTGCATGCTGTTAATTGTTTGTGAAACTCCAGTGCTGACAAGGTACGCTTACAGGTAGGACTGTGACAGTACTGATATTTATTATCATGGTGAAAAAGCAGTAGCCTATATCTCCAGGGTTTGGTGGTTTTTTGCCATCATCCCAATGTCAATCCAACCTCCTTAGCGCGAACATGATAGCTTTTATTGTAAGCTACTGTGTTGTGGCAGTTTTCTCTGTGAAACGATCTGACACGGCTTTCATATATGTGCCCGTAGAGGCGACTAAGCTAATGTCCCTTCAAATGCCTTCATTTAGAAAGACGCACCGCATGCTTGGTAAGCAAATTTAGACATGCATGTGAATGTCATTTTTGGCAGCTGCATCTTCATGCCACTTACAGTACGTGAAGTATTGGTTGGCACTGCATTGGGGGATTCGAAATCTTTAGGACCAGGAAACAAAAATACTTTATACTCAGTTTGGAGCAATAACATACCGGCACTCTGTGACTTCCAGAGCTGTGAACTCAGCCTTTTGTCATTACTTTGTTACATTTAAAGCCACAACACCACAGAAAGCCACTGTAGATAACATGGCTTAAAACGTACACAGTCAGTCTCTTATATCAACACAGATCAACAAATATCAGCTAATGTTACAGCCTAGAGAGCTATTAGTAAAGTAGTAAACTAATGTCAAGCGAGATTAATGATGGAGAATAGCAAACTGTGAACTTTCACCACCAAAAAAAAAACCAAGTAAAAAAAAAAAACTGCTGTGAAGACGGTAATAAGTTCAACCCTGCGGTAGGCATCACATGACCGCAGTATTGCAGTAATGCATTTTTCCTTCCCCATGGTCAACCGATGAACCATTCATCATTCATTCTTATAGAAACTCTAAAGTCATCACGCACTAGTCACTATGAACACCCCTAGTCAGCCCCTAGAGCGCAGGCTGTCTGCCCTACACAGAACGCAGAGATTAGCCAGGATTGCTGTGTGGAATTAGCTCCTAGCCAAACACATGACTGTCTAGCTCTGAAACACAAAGTAAACCAACAAGTTGAGGAACAACACAGAATAGAAACTGGTGTAATTGTTCTCTTTTCCTCCACAGTCCCAGTCAGTACTTTAAACTGTTCCTCTATTTCTTCTTAAAAGGGAACGGACAAAGGGGCAGATTTTCCAAACTTTCTGGAGAGTTAAACCATAAAAGTGATATGATGTGAAATGTGGTCGTAGTGAAACTTCCCAAGGCAGAATTGCTCACAGCGGTGCTGATAGGACGCCTGGAATATTTAATGCCTCTAAAAGCTCCCTCTCAGAAAGGTATTACATAAAATGTTAATGAATATGCTGCCTAATGTGTCTAAATCTTTGGGCCTGTTCACACCTTGCATTAACCTGTGCTTTGGGCAATTGGAACACATTTGGAATTCATTTGACTACATGAAAAGCCAGGTGCACACACCCTGAGGATGCACTGTGAGCAGACTGTGATGAGATCACTCACATCAGATTTAGAGTTGGTCAGAGACAGCATTTACTTTATTATCCAGTTATTGTCTTCTTTATCAACATTATATACACAATCTCAGAAGGCACATGTTGGTTTACTGGTGGTTTGGTATAGTAAATAAAAATGACTATTTGTAATGCATGGTAGTTATTTTAGCTACTTTACAATTAACCATTTCAGATCAAGCTACTCCTAACATCTATGTTCAAATAACTACACTCTTACACTTCAAAAAAAAAAAATTGAAAACAGAAATTCCTCTCAAAGAAATTCCCCACTTATTCATGATCAGCCTCCAACTGTTCTAATGAATACTCCACCTGTCAATAGCTGTATCCCTGGGGCACAAAAACAACCAGGGCCACAACCCTGGTACTCTACTGAACTCATTAACATGAGATACCATGTGTTCAATGAATGGCATATATTCCATGGTGTTAACTAATAATCCAGGTCAAAGGGTGACATCTAGGCTTTTCAATAGTAAGAAATATAATGAATTTAACCACCAGCACTGGCACACTGTTCGTCTGATTGATAGTACCATACTGTGCAAAACATGTCTCATTTTTACTGGGATTGAGATGGATGTACAGGGTAAACTTTGTAAAAGGACAAATATATATAAAACCATGTGTTACTATGAACAAATTACAGTCTGACTCGTACAACAGCAAGATAGCAAGCATAAAATAGCAAGTTATTAAGCTTATAAACATATTACAGAAAATATAAAAAGAGCTATTTTTAACAAGTAAACAAATTCCAATGCTCAGTCAGAGCCACTGTTAGCCTGTGCAAAGGGCCCTATAGGCATTAACAAATCTTGTACATTGCTGGTAACGGGCTAACATACGGCTAACACACGGCTAACACACGGCTAACACACGGCTAACACACCTGCTGCCTACCTGTCATTACAGGATGCAAAACTAAGACTGCATTTTAAATGTAAAATTTGTATGAAAATAATAATTCAGTTATTGAGATTTGTACATAAAAGAAATGGGACCTATAACCACTAATAATGTGTCTCAGTTTCAAAAAAGAAAACAGTAATGACTCACGATGAGGATGAGAGATGATAAATAATTATTAAAATAGAGTAATAATTACTACATGTAATGCAGGAAGACTGATTTAACACAAATCTGACTAAACGCCCCTTGAGACAAATAAGCAAATAAAATTTATAATCATTACAAAGCAAAAAAACCAATAACTACACTGCAAAATAAAATGAGATTAAATACTAACAGCTTCATACATCAGAATTTAATTTCCTGTGCAGCTTCTCCTATGAATTTTACAAGTGTTTAGTTATTAAATATGTTTGTTGTGGAAGTAGCAATTACTCAGACTCCCAAACTGGTTGTTAAAACAACCCTAATGTTTAATGCATTTTTACAGGTAGGTAGTTCAGTGCACGGAGCAGGTTTTGAGTTCTGCATATGTGTTTTGTAATTAGCCATTTAGCCTAATGGTTAAGTTACTCATCTCCTGCGAGGGACAGCAGAGTTCAATCCCAGTGCAGAGAAGCACATCAATAGACTTCTAATGCTGTTAGGTCATTGCTGCTATATGTATTTATTAAGGTATTACATGATAATTATAAAAATATGATTTATCAGTGGGTGATCAAGCCACAATTTTTTAAAATAACAACCTGTAAGCCTAATTGGTAAGATGGTTTGACATGGAGCCTTAATTGGCTTAGTTCTGTAGGACCATGTCAATGTTGTTGAGATATGTGGCCCACTACCACTATGTCTGGAACGAACACTCAATTAATGGTGTCACTATTGATTCATTGGTATTCAAGTAATTTAGCTATTATTTGACCAGTTTCAGCTTTTTAACCCTATAGGACTCCCAACATGATTTAGGATTTGTGACAGGGTTATAGGCTCATCACAGTAATTAGAATAAAATAAATAAATAATTCAATCTAAAATCTAAAACAAGCTGACAACAACTAACAAAGTTATTTGCTAGAAATGAACAGGATAGCTTACTAACTTCTACCATTTAGACGGGCTACTTAAAAAAACAAGTTCCAACAACACCCAGCGCAACTCATCAGCTGTGAGCAGATTTTTCTGTTCTCAAAATTTGTCACCTTTCCCAATAGTTCGATTTAACTTTTACTTTTTACTTTTTATTCATTTTCATACATTTCACAACACTATATTTACATTGTGAACTCTATATTGTCTCTGTTGTCTAAAAAAGCTGAAACCCTGAGAGACTCCTTATTTGATGAATGATCTCTGAATACTCTTTATAACTCTGTTTAAGCTACATGAGTGACACTTCATTTTTTAAAGTATAATAATCGAGTAATTTGACAGTACTACAACCAAATACAGTTCACCATGAAATCAACATGCAGAACTATACACCGACAGTGGAATCAAAATACAGCTTGCATCCTGACAGTGGTGACAACCCCTGCTTCTTATGCTAAACAGTATTTCAGATGCATTCCTAGAAAATACGATGTACTGTGTATTAAAAGGCATTCATCCCAGAGACAAAGACAAACAATTATACATCAGAAACAAGAACTCCACTGTGCACTGCATCATTTCTGTAGTTCAGTGCACAGTGAGTAGGCTTGACTCTGTTCTCCCACGGATACTTTCAGTGTGCAAACTATGGAGCTATTCAACTTGACTTCTGAAAGTCTTTTCTCTCTGCCTCTCAGGGCACTCTGCTGTGAAAAGTTTCAAACAGAAAGCAAGGACAAAAAGGCTAAGATTTCTCTAACAAGCCTCTGAAATCCCCCTAAGAAACATCATCCTGATTCATGCTAGCTGGGGCAGAGCACTTAGGTGGAAACACATGATACAGGTGAATACCATTTTCAGAAATGACTGATTACAGTGTTTGGCTACAGACAGCTCGATGCTTGGCACCCGATAGTGAGCTTTGTGTTTTTAAATTTTAAATTATGATGGAGACTAATTTAAATTTAGGCATTATGTACATTAAGTCATTTACTCTACACTGTTGAGCTAGTTTGTACATGTGCTATTTCAGACATTATTGGTTAAAGAAATGGATTTGATTCATTCATTTATTCTTCCTTTTTCCCCCTTCCTGGTCTAGTTTCTGCAGATATGCAACCCATGCTGACACCTGGTACTGGGTTAGTGCCATATCTAACAATAACAATGTCATTGTCACTGCAGTGCTAAGAATGATCCACCACCTGAAAGATTAAATAACTAACACAAACTATGCAGCAGTGGATAACCTATTATCTCAAACCTTACAACTACAATGTGGGCAAACAAGGAAGATGCGTCTGTTCCAGTGATCAAAAATTGTGAACTCTAGCCACATCAATACAACAAACATTACCATACCACTACCACATCAGCGCCATTACAGTTTATAATTGTAGAACCACAAATGTGACCTATATGGAAAGTGGACTTACAGACAACAAGTATGGATACAGTGTAGCTAATAAAGAGGCCACTGAGTATGTATAGCCTACACCTCCTTGTATCTATACTTTTTGCCAGCTCTATTTACCATGTTGATGTGCAATCACTGTAGCCAATCGGTTTAGCTCCACTCTTGGTTAGCCCCTTTCACCCTGTTCTTTAAAAGGTCAAAGCCTTCACAGGACCCCCACAGAGCAGGTATTATGTGGGTGGTGGATTATTCTCAGCACTGCAGTCACACTCGTGTTCGGTGTGTGTTGTGCTAGTACAAGTTGATCAGACAGAGCAATGCTGCTGGACACCTCAGTGCCACTGATGGACCGAGAATAGTCCACCAACTAAAACTATCCAGCCAACAATGTCCTGGGGGCAGCGTCCTGGGGGCAGCGTCCTGGGGGCAGCGTCCTGGAGGCAGCGTCCTGGAGGCAGCGTCCTGGAGGCAGCGTCCTGGAGGCAGCGTCCTGGGATCACTGATAAATGACTAGAGGATGACCAGCACAAATCGTGCAGTGAGAGTTGAGCTCAAGTGTCAGACTTTACATCCACATAGTGAACCAGGAAGGACCAATAATACTGGACAATGTTTAAAATCTGCAGCAGCATTGCTGGGTCTGGTCCACAGGTACCAGAGCAACACAGACTAACATATCACTGCAGTGTCACTGCAGTGCTGAGAATGATCCAACAGCAAAAATATTCCTGCTTTGTTGTGGTCCTGTGGGGGTCCTGACCATAGAAAAACATGGTGAAAGGGGAAAGCAGAGATGATGAGCAATAAGTGCAGACACAAGAAAGCTTACCTAAAGAGGTGGCTGGGCTGTGTACATATCCTAGTCCAAATGAAGGCATCTTAAATTTAACTTAATTTACAGTGCACTTTGAGTCTAGCAATTCAACACAAAACTGAAGTGCCTTCACTCACCTGTAATTCACACCAGGCCACTTCCACCCAGGTCTCCGTGTCTAGGCCTTTGTAAACTGTTTTGAAGGCTCCTCTACCAAGCTCAATGTCAAATTTAAGAAAGCGACCACCAGGCGAGGTTGCAACCGCCTTCATCTCTGCCTCCTCCTCCTGCTCACGGTCCCGCTCCTTTCCCTTCAAAGCAGGCACTGACGTGGCACCCTTCTCGGGGTCCTGGGCACCACCTTGGGTGCCGTCTTCACCCAGGGCAGCCGAGGCACTGGCGGGGAGCTGCTGGTCTCCGCTACTGAACACAGAGTCCGAGGCACAACGCTCAAATTGGGGGGCACTGTGAGGGGCATCAGGAGCTTCCTCAAGCTCATCCTCCTCCTCGCAGATCTCCACACTCTTCCGGAAGAAGCGCTTGTTTTCGCGCCTCAGGCCGGGCCCGCCAGCAGCTGGTGAAGAAGGAGTGGAGAACGATAAGGGCCTAGCTGGACTCTCCACTTCCTGGCCATCTTCTCTGCCTCCAGCTTTTGAACCTGCACCTTCTCCTCGTCCAGCTCTCCTCTCATCCGTCTGGCTAGAGGGGAAGTCGGAGGGCGTGCTGCGTGTCCGTTCTCTTTCACGGGCTGCCTGGCTCCCCTGTGCCCTCTCCTCCTCCCTCTCCCCATCAGCCTTCTCTCCAGATGACTCCTCCGTGGCAGTGGGCTCTCCGGGGTCCGTCGCCATGGCGAATGACCTTTCCCACTCCTCCGCCGCCCCCTCCTGAGCTCTGGCTCTGTGTCAGTCCCCGTCTCTCTCTCGCGGTGGACACCCTCTTGTACAGACCCTTGTACAAATCTAGCGCTGATCTTCACCCAAAGGGGAAAATGAAACTCCCCTTGCTCCTCACTTCGTTCCCTCTTCTCTTGTCTGTTTTCTTAGTCACACAAAGACATTGGAGGACACTCACTTAAGTGTTCTGATAGTACAAGTCAGCTCTCAGTCCCAACATTCCTTCTCCCCATCTTCCACTTGCTGTTTTTTCCGGATAGTCAAAAGGTACCTCAGCCGATAACAATTCCCAAAATGTAGTTCGATCCCGGTGACGAATTACAACCAGAGGCCTTTCCCAGCAAGAACGTTGTGCCTCAAAGAGTGAAGAGCATCTTCAGGTAAATCCTATAAAAGAAAGAGTATGTTTATTTAGTATAGTGCCATAATTATACAAACAGCTTTTTGGACAACATTCACTTTCAGTCAAGCACAAGCAGAGCAGCAGCTGCTGCACAGAGCAGATTTAACTGTAAATTCATATTTAAAACATCAGGATTTTGAAGTTGAACTCTTGTGTTTGCCTAAGAGTAGGCCAACAAATTTATTCTATTTATTTGACTTATTAACACAATTATTATTATTATTATATATCACCTAATAAGACAACTGAGTAGTGAATCATGCTGGAAGTCTTTTACTGAAACGATCTACAATTTTAATAACAGGAACATTCAAGCTAGCTGTTTAAACGCATTGTGAATAAATTACATTTATGTTATCAGCTATAGTGAGATTAACTGTTGCCAAAATAATGATTAAACAGGGCATGAGCCCAAAAGGCACCTGTTATTCCATAAATGTGATTAAAATATTTGTGGCATTTTATTGTTACACAGTCACATAAAGATTCAGGCTGAAACAACTGAAACATAAGTAACTTGATTATTAAAAATAATCGATGGAAATTCTTCACGTCAAAGTATTTACATTTTAGTACATCTATACAGCTCACTGTATTTCACAAGGATGACTATTATTAAAAACTAACAAAGAGACAGAAAACAGCCCGTTTCAACAGGAGTGGCAGCAAAATTTTAAAAAAAAGTTTCACGTTTGGGATCATTTTAGACTGGAAAAACAAAATCTTTGTATCGTGTGTCTATCTTTAAACCAAATTAGCTTAACACAACAATGTCACAATGTCAGGGCTTCACAATCCATATGACTGCTAGTTCGAATGTAGGCCTGTAAAAAAAAAAAAAAAAAGGACATTGATTATGGCTATATGTAACAGTCAGTCACGTACTGAAATCAATACGGACGTAAATCAACATGGCAGCTAGTTAGCTGTTCCTTTTAAAGAGTTCTGTCTTATTTTCTCTTTTAATAAAAATGACCTGATTAATCAGTGGTATAATCATCAGTAGGATACGCAATTGCTAATCAAAACAACAGCTGCCTAATGATAATCAAATCAACAGTCCATATCACAGCAGTCAGACAGACACTAACTGTGCTGAGCAAGACTGTCACTTTGGTTGCTGCGTCTCAGAGGGTAGTTGTACACTGTCTGAAAGCGCTGCTGAATGCTGTCACTTACCAGGGGCCACAAAAGGGCCAGACGAGTGGCAAGAGGTTTTTCCCTTCCTGTCTGAATTGCTTGTAAATGTTGCAATAGTAAAAAAAGAGGGCAAATTCTTAAATAAAGAACATGTCCCTTCAGGTCTACATTCTCAAAGCAGCACCAAAACACATACAGCACTAAGTAAAATTCTCTGCCTCTCATATCCATGTGGGTTCTTTGTCAGATGTAATTATGTATAAACTGACAACCCCCAGAAGGAAGAAGGATGACATAAGGCGAGACAAGTTCATTTGTTATGCCTTTTGACTACAGACTAATCCTAGACTTAGATGTTGAAGAAAAGCAGGAAATGGGGTAATTGCAAAGAGTTCAAAACATTAAAGGGAGTTCCTTTATCTTAATAATTAGTTCTGGGTATGGAAGCAGGGTTGGGTACTGGGTCTCATTTGAATTTTATTGACTGCAGCTCCAATTCCAATATTGCAAAAAAAGACTCCAAACATTTAGACTTAAAGAATATCAGTTTTATATTTCAGTTGTGTGGTTCATTGTATTGCAATATACAGTTCCAATACAGTGGATGTTTTTGGTTATATTAAAGACTCCCGTCTTTAAAACCGTTCCAACTGATGAGATGTCTGAAAATATATACTCACAATATACTAGTACAGTTTAAAAGCTTTAATCAAAAGTTCAATGTTGTGAATATTCATAATAGACAGATCAACAGAATTGGTCCACAACTGCTTAGAAAAAATCTTGTTATATCAACCTCCATTGCGAGTTCAGAAAGCTTTTCCATCCGCCTGTAAAGTTGGCGTATGCAAACTTTTAAGGTGGACTGCATAATTCCATGATATTTACTATTTTATAGTTTATTGTCTTAATTTTTATTCTGGAGCACAGCATTAAGCTAGAAATAAGGAAAAGTCATATTTACAATCTGGTAAACTCAGGCTTCTAGATGCAAGCATTAATACGATGTGACCTTTTTCCATATGTAAGAAATGCTAAGCGTGCTGTGAATGTGGAAAATTATATACCTAAGTTCTGTTAAATCTGTTTGCTTTTTGTTACTAGTTAACTATCTGCTATATACAAGCTTCCAATGAGCTTCCAGATGCAGTATGAGCGCTCATATTTTATGTCTGCCTACCTAAATGATGGCGACTGGACGACTAGCCTTTTTCCTAGCCTTCTTTTCCTCATTTGTCCTCATTGCTAATGCCAAAGACAGGATGCAGGGAGCTAGCAGAGTCTGTGGAGCTTGTTAATATGGTACTGAGACAATGGAGACCACATTTCTGAACATTCTGATAACCTTCCCTATATGTAAAGCAGTTCTACTTTATCCACACACACTGTGTATCTCAGGCACAGGCACACAGGTGCAGCATGCAATGTGGGTTCTTTCTGTTACTGAGGCCAATGATGGCGCTCAAGGTTTTAGGTCTTTTTTAGTCGCCTAAGAGAAGTAGGTCTGAGGAGTAGTCATATTTCGTTTTTTATAATAGTGCAGATAAAAACAGTTAAAATTTGTCACCCTGACTGCAGAACATAGAGAAAAACAAGACTTCATCATAACCACCACCCGCTACTTCGTAGCAAATTGTGCTACCCTACTGAAATGTCCTGCTATAATGCCTTTTATAGCTCCAGTTCTACGCACAAAGCTTCAGGTAGGATGTTTTAATAGCTTAAATCACGTTAATTAAAAAAAAGCCTTTAAACTACGTATTAAAACTCTTAATTAGACATCCGCTCTTACTCATCAGCTTCTTTTTCCCCATTCCACTTTAAAAGGTGCAGCAGTTGAAATGCCTTAGATGAAAGAATGTAACTGCGGAACCAAGGTGGAATGGGGAAGCTAGCAAACAGGAAGCCAGCTTTAGCCTTGCATTAAAACGTCAGGTAGGTCAATTTAATAATCTAAATGGCCTTATCAGAATATTGTACCAGCATTAAAATAATAATTGGGACATGCTAGCCTAAATTAACTTAATAATAATCATTATTGTTAAGCAAAGTCTATAGTGAAATAACATTTAAAAAAATTTATATTAAATGTTTATATATATATGTTATAATGTTTGTACATATAAAAAAAACACACAGTGCTGCCAATCTTATTTCTGGCTGTCAGTATACAGCATGGTGAAATGATTCAGTTTATGGTAATACTGATAGTCATTATCATAGTTAGCTAATCCAGCTAACGTTAGCACATACTGGTAAAAGCCAAAAGGCCTTTGTGGATTTCCTAGATACAGACTATGGGTCTTTAAAGCGTGTTTCTTGCCATAAAGCCACATCTTTATGCTCCGGTTATTAGCTGTTTTATGTTCTGCCCAGCTAAAATCAAGATTGCTATACTTAACTAGCTTGCTCTGTGTTTGCTAAATATCTTGCCTGAACTCAGCCTTAGCTAGGTAGCTAGCCATCTTTGTCAGCCCTTCTCTTAGATTTAAGATAAAAGCAAGAAATAACAATAGCTGCCAGTTTCATACACTGCTCGTATGATTAATGATTAAGATTCAGTGAGAGGTAAAGCTCAGTGGCACCAAACCTTGTTTTTCTTTATTCTTTAAGAATAGTAACTTCCCATATCAACTGCAGCCATTTCCTCCTCTCTTTTTTATGCGTATGAATAATAACTGAGTATGTTTTTTTCACTGAGATCTATTTAGGTAATGAGGGCCTATGCCACTACAGTCACTATTAAGTCTATTTATTCTAGTAATGTCTTCTTTTGTGCAATATGTATAGTACTGTGACACTGCAATTTCCTTTGAGATCAATAAAGTGTTATCTTAAATGCTGTGACCTGGATATGAAAGTTGGTCATATGCAGTTGGCTATAATTACAATATTTTATCTGTGAAAATAATTAGAATATGCACAATTTATCAAGATAATGACAAAATATTGTCATATTGCCCACCCCTAGTTATAGCAAAAATAAAAAGACGAAGAGCATGCAAAATCCATTTCTACTATGAATACTCGGTACAAAAATGCTAGCCCAGTCCATTAGGATGAGGGTGAAGAGGTTAGGCTTTAGAGCACCTGCAGCAGACAGCCTTCCACTTCGCTCAGCACTGCCTGACACTGTGTCTTCACTCATAAGACACTCAACTGAAGAAATCAGTGCACACAGGCTGGCACCACCGCCTGCATAAATATGTCTGCAATAGCACGTAGGTTAAACTTGTGCGGGTAAATAAATTCAGTAAGCTGATTAATTCATCTAAATTCTAGATGGCAGACAAGCAGGAAGAGGGTTAGCCACAGGTTGTTCCAAAAATACCCTCACATGGCCAAATACTCAACAAGGGCAAGCTGACCCGGGAGGAAAACATAACTAACTAGCCTAATCCACTAATTAAGTTTTCTTCTGGGCCATAGACTTCTCAACCAAGCCCTGAGAAGGTCCACATCAGATCAGGAGCACAGGATTTGGAATATCTTATAAAATTTCAGGTTGTGTCCATTAGTTGATACAAAGGTTGAATACCAGATTCCTGCCCGTTAAAAATGGATGATGCAGTAAGGGCCCTTAAGATGTGAATAATTCATCAGTGCCGGGGTTGCAAAAGTGGATTTGATGGAAAGCCATAGATCATCACAAAGGGAACACATGCAATAAATAAGCATATAAACAGCAGTCAGCAGTATTTTAATGCTACTTAGCCATGAAGGGCCATGCCTACATGCAGTATCGTCCTTATTTACATTTACAGTAAGTGAATTCTCATCTGTGCCGCATTCACAAGAGCCTCTGTGGTTTGGGTACTGTCAATCCCTTTCAATCATTTTCTGACTGTTCTAAAATGTAAACCATGCATCTGTATCAGTACATTTTCGCTGTCCCTCATCAGACTATCTGACTTTTTCTTTATGTCTCTTTACTCTTATGTCAGTCCCTCTGTCTGATCTCCTCTCCTCTTTGGAGACATCGTTATCTTAGACGCTCCACTGTCGCTGTCCATCTGTCTAAAGCAGTCGGGTCTCCGACATCCCCACTGACAGCACGTAGCAGTCTGCCCCAAATCTTCAGTCTGCCCGAACCCTATTTATGGCAGTAAACGCTGCTCATTCACCCTGTGTTGAACTGCTGAACAACACAGAACAAGGCTTGTGATGCTTATAGTGGTAGAAAGTAATGATACTACATGACCCCTTGATGTCTTTTCCTGACTTTTCTGGCATGAATGTTGTACAGGAGTATCCTGTAGGTGTCTATACAAACAATAATCAAAAATAACAAAACACAATCTCTATAAAGAAACTTACTGATTTTGTAGTTAGGATTATAGTTGAGAAGCCAACCTCCAGTCACTGAGCAATTAATGTACTGATCTTACAAATACAGCACTGAAGTGAAGAATATATGTTTGCACTACATGCACCATCATGCCATCTTGTCTTTACATACTTTCAGTTTTTCTTTGACCTGCGACGATGTGCTACATACTCCTCCGTAATTACATGACACTATAATATTAATACCCTCACCAAAATACCCCAAACAAACCCCCAACCTCCATCAAATATGGTAGTTTCATGGCTTCGGCCACAGCATCCTACAATTTAAGTAGATAGAGTTGTTATATAAGATTGTCTAAGTAGTGAATAGTTATAGTTACTGTTATTATGACCTCAGTTAGACGTACAAGAGTGTCGGCTTGTTATAGCATGTATACAGCAATATTTCTGACTACTTAATGGTCTCATAATTCAGAGGATCCAGTGGCATTTATGAGAAAAAATTCAGAACACTTGTTTCTGAGTGCAATAGGCTGATTTAAAAAATAAAAAAAATAAAAAACACATCCATTTTACCACAAACAAAACTGATCTTCGACTCCTCTGAATATTTAATACAACAACATGACATATCATCTCAAAGGTCTATGAAGGCTTAAGTTGTCTTAAACTTCTTTTTTAACTGATAAGCCCTAGCTTAGACTGTATGCTCTCTATCTTCAGTTTCTTTATTAGACTCAACACGCTGTAATAGTATCTGTTTCACTGCTGTTGTTTCTCTTAAGCCAGAGCACAACTGGAAACCAAGAACACATTGTTATCTCAAGCACTATTCTACGCCTTGTGCCTTCCTGTTATTTTAAGACACCCTGAAACTCAGGTTCTACCAATAACAGTCATTATGCCAAGGTTTATCCAAACACCAACAGCTGAGAGAACTCTGATGTTCAGGTTAGATTAATATCTAAAAGCCCTGGTAGCTTCTTTGTTCAGGCCTTCTACCTGTGAGTGGTAACTAAAAAATGCAAAACAGAAACCACAACCCTTAGAGGGTTGGACCTAAAGGTGATTGTGATAAAGGTATGTTGTGGCTCTGGAAACATGAAAGGAGTGTGCAAGAGCGTGCTAAAGTCATGTTTTAAACCAATGAGGGCCAAGCTAAACAGATAACCCAATGAACGAAAGAATGAAAATCATTTGCCCCAGTTTACATTTTGAAATATGTATATACAACACTTTTCACTTTACGCTCCTAAAAATCACAATGTACCATAATTATCACAACAGACTTTAAAGGTAAATCATTAAAACTTAGCTGATTTAAACATCTAGATACTGTATATTAAATTATTATGGTTTATTTAGTTACCTTGGCTAGAGCAGCACTGCAGTGGAGAAAAGCAGATTATATTTCATGTAGGTAAAGCAGTATTCACTGTCTGAAAGCACGCTGTCCATGTTTCACTTAAAACAACCCGGTCACACTGAGTAATGAAAGACTGAGATGCAGTTGTACACTGAAAAGTGCATGGTAGGACAGTGCAGTCGCCACGCTGCGTTTACGTTCAGTTAGAGAAAAAGAAAGAAGAAAATCTTATGTGGGGATTTCTAAGTGCATTTAAACAAGACTTTTAAAACAAGGATCCCAAATACCGGTGGAGATAATGAAGTTTTGTTGCAGGGAGAAAAAGAGTGGCTATGTTTTTAGCTTTTTTAGCCTCAAGGAATCTCTGGAATAAAAGTTTTGGTTTGGACCAAACCTGTGACTCTTTACCCCACAATACCTCCTTATTACTTTTTATTAATTCAGTTAAACAGAGTAAAGTCGCACACAGGGACTTGTCAGGATATTGTACTGTATATATGGAAACGTTGTTTCACTAGCATTCTTCCCACCAGTATTGAGAAAGTGGTTGTTTACACCCCTGCTAGGGAAGTGGTAGTGATTGTGTTAGTGTAAGTTTATAAACAGGCTAAGAGATGGTAGTCCTCGCCTCTTCCAGGGTGGAATGTTTAAAATGACGGATAACTTTGTGTGTCACTTAACTTTGTGTGTCACTTAACAACCTCCACAAAATCAGTAACAGTTCTCTGTGTGAGTAGATCTTTCTAACCTGAGTCATTCAATAATTGGTTTAGCAGCATACACTCAGGTTACGCCACAAGGGCATTGGTATGTTGGTAACGGTGCATTTTCATGAGAATCAGTAAGGGTAATTAAGCGCAATCTACCTAATAATGCTAACGATGCATCCTTATCTAAAAGTGTGTGGTAGTAATCTATATATATATATAAATAAAAAACACAAAAAACAAACAAAAACAGTGGCATCTGCCATTATGTGTTCAATGTTAGTTAGGCTTTTAAAAATACATCAATACAATAGAAACTGTTAATAACTAAGAGTCTAGTTCAACCTAGTACAGCAAGAATTTACGTTGTGGTAGCTCAACAGAAATTTCTTTGATATCATGTTTCACCTTCCCCTCATATCACTACCTAACCTCTAACCACCACCACAGATCATGGAGTAGACCATTCAGGCAGCTGTGAAACTGTCCTGTAGCCATATTTTTACTGACATTTAATTAAGTTAAAATGCTAACTCATACAACCAGTTTCCTGCTGATTTGTCCAATAAATCTAGTTCCTACAAAATTCGATCAATTATAATGAACAGACAGCAAGTGTCTGGGAGAGGCATGTAAAGGTTACTGCATGTAAAAGGGACAAGAGACAAAAACAACATGTGATAATGAGGGGGAAGTTCTCCTTTAAACAGGAGCTTATTTGCCTATGTCCTCAGGGCAAGGAGTTCCCATGGAAGCCACATACCGGACAAAGTTATCACAGAGCATCAAACACATTCAAACCAGCTCGCCCCTCGCTCTGTCCATTGCTCTGTTCACCTAAACTCTTCCACATTAAAAAAAAGGTTGTTTCCCTACAGAAACTGTTAATTAAATGAATGGCATTGGCAGAACATCAAATGGTTCTTTATAAAAACACGTTTGTTATTGGTATATGCATGACTTACTATCACTACATGATCATTTAAACATTTACAGCCCTACCTAACCCAACGGCAATAGTAGTGTACAATAGAGGGATGGGCGTGCCTTCAACATGGCAGGCATCGGAGCTCTACTCCTATTATCCTGAAATGCACAGCATAATTTACAGTGACACTCTGCCTAACAGGTTTTATTAGAAAGACAAGTTATCTCTGCGGCATCATGTGAGTTGGAGATTCCTCAGCAGCCCCTGAGGCTCTCTGTCACAGGTTTAGCTCATTACACAACAGGTCCTCAGCGTGGTCAATATGTTCTCTTTTCTAGACCTAATGTATGTATGTGCACCAACCTCAGAGGAAGCATTCAGAGGAGCAAGCATACATTTTCCCAGAAGAAACAGAACTTAAGTTTTCTAAAAACTGTAGCAAAATAAAGTAATACGATAATGGATTAATGGATAATTGATGTTTTCTATTAACATTTTAGGTTTATTCATTTAAAATCACATATGCCCATTTGCCCATTTTATTACATAGCAGTGTTTAATGTACAAACTTTGTAAGCAGCACCTCCAGAAGGCTGATTTATACTTCTGATCCTGTGTGTGTGTCATACGCAGATGTTCACGTAGGTGTCTGCCAAGATAGTTGAACATACCATGTATATGTACACTAGGGGACAGTTCCCTAAACAGAACGCACAGAAAAAAAGGAGGGATGTCTTGCGCTTTGCCATTCTCTCCAAGAACTATTACTCATTTCAGTTATGTTGTGCAAAACTTTCTAACATTGGTAAAGTATTGTTTGAGTCTCATCATGGAGACTAAAAACCTCCTGGTCCATAGTGGTAGCACTTTGTTCTGTTTCACAAAGGGAAACAATGCGGTAACACCTCAGCTAAGCCTGCTAAAACCAAGGAAAATAAACATGCTTAAATATTTGGTTTGGTAGTTTGTGCTACCTCTGCTAAATCACACTTCACCAACCTATAAACCTTTCTTAGTAAAATAATATAACTTGCTGTGTTATGTAAGCCTACTGTAACAGGCTACATTTAATTACATATTTATACATATTTTACTGCATACTTTCTATATAAGAATTGCCAATCATTTCGGACAACCTGCTGCTTGGGATTATATAATGAAACCCTGCTGTAATAAAATTACTGGAGTATGAAAATAACATATCAACACAGAATGACACAGCTATCATCAGCTACTGAAACTTTTAACCTCTTAAAATCAGTATCTAACTCGCCAGCTCACATTAAACATGTTTTAAAACAGTCGTAACACAGACTGGCCAAAAGATAAATAAACAGCCCAGCGGCCCATCACATGTTAGGAGTGAAAACTGTGCAATTCCAATTATGTGCCCCTACCAGCACACGGTGTCTTCTGCTCCCACAGAGTTCCAAAACTCTAAACACAACATACACCGCACATCAACCAGCCCCTCTGTCCACTTTTTTTTCATCCCTCACTTCGCTGGCACACACATACACACATTAATCCCCTGGGACTGAGGAGGCTCTGCTGCTTTACTGAGGCAGACAAAGAGGGAGCCAGGGGACACAGTGTGTGTGTTTAGGGAGGGGGCAGAAGGGTTAGGGTGGTGGGAGGTGGGGAGATATGGTGTAGCTAAATGACAAAAAGTGCATATAAAAAGGGGGGGCAGGAAGAGATTGTAAGCAGAGAGGGGGGAGAAAGGGGGAGGGAGAGAGAGAGAGAGAGAGAGAGAGAGAGAGAGAGAGAGAGAGAGAGAGAGAGAGTGAAATGGGCCGGGTGGTGGTGGCAGAATGGGTGGGAAAAATGTGTGCGTAAAAAAGAACAACAGGGCGAGATAAAGGCGGAGGGAGGCATTCACCAAAAGAGTTGAGGGGGATTTTCCCCCTGATAAAATGTGTGAGAGTGTGTATGAATGAAAGCAGTGACTAAAGCAAAATTTCTGCCTGATTCAAAAGCAAACGATGGATAGAGAGAGAGAGACACAGAGAGAGAGAGAGAGAGAGAGAGAGAGAGAGAGAGAGAGAGAGAGAGACAGAGACAGAGAGAGAGACAGAGAGAGACAGAGAGAGAGACAGAGAGAGACAGAGAGAGAGAGACAGAGAGAGAGAGACAGAGAGAGAGAGACAGAGAGAGACAGACAGAGAGAGAAAGAGAGAGAAAGAGAGAGAGAGAGAGAGAGATAGACAGAAAGAGAAAGAGAGAGACAGAGAGAGAGAGACAGAAAGAGAGAGACAGAGAAGTTGGGAATAAAAATTAATTACATTT
The DNA here is from genome assembly GCA_024036415.1 of Prochilodus magdalenae. Classification (NCBI taxonomy): domain Eukaryota; kingdom Metazoa; phylum Chordata; class Actinopteri; order Characiformes; family Prochilodontidae; genus Prochilodus; species Prochilodus magdalenae. Next base: position 739,202 of record JAMWET010007207.1, on the reverse strand, counting down.
TTTTCAACTCATAAACTAACTAACTCTTTAACTTCTAGGGAAACACAGATTCACTTCACAGTGTAGTAATAACCTCCAATTTCTGAAAAGCTCTAGAACTCCTGACTGAAATACTGCAGCCAAAGACAAATATATACAACTGGACCATCCAAACATTTGGTGTCTATGTAGGACAAACATTCCGAAGGTGCCTTGTAATTTACAGCTGAGATAGCAGCAGCATTTGGTGTCAGTTTGGCGTGGCATGAAAGGAACAGGAAGTGAGGGTTTAGTAGAGGAGCCAATGTCTTCACACCTAAACACACATCATGCAAAGTAACTCTCTGGATGTAATACATAACAATTACACTGTTATATACCCTCACATGTGTTTCACAAACTACTGATCACACCTTTTTCTACTCTGACCTTTGCTTACACATCTGAAACACATATTTCTGTAAATCTGCGCATTTTTGTAAAGCGGTAAATGACTTTCTATACTGGTAATTCACTTTATAAACTTTTGATAAAAAACATTAGAAGTTTAAAACACTTAGAATCAGGTCAGGACTGCACAAAATATTGTTTCGGTATCGTTACATTGTGCACAGGCACACAGTTATATTGATGAACAATGTGCAGCATTAAGTAAGCCAAATTTAATTGAACATGCCATGCAAAAAATTTTATGCGCATTTCTCATTTTCAATGACTAATCTAAAAGAGAAGAAGAGTTTCAGAGAGAAGAGTAGTCCCAGTGCTCACCTACTTTTGTGTTCGATGAGTTGAAACTTAGTTCCGGTTTGCACTCACTATTGCTAAAATTGCAAGAGCTTCTAATTTATCTATCTTATTCGTGTCTTATATGGGAAAGATAATACCAGAGCTTGTAAAATGTCTGTAGATGAGTTCGGCCAATCAGAGGCAGCTAGACAACTATATACTGTGGCATCACGACTACAGCTAACTGAGGAAGGGGATGCTCTGGCCTTGCTCTGATCAAGTAACAGGCCTGGACTTCAGTTCCCAGAAAATAATTTAAATCACAGTCGCAATACTGATCAGAGCAATCGCAATAGATATTCTTCCCAAATCATTTATCTCTTCTCTTTGACTCAAGACTAAAAAAATCTTTATTATTATTATTATTTTTTTTTACGCAGATGCTCTCCCTACAAGTCCATCCCAATCCCTCTAGAATAATAAAGTATTTTGGATAGAGCTGTTCAGTTATCTGGTGAAAATGCCTGCAGTTTTTCATATCGCAATATTGAGGAAAAAAAAGCAAAACAAGGTATGAAAAACAAACGACAAGTGTTCTGGCCAGCTGGCTAAGCCCTACTCTCAAGTCTTGATCACATCTTCAAGCTACCAAATTTATGCCCTAACTCGTCTGAAGTTTGGATTACAGGTGAACTGTGGCCGTCCTATATAGTTTATTTAGGGAACAGTTTAAATGGGTTAATCCTTGTCCATCTTGAGGAAATTGTCAGTATTGTTGATGTCAAATCATGACACCCATTATTACTACCCAACAAAACGAGAGAAAAAGAAAGACAGAAGTTCATTCATGTTTTAAATCGTAAACTTTTCACCCAAAAGTAATTAGAACTGTTCATTTATAGCTAGGAAATGATGTCGTCTGCAGTTTACATTAGCCCAAATACAAGAACAATAGGTCCCCCAGGCCCATTTGCAATCCAATGAATGGTGGATGTCACTTCTGATGAAAGTCTGGCACATGCCCCTTTCCCCTGTGTTCACGATGCAGACTGGATGTGAGCTTTTCACACAAAAGCAATGGAAGAGTCTGGGGCACAATGCCCTTCCTATTTGGATAGACCCAGACCCCAAACATGAGCGACTCTGTCGCCCGGTCCAGGTCAGCCATGTGATAGTGAGTACTATACCCACTAACTCACTCACTGCAACAGAGCCACATTATCTAACACCCTTACCTTACGTTTGCTGGGCTCTGGGCTTGTGACCACATAATCCAGTTGGGATTGTTTTAGTCAGCCGTGCCACACAATGAACCTGGATTACAGATTTCCAAAGTGGCTTTACTACTGCAGCTGTAGCTTAATCCCAAAATGAGCTCCAAGTGATTTTATCAACTCATGCAACATGGAGCCTCTTAGCACTGCACACTTCATTTCACTGTGTCAGTCAAGGGTCACAGTTTCGACGTTTGATGTGATTTTACTGCAGTTATGTTCATCAAGCAAAAACCATAGAGTAAAGGGGAGCTCCACCAATTTTTCAAAACCTCTACAAAATTTAACAGGTGAGAAGCCAACTAAGTCTTTCAGGGTGGATGGACATGCAATGCTCCACTCTAGAGAAAACTGTACAGTCAAGATGGTTCACAGTGGTGGTGATGGGAACCAGACGTCTGAAGAATTTAATGCCTCTGAAAGCCCCCCTCACAGAAAGCACACATTGCGTGATGTCGGGCGCATTGTCTTATGAAAGTTTGATCTTAAATGTACTTTAATCCATTCATGGTAAATGGATACATGCCGTTGGCTGTAGTGCAAAACAACCTACAACTGTATCCAACCAACACTACACATATGAACCCAGACTGACTGGTGGTTCAGGATAAGAAATCAATGGTCTGTTTTTGTGTTGTAGACATCACTACCACTGTAACGAAACCTGCCTATAAGCTTCTCCACAAAGAACCATTTCACATCAGACACCCTGAGAGACCGAATCAGTCAACATTTTGACACACCGAGATGTTTCACTTTAAACGGATAATTACTATCACACGTGCCACAGAGGGCCTATAAACTGCTTGGTTAGATTTTACTGCACTCAGGAGAACTACGGTCAGTCAGCGTGGTCTAAAAAAAACAGCACAACCTGCTGATAAACATCAGAGAGAAAACAGACGGTCGGTTTGTATGACAGTGGCCGGGAGGTTAGCTCTGCTAGCCCCCGCCGGTCACGGGTCCAGCCCTCAGGCGGCTCTCTGTTGTCCTTATTCACAGGCGAACGTAAATTCTCACGGACTACCTGACCACGGCTACGGTCTCTGAAACGAACCGTATGACAACACGAGGTGTAATTTACCTGAATACAAGGACAGCCTAGGGGCTGAGGTGAAAGAGGAACCAGAGGAATAAAGGCTCCCAAGCAGCGAAGACAAACAAACACCGCCGCACTCGCCAGTAAAAACATTTCAGCACCTTGTCGGCGTTAGCGAGTTAGCCGGCTAACGTTAGCCTGGGGCTCCTGCGCGACAGTGAGGCACGGTTGTATTTAAACAGTAACGTTAATGGGATAAACCGAAAACGCCCTCACAGATAAGCCACGTTTACCGTTTCTGAGGAAAACTGCTCCTATACTCACCGGTATGAGGCATCTTTCTCTGTCGTCCGCTCTGTGTGTACCTCTGCGGCCAGCCGGGTCTCGAGCGGACCGTTTATGTATTCCTGAACATTTCAAAGCCTCGGCGATTCAAGCCTTCCGTTAAACATTCAACACGCAGGATTAAACGGCTCAAACGGAACAACACGCCTATTCCTTGGCTAGAAACGCTTAGCTCCCTTCGTTTACGCGTCGCCGTTAAATCCTTGTCTCCAAATCCTCCACTCGCACGGACTCTGATGCGGGAGACCGGAGAAAAAACGGTGCTGCCGCTGGTTTTGTCGTTTTGATGCGCGCGGCCGCCGAAAGCATAATTATTTTCCACGTCGTCTTCGTCGCGCTTCACAGGGGGACCGTATGTCAGTCCGTATCGGCGCTCGGGCAGCAGTGTCCGCGCTCCGTGTCTCCTCTCCTCATGTCTCGCGGACTCAAGGTGCTGAGACGCTGTGAGAGAGAGAAAGAGAGAGAGAGCGAGAGATAGAGAGAGGGAGAGAGTGTCTCTGCCGCCTTTGTGTGGCCACGCGGGGTCGCGCGCTCTGAGCACGCGACTGTAGGATGTGGAGATCGATTTACAGAACCGATTCCTTCCAACTGTCCGTTTCAGTGAATCAAACCGATTTAGCGATTCCTTGATTCCCTAATTCAGTTTCGTTCTCATCTCCTCCGTCTACAATGTGATTCGACTCTGTAATTGAGTCAGACTTGTAATGCTAATTCACTAAAAAAGAGGAAACGTAACATATTACGTGCGGGACTTCATAAGCTGGCGGTTTACGACGTTTAGTTGTGAATTGATATTTACATAGTGGTAAACATTTTGCAAAAGCTAGAAACAAAGAGTTTGATTCAACTGCACTGGCGAATCGGATGAATCGTTCACAAATCGAACATTGTTATTGAGCAGATTTTGAGCGTTGAACACGTACAAAAACATAGTATTTCACAATAACGTTATGATAATATTGATGTAGTAATTATTGATGTCTCCTTATTCATAGCTTATACAAAAAAGGAAATTAGGCTCGTTGTTTTACTTTATACATTTATATCAGAATATTACTGCAACCTTACACAGCCATTATTGCAGCCACCATCACTACACCAGTCAAAAGATCAACTAAACTGCAATGATTCAGCACCTATGTCGAGTTCAGACAGAGTTCATTTATGGCAGGTCTTAATACACACATACAGAGCTTGCCATTTTTAGATCATGCTACTAAGAATTTATGCGTCCACATCGCCCTCTAGTGCGCATGACTGGCCAATGCCGCTGTCCATGGTGCTTGGAAGAGTTACTGAACTCGAAACTGCAAGTCACGATTCTCTTTGGCGTTGAAGAAGAGGCGTCTGAGTCCATGTAATGGCGCTTTCATATTTTATTGCATCAGTCCCACCTTAAGTCCATCATACACTCATCCTCCTCTACTGACTATAAAATGAGACAAAAATATCCAGAAAGCTAAATCATAATCTCGGTGTTTCAAACACACACGTCAATGAGTTTTGCATGACCATCCACACAAGATATGAGCCACGCTTCCTGAAAAGTAGGTACATTCTTCAAGCATTAGCCATCACACTAAGACTTCATCAAAAACAAGCAAACCACACATTATTGCATAGCAGTAGCTCTCCCTAATGGTTAATTCAAATGTCAGTACACTAGCAGATTTTCAAATGTACTTTGGGAGTCATAGGTTATCAGAGGCACAGATTCATTACACATTAAATAAAACTTACTTAATAAAACACTTAAAAAATAGAAAACAGAGCTGAAATCACCATTTCAACCCAGACTGACACATATATTAGTGTTGAGCCATCTGTTAGGTATATACGGTCTTCAACCTTCATGAGATACTTTTTTGTACACTTAAAACACTTCAGCTGATTCTCACATTTATCTAGACTAGCTCTATTGTTTGTTCCCTTTTCCATTTACTCACATGCAGAAGCAATGCATTCACTGCCCTTCCTAATTCAACAGCAGAGCTAGGACCTTCTGTAGGAACCAACAAAATCCTTCAAGAGACTTTCAGTCAGGAGACCATTTAGGTAGTTTCATGATCCAGACGTTCACCCCGACTGTAACAGAGTCACTTTGGTCGTTGATGAAGCATCATGTTAGTGAATGTTATGACATTTTAGTTTCAGTGTCCCTGGGAAAGATTAGCTTTCCAACGGGGCACGTAGAGGAATGCAGCCATCCATCTCCAAAGACTCAGGCCAGCCCTCATATTTATTACTTGTTTTGCTGTTCTTCATTCGCTGGAAAAAAAAGAGAAAGAGAAAAGGGAGGAGAGGGTTTAGGTGGATTAACACATTGCATTTACTTAGCTACAGTACTGCACAAATGTCTAAGATCCCACTTTCATTTAGTTCATTTGCAGCCATTAGAGTCCGTTAAAGGTGCCGCAGAACAAAAAGAATAGTCATAGCTGACCACAGAGAGTTCAGTATATAAGACTGGCATGCTGTGAACCTCAAACACCAATCCTGCATTTCTAAAAGGGGACAGTGAAACCTAAACAGTTACATAACAGTTTCGACTCGTGATTAATATTTATACTTTCCAAAAATTCTAGCACAATGAAACAACAATGGAGCAAAAGGAGTGAAAATGGTGAAATATGTGGAGAAGTCTCACATTCCAGGCTGTGAAGGCATTGTGAAGGCAGTCCTTCTGCCTTGACTGGAACTGTCAGCAGGCATTCCTGCAGTCGATCTTTAAACAAGGCTGAAGTTGGCTTCCTATTTGCCAGTTCCTAATTGAAAGATCTGTTCTACTTTAAATGCTACAGCTTGTTCAGAGTGTAGAATGTAACCGTGGCACACAAGCTGATGAATAGTAGGCCAATGTCAGCTCCCACATTTGCAATAACATCCCGGACAAGTCGATCGTGTGCTCTGCACATTTCACTCCATCCAGTTTCTCAAACCTCGGACAGTATGGAGCAGTTTCACTCAACATTTAACACTGAAGAGGCTAACAGTTCCTGCTTTATTAGCATCACAACCCCAACCGGTAAGTACCAGCCATGCTGTGTGATTGTATCCACTGTCTGACAGTTAAACCAGCTCATCTTAAACTGCAAGCTAACAACTTTAATTTACTCTGTATTGATGTTGATATTGTCTCACTATAGACTAGCCAATAGGCAAGTCAAATGGAATCTGGCCATTTTTCACCCTGGCAGTATTCACATACCTCCTGGGTAGACATCAGCTATAAGCTGACCCTTATACCCTTGCATAGACTCGCACCTACTGATTTGTCTACACTTGTAGGTCCTCTGACTCTGATATTCTGTCTGTTAGTAGATTCAGGCTGTCCTCTAGAGGTGGCAGGTCCTTTTGTGTTGCTGCCCTAACCCTCTGGAACTTCTTACCTTCATCTATTCGCTCTTCCCCCTCACTTTTCATCTTTAAAGCCCAGTTTAAAAAAAAAAAAAAAAAAACCTCTTCTCAGAAAACCTTTACTTATTATATTTCTTTTCTCCCCATAAACTGTGAGAGTCGCTGGGTATGAGAAAGACACTATACATTATTAACCCATTATTATTATTATTATTAGATTCTGAATAAATGCATTCTGTGGCACTTTTCTGGACAAGGTATTAATTTCTCTGCGTCAGGATAAAACACACCACATACACAGTACTGTGCAAAGGCCAAACTTCCTTATGTTGTTTCTTTCTAGTCAAGACAGCCACTAAGTTATTCATCCCTCAGGGTTTTAATAAAAAGCTGCAAAACACATTTAATAGAGAATTTGCCTTGAAGTTTAAAGTTGGCTTACAAAGAACCGAAGTTAAAGTTGGGTTAGCTTTTTCCCACAATCCAGGTAACCTTAAAAAAGCTCAATGACGTTGAGGTCTGAACTCTGCTGTGGCCAGCCCACTGTTCAGACAACAGCAGCAAGTTTCTGTTCCGGGCTTTTGTACAGCACTGCACATCTACTTCTGCAAATTTCTGATGGATTTGTCCTCTTCTAAAAGATGCCAAGTAATAATATATTTTCATTACCTCACTGCAGCAGTTTCAGTGGAGGACTGTTTTAGGTTACTCTTTGTATCCTCTGGATTTAGATATACATTATGACATCCTAAATGTTGTTTACTATAATAGCAGCATATATCAGAATTTATTCAAGAGGATACCGAACACAGTGCATAAACAATTTCAACATTTCGCAGGACAATCATACCTGCTCAAATGGGCTTTTGTTCTCTATGCCTTTGGCTCCTACAAACACCCAGCTGTCCCTAAAGGCCAGTTCCTTTACTGCTGAGCTGCCCAGCTCCTCGAATAGCCGGCGCGCTTCATCGTTCAACCTGCAAGCCACAGTTTAGCCAGCTATTAATTCAAGAACAACACAAACAAAACCACAAAGAGATTCTGCAAATTGACGTCACAGTTTCTTTACATTGATTGGTACAGAGGGGAGTAAACCTGATTTAAGTTAGATTGTGCAGAAGATTTATGGGACCTTACTTGGTGGCTGGATCATCAAAAGAAGCCACAAGTACTAAGGTTCCTTCATGGAGAGGTCTGAGAAACTTCAGCAGATCAGACACGTCTGTAAAGGAGGATGAAGATGGTTAGACCAACCTTTAACAATGTGACTTCCAGGTGGAAATACACCATATTAATAATAAAACGTACTAGATGAGAGCACTATTTGTCTCAGATGATTTTTAAAAAAATACTTTTTAAAAATATTGGCTTAAAAAAAAAACAACAACAAAAAAAAAAAAACACACCACCACACATCTACTGCAGACCCTACAGTAGAACCCACAGCAAAGTAACCACTGTTATCACGTAGTCACAGTAGTCAGTACCGATAACCAATACAAAAACAGATACTGACGTTTTTATAACCTATCAGATTATATACCGGCAGCTAAGTGTTTTAATATTAGTAGTACAACAGAAACACACCTCCTTCCCACATGTCAAATGCTTTCGTTTCCAAAAGCTCACCAGAGACCCCTGAAAAAAAAGAAAGTTTGAGCAGTTAACTACACATTAAAAGCATCTGGGCTCACTGATTACATGATGTAATCTAAAATTTTGGTGTATAGCAATTTGGTTTTGTTTTTAGTATTTTTACATTTAAAATTATTTTAATATATAACTTTACTGTATTGTGAAATCATACAACTCATAATTCATATCATATCATATAATTCACAAATCATAATTCTGAAGAGTCTACAGGTTACATTCCACAAAATAGCATACATACACTGTACTAAAACTACTAAAATTACTTTATGTTAGTTAGTCAATACCTAATGTAAAGTGTTACCAAAATTATTCTGGGCTGCTCCATCACCACTGTTACGGTATGCATATTATTTCTATAAATGCTGCTGTTTTCAGAACTAAGAAGCTTGAGAGTGTAGAAATTATAGATAATGTCATATTTGACAAATCAGAACTTAAAAAGAACTGTTTAACTAAATTGGAGTTTTAAAAAATCTTATTTTTATGAAATGATCTTTTTATATGAAATTCTGAATTTTTATACTACATCTTCATCACGTATCACATTCCTGCACAAAAAAAAATACAGGCATGTTACCATTTACTAGTGCAACATTCAGTCCTCTCCCAACATTGTTCTTGACACTGCTGACAAGCCTGGAAAAAAAGACAAAAAGATAAGTCTAATACACTTTACTCCCTAAAGCAGTTCAGGATGTTGGCCACAGCAGCACAAAGACAACATGCAATAGAGTCGGAAACAACACACAGACGTGGCGGAAACAGAAAGTAATGCATACTTGCATCATGCTCCCAATGAGAAGCTGGTAATGATGGAAATGAAAAAAAAAAAAAAATATGAAAAGATGAAATTTTGAAAATGGAAAGCTGGAAAGTTGAATAGAAAGACACAGACAGACAGACAGACTGACCAATCTTCATTGGCTTACATTTTATCCTCCAGACAGATTTTGGGGCCAATAACATTGGCAGCTCCAGAGACTAAACGGAATGCAAGGTGTTTCGGAGGACATGGGGCAGAAAGTCCACACTTAAATCTGCGTGGCCTCGGTTCTAGGATAAACCAAATCATATTAGTCACAAAACAATGCTATAATCAGAAAATAATAATAATAATAATGATAATAATAATAATAATAAACCAGTACTTTTTCATACCTTGAGTTGGTTCCTCCTGTGCACCTGTGGATCACGCAATATGACAAAAAAAAATTTAACCTCAAAACTTCACTATGTAACCACAGCAACAAGTTAGAATTATTGTTGAGTAAAATTGGCAAAAGTTTTGTGCTAAAAATTAGTAATGCACAACAAAACGCAAAACAGTAGCAAACCTGCCTATGATTGATTATGCAAAGCACTCAAGTAGCATGTTGGCACTAAACAAACAGCAATTTCTTTTCTTTAAACTACTTTTCTAAATCATGTTGCAGGCATTCATTTCAAAAAGGCCATACATTTTTTAATAACATTTCTTAGATAGCCAGCTGGTTGGTTGTCTTTGTACTTATTTTAAATGATTTATAGAACTGGCCCATTGCCTCCCCAAAGAGAAAGAAAATCTCCTTTGACCTGAAACAGCAAACTGCTCACCGGTAAAGAAAATCTTCACCACAGAGTTGCCATCTCCCCCTAGTATGGAGCTTGCCAGAAGCCATGTCAAGCCCACGAGAAGCACCACAACGACAACACGCAGCGGTCCTACGAGATACAGAGTATGCAAAGAAGAACACATCAGACTACTGAGAGACCACTCTCACACACACACACACACACACACACACACACACACACACACACACACACACACACACACACACACACACACACACACACACACGATTAAGAAGCATGAGGTCATCTGAAAGACCACTGCTTTACCACTACATAGCTTAAACACTTTGTCCCCTCATGCAGTGACCCCACACAGATAAGGTCATAATGTCATAATCCTGCTGCATATTACAAACTCTCTCAAATTCAAATTCAGTCAAATTACATTTTATATTGATACCATAATGAAAATACATCCTCTACAGAGTACAAACTTAAAAAGCATTTTGCTGGAAACTGTAGTGCACAATTCGATTTGCAAAAAGGCTGAAACTTTCGCACAGGACGTCATGTTTTATTTTTTCCCCCCCAATATGTAACATTCAGCAAAAAATCATTAATTTTGCATTAAAATGAGTGAAAGAAATTTCTCAGATGAGAAAGCGTGAACTTATTTAGACTATGAAAATGATTGAGTCACCCACGTCACGCATATAACTGCATACCAGGCACACTGAATGTGTATTCTGAGTAGCACATAGCGGGGCACAACCTAACATTTTGTTTTTGCTAAATTATTCTTTGAGGCATGCAAGACAGATTCATGTTTTTGGAACAAAGCCAACCTGCTCATGTGGGCTACGAATGAAAAACCAAAACTTTCTTGCACCTACCATTTAAACACTGCAGGTGCCAACAGATGGTATAGCTAGCTGTAACTTTTGCTAAAAACCTGATAAACTGATACAAACAATTCCTTTTATACAGCGCTACGCTTTTTAAACCGGACAAGCTTTCTAACGTGAATACACACAAGTATAAACCGATCAGCCATTACATTAAAACCACCTCCCTGCATCTACACTCCTTATCCACTGTATAGGCTTCATTTGCCATAGAGATGCACTTTGTAGTAGTACAATTACAGACTGCAGTCCATCTGTTTCTCTGCATACTTTATTAATGCCTTTTCATCCTGTTTCTCAACGGTCAGGACCCTCTACAGGACCACCATGGAGAAGGCATTATTTACAGGACTCACTTAAACACTAATACCTTGCTGCTCCACCTTGTAGATGTACAGTTAGAGACGATAGCTCATGTGCTGCTGCAGAGTTTGTGTTGGCCATCATCTAGACCTTCATCAGTGGTCACAGGACGATGCCCTCACAATGCTGTTGGCTGGATAGTTTTGGTTGGTGGACGATTCTCCCAGCAGCAACACTGAGGCGTTTCAACACTCCGGCAGCAGCGCTGCTGTGTCTGATCCACTTTTGTAGACTAAACCAAAAGTACCGCACCACCACATTCGTGTCACTGCAGTGCTGAGAATGATACCCCAAACACATGATACCTGCTCTGTGGTGGTCCTGACCATTGAACAGGAACCCTAAGCAACAAACTGAAAGGAGGCTAACAAAGCATGAAGAGAAACAGATGGACTACAGTCTGTAATTGTAGAACTACAAGGAGTATCTATAAGGTAATTGGAGCTAATTAAATGGACAGTAAGTATAGAAAAAAGGAGGTGGCTTTAATATTACTGCTGACTGGTGTATTAAGCAAAAAATGCGATTTAATTGTTTATTTGAAAGCTGAACTGATATATATTTTATTTACATGACAAAAAAAAACAAAAAAAATTAAATTTTACTGTAGAGTTAGGAAGTTCTCTTATTGTTCTGGAGGGCTTAGTGTAACCCTGTATTACAACTAACCCTACCATGTACCTGTACATGTGATCTGAGCTCTCATTGAGAGTCATGGCTGTCCTGGAAGAGTGTGAATACACGGATAGAGATGTGAATCCTGTGACTTCGTGGACAACTCATTGATCAAAAGCGTTACATTTGCATGGTCTTCAGGGTGAATCTCGAAATATCATGTCTGATTTGCCATGAAAATCCACAGATGGTTGTGTTGTAGGAATATAAGAATAAAGCAGAAAGCATGCTCTGCATGAACCTGCTTAAGTGCATAACTATCGCATTTTAGTTTGTGTCCGGCTCACTCTGAATTTTCTATGACCATTACTTTTTCTGGTTCTGATTAATCTGATTAATTTTGCACATTCATTTTATTATTTTATAATTTTCAATGATGTGTGGCTTTCTCAGTTTCAAGCACCTCAAAAATGTGCATATTTTTTATTTACTGCTTCCTGGTGTTGTATGTACTATTTGAAACCTAGGGATGACTAGTTTGACCTTAGACTTTTGAACTTGTGTGACCAACACATTAATTAAACAGGAAGTAGCCCAATTGTGTTTTTCTGTTTTATGTACTCAGCATTTGCAACTAGGACAAACCACTTAAAAACCAGAGTTTAGCCAATGACCCCAAAGCTTTCAACTTAAAAAAGAAAAGCATACTAGACACAAAGCTGTGGTTTTCCAGACTCAAACTGAAACCTTTTAGTCTTTAGAAGTCAAACATCAGTGCAGTTTTAATGCAAATCTAAGCTCAGTCAAAGTCCATAAAACATTTGCAGGTGGTGTTAATAATTCTACAAGGATACACGTTGCCTAAAATATGCCCAAAGCAAAAGGTCATGTTTAACTCCATATCCGCTTCCAATCTAAACAGTTTAAGTCTACAGAAAAAATAACAAATGACTTTTCTGTTCTAATGCTGTATACATACCCTCTATAGGGTCAGTGTGACGTGTACATACCTGCCAGTCTCATGTTAGCTGGACGGCAGACCCAGAACAGAAAAAGGCCACTTTGATGAGTCTCCTGTTGTGAGCAAGAACACACGGGTTACACATTCAGGAAACCTGACTTTGTCAGTAATTCATTCAACATGTTTACACACATTTAGGTAATGAGATAATATACATTTTGTAGCTATACGAGTCAGGCACTAATCGAATTTCTGCTTTCCACCTGACCAATAAACTCATAGAAGAAGACGTGACTAACAACCTAAAACTCAAACCATATGCCACCGCTTTAAAATATCAAGTCATTTAACCTGAAAATACAAGCACACATCATCCAGAGGATGAAGAGGAAAATGTACAGCTTTTGTTTCGTCAAGCATGTAGTTGGTTTCAGGGCCACCCCGAAAGTGCTTTGCTGTCATTTTGCTGCTTGTTTATTTACAGTACCACAGTCTGTTTTTTACGCAGTCATTTGAAAAATCAGATAACTGCAGAAATCCAATTATGCTCAGACGCACTCACATGCCATGCAGAGGCCCGTTTCTTCCTTATGTCTTACAGAGAGGAATATATAACAGAAGCATTTTCACTAGTAGTCTCAGACTTTTGGAGCCCAGTGTTAATTCTACAGTCTTGAAGTTTTCTACTGTCAAATCGATAAACATTATACACTCATTAGACTGGCACAACATGCATTTCCAAAATAAACATAACTGGATTAATGTGAACTTCATGAATAGTGGTATGTTGCATGTTTTGTACTTGTAAAATGTTGTCATGCTCTGTGCACTGTGACAACTAATGTAACCAAAGACAAACACCTTGTATGTGTAAACATACTTGGCCAAGCAAGCCTGAATCTGATTCCAATTCTGATTCTGCACAGGTAGAAGCAGCTAGTCTCCTGGCTGGACACTGTAATTTCAGCAAATTAATCTAGTACACAGTATATAATACTTCAAAACTGGAATAATTTGGAATTGAGCTAACCAAATGTTAAATTGTCAAAACAAGGCCTATAAATCCTTTTAGGGACAGCAAACAGGAGCTAACCATGAATTGGAGGCAATTCAAATAACCTGTTGTTTCTCCCTAATATTCGGTTAAATCTGACACCAGCGCCGTTTGACAGCATGTAGTTGACAGCTTGTAGTTGACAGCTCTACTCGGGACTTTTTATGGAGCCTCCAGTCTTGTTGAAAGATGCACTGTAAAATTAGAGTCTAAATAAAAATGACTAACACACCCTGTCTATCTTTACATACATTAATAGCTGTTTATTTTGTGCGTTGTTGCGACTGGCTGCTTGTTTGGGGTTCTAATAAAGATGAGCTTCAATGCAGCGGTGTCTCACAACGCAGTGCATCTTGCTTACGCTTGTACCTTTAAGCTTAGTTTTATCCAATTCTGGTAGCAGTGCTTTGTAGCATTATCAAAGATTAGCTTTCCACATATTTAGATGGCATGATTATTTGTCTTTGGCAATGATGGCTTTTCATCATGTACACAGACATGAGAATTAATCTCAGTCTAAAGCCTTCGCATCTGAACCTGGAAAGAGAAAGTTGTCCAGGTACTAGCTAAAACCAACAGCTTCACTACCACAGAGCAAACAGTGTGGCACTATTTTGTAGTTCAGCTTGTATTTTACATGGCCCGATGAATCAGGAGTTTCCTGATTTTTAACCCTTTTTACCTGTTAATCCTGTGATTTCATTGTGACACAAATTAAAGGGGTGCTTCTTAGTTTCTGTGTGGGCCATGTGTCGTGGTACCTGGCAACCCAGCCCAGAAGCAGAGGCGAACAGGCACAAAGAAGACATTGGCTGCATCTGAAATGGCGTACTTCCATATTATACAGTACATGAAAGCAGTATGCGAGAATAGTTAGTACGTCTGAACATGTACACACTTTCCTATCCCATGATTCCAGGGGAGCTACAATATGAATGGTACAAAGGACACAGGTAAGATGGCAGATGTCGTGCGTCTGAGGAAATGTGCATACTGCCCACTGACCTACTAACAGTACGTACTTTTTCCACAAACTAGTATGTACTAGATCGAATTCAGAATGTACCGCTTAAGTATGGCATTTCGGATGTAGCCATTGGCTGTTTTTGAAATGGCACACTACATACTACAGTAATACTGTATGTACTGCATATGGCATACTGCTCACTGTGTGAAGTATGCAGTACAGTAACAAGATTCTACATACAGTGTAGTATATTATTACTGTCACATGACCAGTTACCTCACCTTTACCTTAGAGCTGTTATTACTGTATTCACTGTTTAGAGCTAGTTGCTTTTAACGATGCTCAGTTCACTTGAAATATGTTTAGCGCAGCTACCGTTGGCTATTTCACTCTAAATCTGATCCTGAACAGTGGGATCTTCTATTTTTAAACTTCAGACCTGTATATTTTAACTTTCTGAGACTCATTCTGATGGAAACATTCCCCATTACAATCACTATACCCACATTAATAGTCAAAAGCTGGCTGCGGTTTCCTTCCTAGTGTTACCCACTGCCATTTTCTTTGGCGGAAGAAGGCAGAGAGCCAGATTTCTAGCTGATTTTTCTCTGTACCCGGAAAATGTTTTGTTTGGTTTTAATAATGTTTATTTTAATAAATTCATTATTTTTCTAAACTGCAAGGGGTGTTGGAGCCCAGCACTCTGACCTGGCCGCCAATCCATAAAACGAAACAATATTATGCATTACTGTAATTACATTAGTAAAATTTTACATTCATCAAATCACATTTGTTGTATATTTCACGATTTATGCACTTAGTTTTAAACAGGTTTTTAGTTTTAATCTTAAACTTTTTAGTTCACTACTTTAGATGTTTACTTAGATGGAGACTGACATTTTGATATTAAACTCAAAGAAAACAAACTATGTTGCAACCAGAAGAAATCAACCGACAGGCACGAAACTTGATGGGGAGGTTTGATATCGTGAGGCTTGCCAATAATTCAAGTTTCACGCTCTGCCGTGCATGTAAGGTAAGCAAGAACCAGCCTCATCACTGTACCTGAGTGACTATATAAGGTTGTCTTTTTGGGCATGGTTTCCATTTGTCCTTATGCTGTTGTGTTGGTACCATCTTGTGTGTATGCCTCATGTTTTTGTCTTGCTGAAGACAACCAACAAATATGTGTGTGGAGGCACCGTGGTACAGCGGCAAGTCACACATCCAGAGGTGCCCAGGGGTGTGACTCCACCTTCACCCCTACGGTAAAATCCGCTGGAACTCTACAACTCCATGCCGTGATGTCTGGCATGTAGCAAACAAGGCGGCCCGACGCCATATTGTGACACAACTTTATGTGTAGCTTAATAAATATATCAGTCTAGGTTTTCATCATTAATTGTTCCTGGTAACCTTTATCTTCCTTCCCAATAGCACTGCAGTCTGACACTTCCTTCTGGGTGCAACCATTTTGTAATGATAAGTGTAATTCAAGAAAAAACCTTTTTTTTAAAGAAAAAATTTAAAATAGAGCTTGTTAACATCCAACATGGCGCCTGTTTACAGAGTAAGACCCGCCCCTTACGAAAAAGAGCCAATCAGATCGCTAGTTACGCCAAATACCCTGGTATTGTATTTTCCCCTTTTAATGTATTGTCTCAATAATCCTTAGATTTCTTTTCATACTTGGTTACCTGTTTTTAATGTTGCTCTACTATGGCGATGTAAAAATGTAATAATTAAATAAATGTTTACATTTAATTTAATCCTGTTTACAAAGGAAGCCCCGCCTCTCACGATAAAGAGCCAATCAGATCGCTAGTTACGCCACGATACGCTGGTGTTGTATTTTCCCCCTTTTAATTTATTGTCTCAATAATCCTTAGATTTCTTTTCATACTCGGTTACCTGTTTTTAATGTTGCTCTACTATGGTGATGTAAAAGTTTAATAACAATGTTTACATAGCCCTTGAGGATTGACCATTAACCGACCACCAGTTGGCATGTATGGTAAAATATTGTTTCGATGCTGTATTCGTAGCTGTTGTGCCTGTGTGATCGCAAAATGGCTGTCACGAAAGTTCCAGCCTTTTATCCGTTTACTAAAATAAAAATCGTGGTAAAATGAAAGGTAATTCACCATTCAACCAGCAGATGGCGTGGGTCTGCACTCGCCCTCCTCATAGTAATCAAACTCACAGATAAAGCCCAAACCCACGTGGATTTTCAGCTATCGCATGTAGTGATGTAATACTGCTATTAATACAGTTACTTTGTGGCTGTGTACAAATCAGACATTCAGCACAATGAATATCTCGGTTAATTATCGGGAATAAGGAGGCACTCAGTCAGTCAGGGAGAGAGCGGATAAGCAAACACACACACAGCATTCCCCACCTTTCCCTTTACTGCATGGCGTACACTTATTAACTCGCTCTTTATCAGATTGATCATTACTCACTTGATCTAAGAAACCGCTCCATTCGGAAAGGAAGTTTAAACCAATATTTTTCACATCTTACGTTTGTGTGCGTTTCTACTACTAGGACTCTATTGCTAATATGTGTACGGCGTTTTCCATACAAAGCTATAGTGGCTAAACGCAACGCTGAACGTTAATAACTTTTTAACAAAGTTTTTTTTCTCAGTTTATTTCCTCCACCAGTCTTTCTCTGTGCCCTGTGTTGTTTGGTATGCCAGTCAGAACATCATGTGCTGAACTGCAACACATAACACAGTTTATTTGCTAATGCTAATCAGTTAGCTATCCAGGTTACCTACCGGCTAAACCATTTTCATCAGTATACCTGTATATCAGCTAACGAACCAGAGAACCTGGATTACCGTTTATGGCGATCAGATCAGTAGGTTTCCCCGAAGCACAGATGAGCAACACCAGTAGAGGAGGAGTATAAGGGGGCGATCAGGGCATGTTGACTCCCAATGAGGATAGCTGTGTTTATGAAAAGGAACCACGTCCGCAGAACAGAACCTCTCCAGTCACACACCTCAAACAGAATCCATTCGTTCCGTCCCAGCGAGCGAACCTTACAGTACACCGCCAGCAGAAAACGCCTGTGCGGCACAGAGATGTTCCGGTTTCGATGGACTAACAATGATTTCGTCACGACGCGCGCGTCCAAACCACGTGGGACTGAACGTGGGGTAAACGGATTCAATATGCTGAACCGATTCATTTGAACGGTTAGATTCAATGATTTTTTAAGCACTAGTCGAGACATTTTAAATACAAGAAAATTGGGTTTTCTCCATTTCAGTTGTATTTAGATTGTCCCGCCTATAGCTGAGGTAAACATAGCGCAGCTGATACACAATGTGTGATTCTCTTTTATGTTGTACTAGTGAATCAGTTTAGATTCATTGAAAGGAATCGGTTCAAAAGGTTCCTCTCTTTCTCTCTGTGTAAAGCTGTGAAAAGCACTTCTGGGTGCTATGTGTAAATGCACTTCAAAAGAAATTACTAACTACATCTTTTATTAAAATATATGCTAAATTAGACGCATTTAATTGAATTTAGTACAGTACAGTTTGTAGTTTATTGTTACTGTATTATATCATAGATGCTTTTTTTCTTAGAAACTGCTTTCTTGAAAATAGCATTATTGAGTATTGTGACAGTATTTTAAAGTATTGCGGTATAATAATTGTATTCATCCATTAGATTGTCAGATAGTAAAGTATGATTCATTGCTCCACAAAACATCTTTGCACTGCTCCAGAGTCCTGAGTGGCGACATGCTTTACATCACTACGACCCTAGGCATTGTGTAATTTGATTTTAGGCTTGTGTGCAGCTGTATGCCCACATAAGCAATTTTGTGAAGCTTCTGAAACACTGTTCCTGTGCTTGTTTTGTCTCCAGGAGCAGACTGAAACTCTTCAGTAAGTGACGCAACAGAGAATAGGCACTGTGCGCTGCAGCTCTTGGCGGACCTGCTCTGTGAGGTTGCATGATCTACACCTTTGTGGCTGAGCTGTTGTTGCTCCTGGACTATTCCATTTTGCATACAGAGTATGTAAAGTTGACCATGGCAAATCTAGCAGCCCAGAAATTTCATAAACTGACTTGGCAAAAATGGCAGTCCCATGTTTTTGGATACTCAGCTTGTCAGTACAACCTTATTACTGCCACCTGACATTGTCCTTCACTACCCGATCAATGTTGTGTTTTAGCAGGATAAACAAATTATTTATGTAATCAAAATAATTACAGTGAGTTATAATAAAATATTATAAACTGTATCATTTGAATTGCTGCTTAAATATATTTTGTGCTGTCAGATTTTGTTTAGTTGTTTAGTCAAAAACAAACAACCAAATGAACATCTGTTGTACAGTACATATGATAAGTGAAAAACGTATTTATTTGTTAAAAAGACACAATATTTTTCCAGTTGCATCCCCTCAGTGCCACTGGAAATGATCATAACCCTGTTGTGCATCTTAATTGAGATTAAATGCATCAAAATTACAAAAAGAAAAGTTTTAGTTATACAGCATATCATATGTAATAATTCATGGCAATATCTAAGTTTAATATACAATTCCAGCTGTAGTTATAGCAACATGACTCAGGAGAATACCTTTTATGACATATACAGTATGTACACACACACAAACACACACACACATACTATATATATATATATCTATATATGTAGCTGTATGACATCATCACCATGCGACTATGGCGGCCTACATATAGAGGAGTCAGGCCTATTTATCATGTTTTTTAATAATAAAGAAAACATTTCCGTTTGGTTTGTGTCATATTTTAATAATATTGGATATGAACACTGTATCCTGTATATACACAGCCAGGGTCCCTTTAAGAAGTTACAGGAATCCTTTTCCACTGTGGTGTGTAATACATTTACCTGTAACGGTGGTCAGATTGATTCTTGTTGTCAATCACAGTCTCATAGTTCATGATGTGGAAACCAAAATAAAACACGCCCCGGAATCTGTACCAACTGCTAGCTCAGTAATTCAGAGCCAGAGGAGAAAATGGCTTCCTGCTCCACCAGAGCCCTGTACTCCCTCGCCAAACCTCTCCAGCCGCTGTGGAGCGGACGGCTGGGAAGCACAGCGAAGGCAAGACTTTACACGTCTTCGGTCTTTAATCTGTATAAAGGTCGTGTTTTGATTAGACTGGTCACAGATTATGAGTCGCTGTGCGCGCCAGCGATGTAGCAGTAGCATCTGTAGTAGCATGACAGCTCAGTTTACCAAAGGCTAGCATGTACCAGAACCAAACATGCCACAGACTTAACACGGACATCAGCCTCACAGTAACTACACCACTTCTGTAAGTCTGTAGAAACACGGCTTAGTAGGACTTTCATAAACACGTGTGCGACCGGTATTGAGGATGTTAGCCGCTCTTGCTATTAGCTGCTTCCTGAAACGCGACGTGTGTTCATGTTGAAACTTGACTCGCTATATAATATCTCTCTCTCTCTCTCTCTCTCTCTCTTTCTTTCTCTCTCTCTTTCTCTTTCTTTCTCTCTCTCTTTCTCTTTCTCTTTCTTTCTTTCTCTCTCTCTTTCTCTTTCTTTCTCTCTCTCTTTCTTTCTCTTTCAGGTTTATGGAGCTGTTGTCTACAATCAAAAAAATGATAAGTCTACAAACACAGTGAGTGAAATTTTGTTATGTGGTATGACTTCACTGTTAAAGTAGACCTCTACGTCTTACAGTAACTGTAACAATGTGATGGTAAACTCATAGTAAATCTAAAAAAACAGTATTTTTAAAAATATATTATGCAACAACTTCCCGAAATGTACCTTTTAAGGTCAGACAGCTTTTGGAAATTAAAACTGGGGATATTGCAAGATTTAGACATTTACTACAAAAAATTACTGATTGTATGACCCCTTGTTTCTAAAGGTTAAAAAGAGCCACGACTATAGCCCGATAGCCAGAGCCTTAACATTCCCCTAGCCCAGGTTCTGCAGAGACAGAAGAGATGACTAGATGTAATATGACTGAAACAATAATGCGCCATTTATAGATGACGTGGTAGATAACAGTGGTGGACGTGGTAGACAAACTATGTACTTAAAGTAGAGATACTTGAGGTAAAATATTTGCCCTGTAAAAGTTCCTCGTTTTAAACCTCCACTTGAGTAAAAGTACTAAAGTATTTACCTTCAAATGTACTTAAGTATAGAGAGTAACAGTAGCATGATTTATTATGGCTCTAATGACCTATTACATAATGTCCTCTAATGCACCATTACTGGAACAAAACTTCCTTGAACTCCGCTCATGTTAGGTGAAGAGACTCTAGATGTCTATTCAAATTCAAAAGTTTTCTTTCATTTGAACATTTCACTTTTTTTTTTCACCTGAGCCAAAAAGGACTGATTTAGCCAGAATGTAGTGGAGTAAAAAGTGAGAGATTGATTTTTTTTTTAAATTTAAAAGTAAAAATCACCCAGAATTAAAATACTGCAGTACAGAAACACTGAAACAACTACTTTCTGTAACTAATTGTATGTATACACATCAGATCTGTCTATCACTATCCAGGTCTCGTACCCCATCCCTACAACCCCGCCCCCCCTGAATTCCTGGGTTACCTCACATCTTGAAAAGACTCTTATGATATTGCTGCTGTAGACTCACTGACACTGTGATGCTGTACTCAGCAGTATTCTCTAAAGCAAGACCAGCAAGTGGTAGATGTGGTTAGTAGATAGCAGCGGTCTGGTCCGCTGTGGGCCAAAACAAGCGCAGTGCAGGACATCTGCTTATCTGCTCTGCTGTCAGGTCTTTCTTAAGACACTTTTTTTTTTATATTTACAGTTAAAAAAGGGATATTTTACCAAAATCCTTGTTTTCCAGGACATCAAATATCCCCTGAAGTTTAGAAGCATTAAATACTTTAGACTTACTGTGTACAATTCAGACTCTTTAGAATTAAACATTTCACATCAGACCACTCTGAGCGATGAGATCCTTTTTATCTTGATTTAGGTATGTAGTAATCTAACCTTCATTTAAGGTGTAAATATGTATTTTGTGATCATCTTCTGGCTAATGTGGCTAATTCTCTCTCATTTACCTCTTCTTTCCTCCTCCCAACTGTCCTCCTCCTGAAGGGACAAAGCATAGTAAGTGTCCTGTTACTAGTAAATTTTTAAAGCTGAGACATACGAGACATGCTGTGATATATAAAACTGCTGGTGTCATAACCGTATTAAAGCTTATCATTGTGCTCGGGTCTGAAAATACATTTTTCATATCTACAGCCTCCACCTGCCAGGTATGGTGGCAGACACACAGTCACACTTATTCCAGGAGATGGTATCGGCCCAGAGCTGCTCAACCATGTCCGTGAACTCTTCAGGTCAGTCTCATTAATGCCCTCTCTGTCATTGTAATCGGGACACACTGAGTTGCCAGTTTAATAGACGTATTGTATATGGTACCACTACAGCACTGTAGTTAAACAGTTGCTGAAGTCAGTCTATCTGTGGGGTTTCTAAAAGTGTAAAATGTAGTATGTTCAAAATCTCTACATCTACATTCAAAGGTTAACCGACTTCTTGGTATTATGAGTGGTTGTAATAAATGATATAAGTACACCTATATACAGGGGTTGGACACTGAAACTGAAACACCTGTCATTTTAGTGTGGGAGGTCTCATGGCTAAATTGGACCAGCCTGGTGGCCAATCTTCATTAATTGCACATTGCACCAGTAAGAGAGCTAGGAGTGTGAAGGTTTCAGTTAGCAGGTGAAGAGCACAGTGTCTGCTCAAAATACTGCAATGCACACAACCATTATTGGGTGACATACCCAGGAGTTCAAAAAGAGGACAAACTGTTTGGTGCACGTACTTGTGCTGGGGCCGCATCTGTGACCAAGACAGCAAGTCTTTGTGATGTATCAAGAACCACGGTATCCAGGGTAATGTCAGCATACCACCAAGAAGGACGAACCTCCACCAGCATCACGTAGTGACCTGGCCAATATCCTGCAAAAGGAGGCCCTACACCATACTAATAAATGATTGTGGTCTAAAACCAGGTGTTTCAGTTTCATTGTCCAACCCTTGTATGTCTTTTTATAAAAGATGCTTTCCATAAGTAGCTGTTATTTCTTTTTGCAATAATTTTGCTAAGTGCTTTAATCTGCATCCTGTTAAGCTTATAAAACCTAATAAAAGTACAGTAATTCAGTAATAGTTCTGTTTTAAAAAGTGTATTTATTTTGCATGATTTATTATTTCAATATTTTGTTTTCACATGGAAATCAAACCACTGATGGGGCAAGATGTTTTCCATGTACAATGTAACTAAACCATATTAAAATTTCTTGTTGGTTAATTTAGGAAAAGAACATAAAATGCTTATGTATTATCATTATGTGGCTTACTCTTATTTTGAGCTCATGTTCTTGGCTTCTGAGACAGCACTTCCACTGCTTTGGTGAAAGGACCCAACTAGTATAATAACATCAGCACAAAACCCACTGACAGGACACTACTGTCATTGTCGCTGTTGGGCTTAAAGTGGTCACTTTCCATTGATGGATGGAGTAGCATGGGGTGAAGCAAATGATACCCACAATATGTGCTTACATGGTAGGTGTTGTATAGGGGGAGTCAAAAGTCTCAGGCCACCCTTTTATTTTAGAAACGAAAGGATCTGAATAATCAGCAAGTAGTGGGTATCTTTTAGGCTGTGTCCGGAACAACGCCGTCATATTGGATCAAGGACAAATTTTTCCAATGGGTAGGTGGTCGTGTAGCATTTCACAGAAGACCAGAATTTTCTCATTAATCAGCTGCTGACTGGGAACCACTCTGATTATGTCCTGGGTACAGAGTGTTCAGTATTGAGAATAGAGCAGAGCCATCACTGTGTTGACTGACCACTGTGTTACACCATCACACTGCAGGTTCAGCTGTGTTCCTGTGGACTTCGAGGTGGTAAATGTCAACTCTTCCTTAACTACTGAGGATGACATCAACAATGCCATCACAGCCATCCGCCGTAATGGAGTTGCGCTCAAGGGTCAGTGCTGTGCCAATGGAACTGTGTTTGTATCTGTTTTTTTGATGATTACTGAACATGAGCTTTATAATTAATTATTCCTCTTTTATAGGCAATATTGAGACAAACCACACCCTCCCTCCTTCACACAAGTCGAGGAATAATCTTCTCCGGTAAGGTTTGTCGATTAAAATGATGATGTACCCCTTTTTCCAAAGTTGAGACAGTTCTCTGGGGACTTATTAAAAATATCTGGGACATTCTTTGGTCAAAAATACCACCAGGATGAAGCAGCACAGCTCCCTTTACTCTCTGTCTGTACAACCTTATTCAGAATGGCCAGTTTGAATGTCTTTTGCTTGAAATGCTACTGAACTTCTGCTTAATCCACCACCCTCTTCTAAGGGCGTGGTGTGACAAGGCTTCACGCTGCTCTTACCATGAAGTTCATCTCAAACATTCAACTAAAAGTCTAATAGAGTTAATGATGTTGTGGGTCCTGCTGCAGTAACACCAAGAACTTTCTGGACTATTACTTCTCTGTATGAGGTAATACATTACCTCAGCTGTTGGCGTTAGCTAGTATTAAACAGCCAAACACCTAGAGCTTAATTATTCTTAAATACTTACGCTTCTCTCATCTGTAGTTTTGTCCTGGACGGTTGGTGCTGACCCCTTCTTGTGTTGCATTAATCCAATTTGGAAATGTAGCAGTGAGATATGGGAGTTCACAAGCTTTTTGTTGGAATTTTCCCAATCCATCTTAAACAAAGCAGCAGTTATGCCTGAGGCGCCAGCATGTAAAGTGCTGCACCATTTAAGATGCACTGGGGAAAATCTGAGCAAGAGGCTTGACAGGCAGCCTGGGGCACCAACTTAGCTGTTCTGACATTTTAAGGTGGAACTGGAACGTTCAAATAAATTTGACAGGTAGCTGAGGCAACAGCAGAGCTGTTCTTGAGCTTGCCACTAAATGCTTGTCGTAAATGGCACCCCATTATTTTATAGTTTTTCTGAAGCTGTGAGTGGAGATACTCACATGGTGGGTTAATTATTGATTTATACTAATATTATTAATAATTTATATTTAAATAATTTATAATTTATTTTTATTAAACAAACTCCCAAGGAAACTGGAAACCAGGAGTTTCTTACTTCACAGTTTGTGAGTTGGTAAGCACTCCAGATGCCAAAATGTCTGCGCACTGAAAAAGGGATATAATAATCAAAATCACTGGCCAAGTACATTTGCATGTACAAGGAATTTGACTTAGGGGGGTATTGGTCTATTCATAAATGGGTGATCTGATATACAAAAGGTAAACAAATGTGTATATATAAAGACTAGGCTGCAAAACATATCCCTATATAACTTTCACAATTTTCACGTTCACAATTACATTTAAATTATATTATTTAAATTAAATTATTTCTTTTCTCATAAAACACTGTAGTGAACATGGACTGTGTCTTTAAATTTACCTAATGGTGATTTCAAACGTGTTTTAAAGTGATTTGGCATTTTGCCTGTATCAAGTACCGAATTCACCCCAGTTTCATCTCTCTCTTGTTCTTCTTTAGCACCAGTCTAGACTTGTATGCTAATGTGATGCACTGCCAGTCTCTCCCTGGAGTGCAGACTCGCCATAAAAACATTGACATCATCATCATCAGGGAGAACACGGAAGGCGAGTACAGCAGCCTGGAGCATGAGGTAAACATTGCCCTCTATCACCGCTCACAGGAACTGCCCCCTCACACATTTTTTCTAAAAATAACCTTTTAGGCCTGTGTTCAGTTGACCTGAGTTGCTTTTTAGACGTGTTATTTTACTTATATCTGGCTGATACTGGCAGTGTATTGACATTAACTTTCCTCTCTTACTGTTACCTGCCTATCACTCCAAATCACAGAGTTTTGCATTGTGAAGCCTGTGTAAAACTTTTTCCTCTTCTGTGCATTGCTGTTTCAGAGTGTACCCGGTGTTGTAGAATCTCTGAAGATCATCACACGGAATAACTCTCTGCGCATTGCTGATTATGCCTTCAGGCTGGCCAGGGAGAAAGGACGACGCAGAGTTACAGCCGTGCACAAGGCCAACATCATGTGAGTTAACTGTGACTGCCGTTGGCCTAAACATGACCGGTTACCGTTTCTCTGGTGTTTGTCAGGCTCAAACATGTGACCTGATTTCTTCTCGATCCTCAGCCCCCAAACAGCCCATATTTATCCAGTAACCTAATTCGCAATACATATTAGGGAAGGAGAAATGTGTACCACCCAGAAAAAAAAAAAAAAAAAAAAAAAAAAAAAAATATATATATAATATATATATATTATATATATTATATATATAATATTATATATATATATATATATATATATACTATATATATATATATTTTAGAAAATTTTTTAAAAATTAAGGGATTTCAAATATTAAGTGATCTCTGACAATAAGCCAAACTACACAAATCCAACAATCACATTGCTAGCCTTCATGGGACCAAACAGATAGACCCCAGAAACTGCAGTTTTGTGCCCAACTTTGGAACTTTACTTGCGAAAGCCAGAGAAATTTAGAGCACCACCCCACCACTCTCAATATCTGATTGCTGAAGGCCTTAAGATGAGGCAGAGAAATATGACCAAGCCAAATGCCACAGTTCTGTGGAACGTACCCTTTCCAGCAGGCCCTGTATAGTATAACTTTTGTGAAGCTGCCAATATGAACCCTGAAGTCGCTAGACTCATCAGCTGTGGTCTTCTCCAAGGCGTCCATGTTGAGAGTCATGATTAGTCAACATCAATCTTAAGGCGTCATCGCTGAGCAGTAAAGTTGACAAGTAGACTAGTCTGTGTGTCTTCTAGTGTCAACATGCTCGCTCTTCATACGTTTCCATTAGTAAACTTAACCTTTGGTTGCACTCATCACTGTGTTTCAATACAAACTCTGGCTGGCTCGCTCTCACAAACCTTCACCATTCCAACCTTTGGAATTGCACATACTTAAAAGTCACTTCCTTTCTGTTCTTCTTGAGTGTCCAGGTGTTACTCATTGTAAAGGGAGAATGCACTGTAAATAGAAAATCAGATAGTTTAGTTGCTACATGAGCTTTAAAATGGACTTGTAGACTGATATCTGTCTCTCTGTATGTTGTACTATCCTCTGTTCTTAACAGGAAGCTCGCTGATGGGCTCTTCATTCAGTGCTGTAAGGAAGTGGCCTCTGGATACCCCGACATTGCCTTTGACAGCATGATTGTGGATAACACCACCATGCAGGTAAATGATGCACTGACCTAATGCCATTTGAAAATGTGCTATCAGATGGCCTTTGTGTTCTGAAGTCAGCTGGGATGTATTATCATCACTGTAGACTGTAACCGTATTTAAGAGAGCGGTTAGAGAAGCAGCTTGATCACAGGAAAACTCTGTGGCTGATGTAGTGCTCTTATCGATAGCAGATTTTGAAATTGTTTGTTTTAGCTTGTTTCCAAGCCCCATCAGTTTGACGTCATGGTGATGCCCAATCTCTATGGGAACGTCGTTAGCAACGTGTGCGCTGGGCTTGTGGGAGGACCTGGTCTGGTACCTGGAGCCAATTACGGCCGTGATTACGCGGTATTTGAAACGGTGAGTAGGCTTCAGCCTTGTTAATGTAAATCTTAGAGAAAAAAAACTAGGCCAAAGTTCAGTTCAGAGAACTGAATAAAAGAAAATAAATTTTGTTCTGCTTCTTTTTAAGGGCGGACTTAAGTGACAAACCTTTTTGCTCATTTGATCAAATGGCTAGCTGGTCTTTTCCTTTTGTGCATCAAATAGAAGCTTTATTCTTGTTTTTCTGAGTTATTGGACTTATTTGATGTATTAGATGTGGGGAAAAAATAAATCTGTATAAATGCTGCGTCACAGGCAAAACCTAAAGAGCTAACTTTGAATTTCTTCCAGTTTCATACAAAATGTATTTGTAAGTTGATGTATATGGACTATGTTTATATATTTATGTATTCATATATTTATTTATCAGGCCACTAGGAACACCGGAAAGAGCATTGCTGGCCGGAACATTGCCAACCCCACTGCAATGCTATTGGCTAGCTGTCTAATGCTGGACCACCTGAAGTAAGGTCAACTTAGGGTCAACTGGCCTGACACTTGTTGTCATTTGTTATTTTGAGTTGCATCACCGCTGCCAGTGGTCTAATAATTTGTAGTTTGGCACACTGGATTGTAATCAGCGGCTTTTTGTGATGTTTTTTTATTTTTTATTTAACTAATACTATTTTAATAATCTCTTTTTTTATTATTATTTCACCTATTACACCAGTTAAAAAAAAAAAAAAAAAAAAAAAAAGAAGTGATTATTTTTTTTTTTCCCAGTTAGAGAAACACATCTATCTAGTTCAATCACATTGCACAATGGAAATGTTCTCCTTGTGTGAATATTAAGGGTCAGACATTTTTTGAGTTTAAATATAAATGGAGAAACATAATGTATAGCTGAATTAAATTGCACTGTCAGTGGTCGTTTTCTACTATTTCCTTTTAGAATGTGGCTTTCTTGTTCTGTTTAACTTTGTGATATGCATCTTCAGTCTAGGTCAGATTGCATTTTGTTATGGAGATTTAAATTGTTAACCAACATAAGCCTCGTTTTTCTTCTTCCTTAGACTTCATGACTATGCCACTATGGTCCGTAATGCTATCAACACCACTATGAATGAGACTCAGGTAAGGCACGCCCACTGAGCAGCTTTCGAATGTATTTCTGTTAAAAGCACAGACTCTAAAGACACACACTCAGCAGGGTCTTCCTTATTAAGAAAGGTGATCATGATACATGTTTAACAGGTTTTGCGGTATACTCTGAGCAGGTTTCAAGCAGAGATTCTGATCTGGTCAAATGTGTAGCTCTGCTTTTGTTTGATGGAGATTTATATATTCAGCAACGGTTCTGTCCCTGTGGGCTTTTATTTTGTGTAAACAAAGCCCCTGAGTGCAGCATCTCCTCTAGCATCACTTCAGTCTGGTATCCACTGTTGCTATCCCATAGCAACTCAGCTGGGTCTTAATTGGCCTAGTAAATTTCCAGAGATTAAGGTGAACTAAGGTGAACTTGCAAAGCAGGTCTACCCAGTGTTTGAATATCATGGCTTACGGGGAAGTGGTGACTAAAGTTACAATTTGTTTGGTTCCTGTTAAAGCCAACTCCTCAAAAACAAGGTGTGAAAGTGATTTCTAGCAGAATTTGATGGAACATCATCGACATTGTTCACTAGAATTTCCAATGTATGGTAAATTTTAATAATATTAACTATTAGAAAGAAATGCTAGGTTTTATACTTCCATGTTTTTGTTGGCTTTAGAGATTCTGATCTTTTTTTTTTTTTATCAATGAGGTGACAAATTCAATGTATAAAAAAAATTATCAATGTCCTGTTAACTCCATTTTATGAAATTGTATTGTAAATGCAGAAGAAATGTACAGATATGCTCAATTTTGTGTTGATCATTGTAGTTGCATACAGCAGACATCGGGGGGCAGGGCACTACCTCAGAAGTTGTTCAGTCTATCATGAGGAACATACAAAGCGGCGGACCGCTCACCACAGAGCTGTGATCCAGTACTTCAGCACCACTCCAACGTCACATGGTACTAAACTGCTTCACACACTGCGTTTAATAAAAGCTCTCATTAGTTGTTTTGCTATTTGTTCTGTATATACTCTTATGATGAGTTCGCTGCTTTGTGTTAAATAGGAATGCAGGGCACAGTAGGAATCAAAACGAGTTCTTTAACAAGTTCTGTAGGTTATGACTCTTTCCAAACTGCCATGTAATTTGCTTCAGTGATGCCTGACTGGATGCTCCCCTTGTTTTTATATGTTCATTGTAATCATGAAGCTAATTTCTTTCTTCCACAGATGGCCAGGCTTCTTCAGGACACTGACACTCCACTGTTTGTCCAAATGAACTCTAAGCTTTTACCATCAAGCCAACTATTCAAATCTGAAAGGAATTTAGGAGAGGACCAAAATATCTTTATACTGTTTACATGTGAAGGTAGGGTGTGGTAGAACACTCAAGATTTAATTTGGATCCCAGTGTGCTAGTGCGTGCGCTCTGCTTGGTTTGCTTTTCTGTCTTGGGTCATCTGAACACTTATCTAATCATGTATCTGAACGGTTATGTATTTATCTGCTAATACTATATTATACTGTATATTAGGAGGATCATGTAATAAGTAATAAAGTGCATTCCACACCTCCAGTTATAGCAACAGTTTTAATGCAGATAGACTTTTGGAATTTGGCTCGGTTGGTGGTATATTATTTGCTCATAGCTATCAGAAGATGCAGTCTGGGAGCTACAGAAGCAGATGTCTTAATTATCTGGAGATTTGCGGAGCTTATTTCACTTCAGTCAATTGTCTTTGTACTGAGGTTTCTAATCTATTACCTGATAGCTGCAAATAATACTACATTCATGCCAAATTCTCTATGTAAAGTAGAGGTTGTCTCTGTTGTCTCTGTACTGTACTGTTTATTTACGATACATATTGTTCGTCATATTGAACTGTTTATTACCATATGAACAATTATTCATAGTTCATTATTTAGGAATACTGTAACTCTCCCAGCATGATCTTTTGGACCCTATTTTGTTTTTGCAGTATCATGCTGCTGCTTCATTTGCACTCTGATGATTTGGTGTAAAGTGGGTGAAAACTGGAGTTGGTGATTTCCATGCATATCCTCTGTGGTTTGAGATGCTGCTAATAAAGTGGTTCTTTAACTCTACAGGTAAACTTTGTCTTCTGGTTGTGTTCATGTTGTTGAAAGCTTTAAAGAAAGACGTGGAGCCTTGGTAGCAGTAGTTCCACTTAAGTTGTTAACATAGGGATCCACTTTAATTAACAGAGACGTTGTTCTCTTATGCCTGGAGACCCACCTTGCTTTGTTTTGGCAGCTGAGAAGTACCAAACTTTGGATTTCTGTACCCACTCGATTGGCTCTTGAGAAATACCTCTCTAGGAAACAGTTAGCTGGGAACGTTCGCCAAACATTCTTAGCAAGATTTTATTTGAGACACTGCCAGGCTCTCTGCTGTTCTGTGCTTATTTTTGGATAGTGTGGTTTAATACACATACCTACATACTGTTAAGGCCGCAATATGATTAAAAAAAAACTCTTAGTAAAGATGTACTGTTTAACGGAATAGCTTGATAAACATGCTAACGCTACAGCCAAAAGTATTCACTCACCCATACAAATCATGAATCAAGGTGTTCCAGTCACTTGTCCGTGGCCACAGGTGTATAAAACCAAACACCTAGGCATGCAGACTGCTTCTACACACATTAGTGAAAGAATAGGTCGCTTTCAGGAGCTCAATAAATTCCAGCGTGGTACTGTGATAGGATGCCACCTATACAACAAGTCCAGTCGTGAAATTTCATCACTACTAAATATTCCACAGTCAACTGTCAGTGGGATTATAACAAAGTGGAAGCGATTGGGAATGACGGCAACTCAGCCATAAAGTGGTAAGCCGCATAAAATGGCAGAGCGGGGTCAGTGGAAGCTGAGGCACATTGTGCGCAGAGATCACCAACTTTCTGGAGAGTCAATTGCAACAGACCTCCAACCCTCATAGTCTTCAGGTTAGCTCAAGAACAGGGCCTAGAAAGCTTCATGGAATGGGTTTCCATGGCCGAGCAGCTTTATCCAAGCCCTTTAGTTCCAGTGAAAGGAACTCTTAATGCTTCAGCAGAGCAAGAGATTTCGAACAAGTTCATGCTCCCAACTTTGTGGGAATAGTTTGGGAATGGCCCTTACCAGGCTTTCTCGTCCAACATTAATGTCTGACCACATAAATGCGCTTCTGGAAGAATGGTCAAAAATTCCCCTAAATATTCCTAAACCTTGTGGAAAGCCTTTCCAGGAGAGTTGAAGCTGTTATAGCTGCAAAGGGTGGGCTGACATCATATTAAACTCTATGGACTAAAAATGGGATGTCACTCAAGCTTAAATGTGTATGAAGGCAGATCAGTGAATGCTTTTGGCTATATAGTGTACTGTATATTGCAAGCAGAAAATCGAAGCTAGTTGGTAGCTGCTTTTCTTTAGGCCTGGGCAATGTGTAAAAATAATTAGGATATTTTCTTGTTGTAAAAAAAATAATGATTTTCATTTATATTGGTAAACCCACACTCCACCCCAACTACTAAACACATCCCCGAATAATTTTACAGTAGATCTTAGGGACATACATTAAATGCAGTGTAGTTCTGAGCACCCAATGCCTCTTCAAAATCACTTCACATGTTATTTTAATGGATTCGCATTCGCAATAGTAGCAATAATAGCTGCTGGAGAAACATATAAGTGCTAGCCTTATCCAAAGCCTTGCCCACATACTTCTATTTGAATAATACAGGGTGTTTCCTTTGTGTTAGCTGGCTCACTAAGGAGTTCAATATTAGATGCTTTTGGAAAACCATCGTATAAACCGTAGTATACTGTAGTATGATCATTTCATTTCAACAGTCAAATTAACTAACCCTTGGCACATTTAACATACTTTAAAATACTGCAAATGTTTCTCAGTAAATCACATCCAGCAGAGAAATGACCACAGACTTGCAGCTTGTAGAAGCCCCATTATAAGGCTGATAATATAAACTTTCTCACAATAACTAGAGCTACCTACCCTTGGGTAATACCCAGTCTTTTAAGATGAGGTGTTTTAATTCAGAAAGTCATACTGAAGCAGACTCCGTGCACTCAGGCACTTAATGAGGAGCCGTGGGGTAGCTAAACCTGGCAGTGCAGGGTGTGGCAGAGAGTATCCACCACTTCTTAAATGTGAACCTCAAATTCAAAAGATATTTTGTCTTTGTCTTTTTTTACTTTGCCAGTGTGTAACCTTTTCATCGTTGACTGTATCCAATTACCTCACCTTATGATCTTAATGTGTCCATCTTGAACTCATCATCAAACAAATATAGCTGCACCCAGAAGAAAGGGTCTAATTGTAATGCTACTGGGAAGGGAGTAAAGGTTACCAGGAACAATAAATGATGATAAATTTAGAAATGGGTAATATTTATTGAGCTACACATACAGAAGTAGTGTCTCAGTATGGCATCAGGCCACCACATTTGTTGTGCAGACAAGCCAGATGTCTCAACATAGAGTTGTTGAGGTTTCTAACGGTGTCCTGTGCTAATCCGTCCCATGCTGTCTGAATATTCTCACGCAGTTCTGGAAGAAGTGGAGACGGTGTGTCACTGTGGACGCTAACCATAGTGCCTCCACATACGGATTTGTTGGTTGTCTCCAACAAGACAAAACCGGAACCCTTCACTGAAGATGACCCGTCACAGAATTGATGTGGTGTTAAGACTAGTCGTCATAATAGTCCCCATACATGTAGTCTGCAGCCGTCTGTCAATGGTGCTGAAAGGATGACTCGTGGAGGGCATCGCTGCTCACTGTATGTCTGTCAGTCAGGTACAGCGATAAGGCCCGTCGTTGCTTACATCAGATATGCGGTCGAGCATGAGACTTGAATCACTTGACTGTCTTACACTGTCAAAGCTACCCACCAACTTTCATTCCTGTCGGTTGATTCCATCTGAGTCCTTTGGGCAAGGGTTCTCTTAATGATGAGTGTATTTAATATTATTTGTTACCTTCAGATTCTGTTTCCTGACCACAGACTGGGATCAGGAACGTTCTTTACTTCTAAATGTTCCAGGTCTAGAGCTCAGTGCTCTGGGTTAACACCCAGTCACTGTAGTTTTGTTGTTTTACTGAAGAAAGTTAAAGTTCCAAAGCACAGTGTTTAACTGACAGTCATCTACAATGGCTGATTATATTGGCCTATCGTCCAGGCCTTTTAGAAACATTCCCTTTTTGACTAAAAATTCCATAAAAGAAGATAAGCTGTAATGCACAGTACGTTCTGTAAAAGAGAAGCTAAGTGTTTTGCTGTTTTGTGCATAGGCCAGGCGGTTGCAGAAAATCAGCCCTTTGCCTGAATGTAAACACCAGTGAAAGCTTGTAAGTGTTTCAGTCTAGCTCAATCAGGGGGCAATCATCGAGAAGTCTGATGATAAATGTGACGCTATTCTTGAGAGTTTTGGATGGCACCACTCCATACCAGCAGACTCCCTTCCTCTTTGCCTGTACTATATGATGCAGTGAAAAAAACAACACGTAATTACAGCAATTAGCTGCTAACACGTGTTAACACAAAAATAAATTAATTCACATGGACCTCTGGGAGCAAAACAGTGAAGTTACTGTGGTCCATTCACGTGTTTGTGAGCGTTCTCTGTTGGGAGAGCTGAAATGCCACATTATTTTTCAGCTGCAGAAATGCTGAACACGGCATTAGCAAATTTATTTTCATCACTGCCCTATAATAGATCCTAGCATATGACTCATTATAAGGTTCAGCCCATTGCGGTTAGAAATCATCATAAAGCCCTGATGGAAATTCCTGAAGCTGTATTCAAGAAATAGTCTGGAGACGTACCAGATCTCCATCATTTCCCTCTGATACAGAATGTAGGTGGTCAGCCAAGACCTGCTTCATGAGCTTCCGAGGTTTTGTACTGGACAGAGGTTGCTTATGCTTTCAGTCATGTATTAGTGATGACATGTAGACTGCATGTTGACAGAAGCCACTTAAGCAAGTCTGTTTGAAGTTACCTAACAACTCAACAAAATCTCGGCATGAAGTTTGAGCAGTGTTAATGGATGTGGTATGATTATGTGGTATGGTGTGATTCTATTACTTGTTACCTACAATTCCATTTCCAAAAGTCTGGGATGCTCTGGAAAGTGTAAACAGAAGAATGCTGTTTATTATTATTATTATTAATAATAATAATAATAATAATAATAATAATAATATCAAATGTTAAAATACATGACTATATTTGATACCAGCAACACATTAAAAAAACTTTTTAAAAAGTACCACTCTGTTCATCAACCATCTCCTTGTTTCTACACTCGTTATCCATATCCATCCATCAGCTCCACTTTAGATGCACTTTGTAGTTCTACAAATACATACTGTAGTCCACCTGTTTCTCTCCATACTTTTGTTAGCCCCCTTGACCATGTTCCTTAGTGGTAAGGACCACCACAGAGCAGAGATTATGTGGGTGATGGACTATTCTGAACAGTGTAGTGATACTGACATAGTGGTGGTGATGTGGTAGTGTGTGTAGTGCTGGTGTGAGTGTAACACACCACCACCACTGTCAGTGTGACTGCCGTGTTAAGAATGATCCACCACCTACATAATTTCTGCTCTGGGGTGGTCCTATAGGGGGTCCTGACCGCAGAAGAACAGGATAACAAAGCATGCAGAGATACAGATGGACTACAGTGTGTAATTGTAGAACTACAAAGTGCATCTACATGGTAGCCGGAGCTAATAAGATGGATAATGGGTGTAGAAACAAGGAGGTGGTTTAATGTTATGGCTGATTTTAGTTTTAATGAACTGTGTTCACAGGTGATGGTTTCCGTAAGTGATCACGAGCCCATGCAATGTCTTCTCAAATGCAGAGCAAAGATAACTTCAGTACAGTATACTGGATTGGGCTTTGTCCCTTGCGTACAGAGACTTATCTGTGATTCTCTTAATCTTTTAATTATGTTATGTACCATGTACCATTATGTATCATTTGGGCTGCTATGATGAACACCCAAATTCTTTACATTTCCATTCTTTATATCAACATTTTACGTGAAGAATTTGCCCACACAGTTCTCTACCCATCTTTACTACTGAATGACTCAGCAAAGTGTTTGTTAAAATTAGACTCTTTGTACTATATCTAATTAAATACAGGGTTTAAATGATTTGCATTACTGTACTCTCTATTAATTTACATTTTACACAGCTTTATCAACTTAATAGCATTAACTAAAACAGCAAACTTTTTCTCAGCTTTTTGATAATATTTGGTTTTACATTAGCAGGAACTTAAAATAAATTTGATTTTTTTCCATACTATGCTTTTAATACAGCATCAGGAATTTCCACATCAATTTTCTTTTTTTTTGTACTTTAAAATGTATCATAACCATGGCTCGTATATAGCTTTGTACATTCAAGGCTATGAGCCATTACACGGTTGAGATTCCTTCCCCAAACTGTGCCTTCAAAGCATTAGAAAACAATCTGGCATATATGTCTGCAGTGATGTTAGAAGAAGGATTATAAAGGTTGTGATAGGAAGTTACTTCCCGACTTTTATGTGGACCTTACTAGTGAGCAGTGGGAGATGGAAAAGCTCTGGAAATGCAAGAATAAGGGGGGAACTTGAGGACAGTAGCAGAACGCAGATGAATAAAGATTGAGGGGAAAGTACTGGGAAGCATCCATGAGTGTACTTTGGCACCATATTCTCCATCTCCACAAAAACCTCCTCCTGCCTGTCACCGACTGGGTCCATGGAAGCAAATAGCTGGCTAACACACATTGATCTTTTGTTCTATGATTAAGTTCCATCTTCGAGTCTGATTGCAATTATTTATAGCCTATTACCACGTTACTTCTTGAACCCTGAGCTCCCTCTATTTTGCAGTTCACCGCTGCTCTCCTGTATGTCCCTAATGTTCAGATTAAACCTCTTAATCCAACACCCAGAGGTTAATCTCAGAGGAAGCCTGTTTGACTCACAGTGTTGGCAGGGAATCCCTGTCTATGGACTATAACTTTAACTCAGCTGGTCCCACTATATGATGGGATCATATTGCTAAAGCAGTTGAGACGATACATTTTTACATATCAAAGAATCGGCTACATCCACAAAATGGGAAAAATACCAATGTCTGTCTTTGTATGGTTTTGTTGATATATGTACCTTCAAGTTCTTAAAATATTTTTGTCATGTTTGTTTTATTAGTTATTTGTTTTAATAGTTATTAATATATGTGTAAACTTGTTACGAAAACTAATTTAAACACATGGTGATTTACGTTTCTCTAGGTCAGGCTATCTTGATGTTTTCTTGTTTATCATCCAGCTGAAGTAGTTGTCCTGCTCAAAGAAGGCTATACTATGACACATAGGATACTATTCAAAATTCAGAGACCACCTTTCATTTTTTTTTACATTTTCCCATCAAAACTACCTTCATCAGGAAAGAAAACAAAAAGACTACACAGATAACAGAAATAAGCATAAATGACCAAAAATGGGATATAATGTTTCCAGTCTTTGCCTTCATTGCACCTTCCATGCACAGCTCAAACCACACCATTAAGTTTGCAGATGATATGACTGTGGTGGGTCTCATCAGCAAGAATGACGAGTCAGCATACAGAGAGGAAGTGCAACGGTTAACGGACTGGTGTAGAACCAACAACCTGTCTCTGGACGTAGACAAAACCAAAGAGATGGTTGTTGACTTCAGAAGGACAAGGTGTGACCACTCTCCACTACACATCAACGGCTCCACTGTGGAGATCGTCAAGAGCAGCAAGTTCCTTGGAGTTCACCTGGCAGAGGATTTCACCTGGTCCCTCAACACCAGCACCATAACCAAGAAAGCCCAGCAGCGTCTCTACTTCCTGCAAAGGCTTAAGAAGGCACATCTTCTGTGATCTAATAAAAAGCTAAGTGGAAATTAAATAAATGAAGAGTGGAAGACTGGCCAAATTAACTACACTCATCATCACAACAACAGTAGCACGAATTGTTGCACTCAGAAGGATCAGCCAACATGAATAAAACTTGGTGGGTAGGTTTGACCTTGTGAGGCATGCAAAAAAGCAAGGAGAGGCCTAATCACTGTACCTGTCTGACCCAAAACAGCCATGACTGTGGACATCCAGCGAGTAGTAATGACCTCCATGAATCATTCTGTTATTGCCAGCACTCAGAATGGCAGCAAGTCATCTTCAGACCAATAAGTCTGTGTGTGGAGGCACCATGGTCAGCACCAAGATGAAAGGTCTGGGCCTGGTGTCACTCCACCCATACGGCAAAAACATGACGCCCGACGCCATACTAAAAGATACTACGTCCATTGTTTCCATTTCTTTCTTTATTTTCCTTCCGAATGGCATTGCAATCCGACACAATTTTTTTTGACAATGTCTGTAACATTATCAATAGAATGTGATGTCTACGTATTGCGTTGCAGAGAAATCTATTTAAGTTACTGTAGCATAGTAACCAGCTAGTTCTGGTCCGTCCTGACTGTAATACCACTGCGCACCTTAAGAGGTGATAGTGAGTTACTGTAGCATTGAGTCGAATCAGTCCAACATGAGAGAATGAAGAAGTAGCACAGCAGCCCTGACGGCGTATTCTAACCTTTAGTCAATCATGTTGAAGGTGATCCTGGTTTGGTCATTTTAGGACAGATAACCACTAACAGGAAAAGTAAATGCCAGGATGGCTAAGGCTCTTAACAAGCAACCATTATAATGACTGTGTTTAAAGCATAAATCTGACCTTACATATCCTTACGCTCCTACAGATTATACCTCACCATATTAAATGTGTAAATATAAGATGGAATTGAGTCACCTTTATTTTTTCTGAATGTTCCTTTAAAAAAACTGTATAGTGGGACGAGGAACTCTGTTGGTGGGACACTCTATGAATTGTAGAAGCACCCGTAAACCTGCTTTGATTGCACTGGTTTGACAGGTTTTGGAAGTTATCCTCATGTCAACCTTTTTTTGAATCACTTAATGTCTTTTTCACAGCTGTGTCTCTCATCCTCCTTTTCCAGATGGACTTGACAGCAAGAGAGAGAAGCGATACTGAGCAGGAATCAGTATGGCACTAGAACTAGCACTGTCCTCGGCTCATTTCTAGCTGTCTCTCAGTGTTTATGAGCTGAAAGGTCAGTCATTTCCTCAATGATTATGGGCCATAATTTCAGGGGTATGTTCTCACTGACTCTCTCACTTTCCACAAGTCCTGGCCGCCTCCATGTGATCGTAATTTATGACTGATTACCTTGTTGCTTTCAACATTCAACCCAAAGCTACTGGCATGACTCACAGTGGACTACTGCACATGCCATGCCGAGGAAGATTTTACCCCAAACCGCAAGCGGCTGTCGGTAGGCCCACGTTTTTAACTTCTCATTCTCATATCAACATAACTTTCATAAATTTCACGGTAGTTAATATGTTTCTTAAAAACAACATCAATTGAAAATGACATTTACAAAATTCCTTTGCATGCATTTACAGTTGCATTTTTCTGCAGCTTGGCGGCATCCAGAAATAACACTGATGCTTCAGACACATGAAGTGACCAGGTGTAAACCATAAGCCCAAGACCGTCTCTGAGATTACAGTGAGCACAATGTTACAGCGGATCAAGGACAGAGGCGGATGAGTAGCCAGTTCTTATGAGGGGGGTTTAATAACGGAGGTCTGTAAGTAATATATCGTTGCTGTCCAAATAAAAACATGTATCTCCGAAACAGTAATTTTACAGGAGACTGCAAAAACCTTCTGAGCTTTTAATGTAAGTGAAGTGGTTTTGGAGCATTTCTACTGGTCTGTTCATCATTTTTCACAGAAGGTAAAGGACAACTGTCATGTTCAAATGCTGTAGAAACATAAACATTGCAGTGCAAAGCAGTGTTAACTAATTGTAGATGACAACATGCATAGCATTTGACCCATACATCATTAAACATACAAATGTTTGTTTGGCAGTTTGTTACAAGGTTACAGGTTTTTGATATGAAAGTGGCAATGTATATTTGTATTCTTAGTAAATATTTTTTAGGGATATTGTCTAGACATCCTGAAAGAAATCCCGGAAGATTCCCGAAGAATCTTATTGCTTACATGCTGACTTTATTTGACCCACTCCAGCAGTTCGTCCAAGTTCATGACCAGTATCATGAGATGATGACTTTGCATGACTTAAGCCAACACACCACTGATCAAACAATCGACTACGAACACCAACAAACTCAACGGCCAGGTGGGTGTGCCATGCGTGTATGTGTTTGTTGGAAGGGAATATCACCGCCCATTAACACTACACTGCGGAACCATCTGTGAGCAATGACCACCTACAGTGTAGATTGAGGATCAGCACTGAAAATGGCCATTTGATCTGCTGATTTTGCTTTGAAGTTCTGGAATTCTGGATTGCTGGCACAGGCTTGTGCTTAGGTATTTCTAAACCCAAAGATGTGCACGTACTCTAGCTGCTTGGAACTTCCATGAAGCTAAATTTCACTTCCATTGCATAATGTTGTTTTATCGCTTATTTGAAAGTCACCTGTAACAACTTCAAGTAGATGTTTCATGAAACTGCTAGTTCAAATACTAATGATGTAGCACATGATCATGTCGACCAATTACATGTCGCTCATTTGTCTGTATGCAGTTAGCTTAATTACGTAGTGCCAGCTTCTTTTTATCTAAATAGTTTGGTTATTATTTTGCACTTTCTTGATAAACCATACAAAAATTCAAACATAGACTATAACATATTACACATCATTTAATCAGCCAAATCCCATTATTATGACATTATTCCTACTTTCAATAGCATTAGCACACAGCTCATTAAGGAAATCACATTTTCATGGCATTCTCTGGGCACACTCATCCATGACGAAGGCACTCCTTAGCGATTTGTGTATGAATCCATCCTTGCAGATTATGTACACCCATACACGCTGATTGGTTTTTCTTGGGCGGATGGGATCATCCAGCAAACATGTGCCATGACTAGAAATGCCTGATATTTGTTGGAAAAGCAAGACCAAGACTACCGGGGACTACCCTTCTCCAGCCTTAACCCAATAGAGCACTTTTGGGACCACCTTGATCAATGTGTTCACTCTATGGATCCTTCCCAAGCACCCTCCAGCAGCTGTGGGATGCACTGCAGTCAGCATGACTCCAGATACCTGTGACGACCTACCAGGACCTTACTGAGTCACTCCCAGCCTGTCTCCATGCTGCACACAACAGTTAGTCAGTTAGTTATTTGTGGTTGGGGTAGCTCAGTGGGTAACACCACTACTCAGGGTGCCACCTCTACGTGTGGGAGACTGGGGTTTGAATCCCATTCTGGGTGACTATGCTGAGCTACACCAATAAGAGTCCTTGGGCAAGACTCCTAACACTATGTTGGCCCACCTGTAATCATTAACCTTGTTAGTCGCTCTGGATAAGAGCGTCAGCAAAATGCTGTAAATGTATTTGCTGGGGTTCATAATAATGTGTGGTCATGATATCGTGACTAGCCACAATTGCACAGTAACAAGATGTATTATCTTTTAAAGGAGCAATATGTAAGATTTATAGTTCCAGACACTTCAAGATCAATGACGGTTATTAACAGAATGTAAAGACATAATAGTTCTGACAGTGTATTAAAGATGTCTATTGTAGAGATATCTAACCAGCGAGCCCCGGCCCATCCTATCTTGTAATGCCACTTTGTACCTCAAGAGGCAACAATGAGTCATTGTGGCGTCGAGTCAAACCAGTCCAGTATTACAGGATAAACACTTGCTGCCCTGAAGCCATTTTGTAATCTCTTCTTAGTGATCATTTAAGGACAGATACCAGTAAACCCAACAATTTGTGCCCACTCCCAGCAAGAATGCACATTCAGCAGCAAACAAAAGTGATATAAAAAAGGAAAACAATACATAATACTGGCATTACTTCTCAGTGCTGGCGACTCTCCTGGCGAATAATGGAGATACAGTTTTGTGCTAAACTTGCAACATTACTCCTAGGCTGGTAAAGAGTGAGGAGGGAGGAGGAGGGACTGTGCATTTTCTGCTGATATGTTGCCCTAATTGGTTTGGAGAATTAATCAGACTTTTTTTGCCTTATCTTACAAATTGTTCCTTTAATCACACTCAAGGAAAGAATTCAGTGTGCCTTATGCATGTAAACCTCAAGCTGCAGAGAAACGATGCTGCAAATAGCCTTAAATACAATTACATACAAAGTCCATACAATCCCTTAAGAATGTGCCACAGGCACCTACAGCACACAAATGTTAGCAGAGTTTATTATGTATGTGTGTGCATGTGTATGTTTAAGTTGCGAAGGGCCCCTCGGCGCTCTCCAGTGGGGTAAAATGATCCCACCTGTGCATACCCCAGTCAGTGCCTAGTTTATTTAGGCCTGAACTGCAGCTGTCTGAGGATCATGACCAGCTGAAGCTTTTGTTACATCACAGAACACTGAGGAATCCCCATTCCTTCACTATGTCACTCTGAAAGGTTCTTGGCCTGGTTACAAGCGTGGGCTGCATTCTATTTCCGGAAGGTTTTATGGCTTTATGAGGACATTTAGCAGTGAACGGTGAAATGCACTTTACACACACTGATGGTGCTTCCAAGAAGAAACAGAAAGGCCATAAGAGTTAGTAGAGGAAGACAGAACGAAGGAGGGAAACCACAAAACTGTGCAGTGCAGTGCTGCTCCCCAGGAGTTCAGGGACTTAAATTCTATTATATCTTACATGCATAGCAGTAACAGACACTGTTCCCAAACCGATTCTCAGAAATTTGGGTCCAGACCCCTAATGAACAAGCCAAGTGGGAGGAAATAAATTGGGAACATGTTGAAGACTGACTGAATAGAGCCTAGAGAACCCACCCTCGTCTGGGTCACACCAGATATTGCAGTTATGACGCAAGTAAGGCTTATGGGATTTGTTGCAATCTGCCGTGCTGCAAAAACTCTCTGAATTCTCTGAATTTTTACCTAAAACTGACCTAGAATGTGAGCAAATTGTCACAAGAACAGAGAATGAGAACTCAAGAAAACAAAGAACACTGGTACAAAAGCTAATTAGAGATTAGAAGGTTCAGTCACTTGACAAACAATCACTACCGAAGTCTGGTTTTCACCGCACACAATTCTGAAGGCACACCTTGCCAAAGACAGTTGCCAATGTGGTTACAAAGCAATTTTGAAAGACTCTGGACCATCAGGCAGATCCCAAAAGATCCAGCATAAATATCTTCGGATCTGCAGGCCTCTCTTTAAAGAGTTAATGCCAGTGTTCATGAGTACACCATCAAACAAACACTGAAAAAGAATATTGTTTATGGAATGAAAGCAAAGAGCCACTGCTGTCCAGGAAGACTTGCCGCCTGAATAAAGTTCCTCAAAAAACGGCCGGATGAGTCAGAAGACGACTAAAAGAATGTTAAGTGGAGTGATGAAGCGAAAAAAATAAAAAATAAAACAATTTATGGCTGAAATGAGAAACGTTATATTTGTCCAAAATCGAACAGTGAATTCCAGCACATGAACCTCATCCCAGCTGTCATGGTTTTGGGGCTGTTTTGTTGCCATTGGACCTGCATAGCTCAACATCATATTATGGTGCTATGAATTCTGGATGATATCAGGAAATTTAATCTGAGACTCTCAATCCATCCATCTGTAATCTGAAGGTCAATGGAAGGTGGATATTTCAGTAAGGCAATAACCCTAAACACAGTATACCAAAGACTGGTTGATGCAGGGAAAAATAATTACGCCCAGACAATTTATGTCCTTAATCAGTCAGGACATCACACAGTGGAACTAGTGCTGAAATCAAGGATGAGCAAAACCTCTTCAGGTCAGTGTACGGGCCTTGTCAACAGTTACAGGAGATGTTCGACTGAAATCGTTGCATCTTAAAGTGGTCAGTCTCTGAAAGCAGAGGTTCACACACTTTTGCCAGTAAGATTTCATGTTGGTTCAGTCGTTTCAATAAATTAATGGAAAACGTACACTCGTCATCAAAAGCATTGTTGCACCCAGAATGAAGTGAGGGGTTGCAGTGCCATTCGGAAGGAAGTTAAAGGTTACCAGGAACAACAGATAATGAAAGTTGTGAAAACAATAGAGGAATTAAGGTAACAAAACAGACATCTTGGAGTTGTAGAGGTTCCTAATGGAGCCCTGTGATAATCCATCCTATGCAGTTTCAATATTCTCACGCAGTTCCTGCAAATTGTGTGTTAGGGGTGGAGGTGACACCAGGCCTTCTGGACGTGTGATGCGTGAGAACAAATCATTTATCTTGGAACTGACCACGGTCCCTTCACACATGAATTCATTGGTCATCTCCACCAAGACTATGACACCATTGCGTTAAGGACAGTCATTGTAACAGTCTGCGTGTACGTAGTCCTGAGTAGTGCAGCTGTTTGCCAGTGCTGGCATTAACAGGATGACTCATGGAAGACATCACTGCTCGCTGAATGCCTGCCATCGTGGCTGTTGGGTCAGTCAGGTACAGTGATACCATCACATGCGCAGCTAAGCATGAAACTTGAATCTTTGAGATATCTCATGATGTCAAACCTACCCACCAAGTTTGATTCCTATAGGTTGATTCCTTAACTGTTCTTTTGATGATGAGTGTATATTAATATTTTTATTGGGCTTTTTTGTATGTTGTTGATCTGGTTACATTTTAGGTTGGATATCTGTAAAGATATGTATAGATATGTAAAGATGTAAAGATATATTAAAATTATAAGGGTTCACAAACTTATTC
This sequence comes from Prochilodus magdalenae, assembly GCA_024036415.1. NCBI lineage: Eukaryota > Metazoa > Chordata > Actinopteri > Characiformes > Prochilodontidae > Prochilodus > Prochilodus magdalenae. The sequence goes on along the minus strand of JAMWET010007207.1, from coordinate 694,823 downwards.
TAGAGCCACTGTAGCCATATTGGTCACTGGTTATTAATATGCCTTTCCTGTTTCTAAAAGGAAATGGCAAAAATCACCTTGGGGTACAGTCATGCTCCAAACTGTTCCAAAGTTGGAAGTACGTTACTGTCTAAAATGTCTTTATATGCTGTAGCATGTAATATTACCCATCACTGGAAGTAAGAGACCAAGAGTCCAACCCTGAAACTCAGCCCCAGACCCTTTATCCCTCTACCAGATTTTACTGCTGGCACTGTGTTCCACTAGGTAGTGTTCTTCTGTCATCCACCAAACCCAGATTTGCCTGTCACACTGCCAGTGGAGCATGATTCATCACTCCAGAGAACATGTTTCCACTGCTTCAGAGTCCAGTGGCGCCTTGCTTTACACCACTCCAGCCAAAGCTTTACATAATGCATAGTGTTCTTAGGCTTGTGCGAACCTGCTCGGTCACCAAAGCCCATTTTATGACGCTCAGGTTTTGGGCTGATGTTGTTTCTAGAGGCAGTTTGAAACTGTGTTGAGTGATGAATTAGAGGATTACGTTCTTCAGCACTTCCCAGTCTCTACTCTGTGTTTGCATGCTTTGTGGTTGAGCTGTTCCTGCTCTTTTATGATTCACAGTAATAGCATGTACTGTTGAATAGGGCAGCTCTAGCAGGACAGGAATTTCGTAGAATTACCTGGTAAAGGTGGCACCCTTTGACACCCTCAGATTTAAAGTCACTGGCTTCTTCAGTATAGCCCATTCTACCGCCAATGCTTGCCTGAAGATTGCATGGCTATGTATACACCTTATAACAATGGCTGAAATACCTGCACTTACCTCCATACTGGGGATTCAGAAAATTTGGCAGTTGGAGTGATCAGTGACTCGTTGACATCAAGCTTAAAGCATCATCATCGAACAGTAAAGTGGACAAGTTGACTAGTCCTAGTCCTAATCCTACAATTCCTAGTGTCCATATATTGTACTTAGTTCTTCTTCTTCTTCTTCTTCTTCTTCTTCCTCTTTTTCTTGAAATCTTGATACCATTTAAACTCTGGACTGTTCTGTCTGGTTGGGGGTAGTGTTCCTGTATACAGCTTTTTGTTCTGACATATGACTTTTTAGAAAAACCTTGTTAAATTCCAATTTTTTTTCCATAAGGAATAAATGTGGTGGAAAATTACACACCCTTCTTGAGCATTTCTTGTGTACACTATCTTACACTATACACTTCTAGTTCAATGTTGATCTGACACGTATTAGTCTGTTTGTTGCCCCCACCCCATCATTAGTTCCTCCCATGTCCAATTAATTTACCTCCTATTGAAAACCCTATTGTTTACTTTAAACTACAGCCACCAAGCTGCATGTATCCACAGATTACCAAACTCTAATCCACAGCCAAACTCACCCACACTCCTCTATGTGTTGTTGACCCATCTCTTCCAGACAAAATATCAGGTTATTATTTTTCACATACATCTTTAATTTGTAATGAGTGATTAAGCACATCTTGTCTTGCACTTTGTGCCCTTTCTCTCTCTCTAGTCTACTAAATTACCTAAAGAACCAAAAGGACATCCAATAATTGCCCACCTAACGTGGATCAAAGCTGCCAGGATGTTTGCTATGGACTCGTTTCTTAAACGTGTCCTTGAGTATTTGGCTGGGGATTGTTACACTTAGTGACCTCTGGACAAAAACGAGTCCTTGTGTGTTTTAGGTGGTAGCAACTTCAGGCTATTGCAGACAACGATGCATGAGGATGATTAGGCTATAGATACCTGCAGGGTTTGTGACAGTATTCAAAGAATGAGAAGAGGTGGCATAGTACAGTTCATGTCTTGGTCGATATGTGAAAAGCAGATGTCAATGATTGGCAAAAAGGAGAGATTACATTTGGGCATGCCAAAGGCCATAGTGTAAAAGAAGGAAGTGAAATTGCAGCTGTATGGAAGCGTATAGGCATACAGCAGTGGCAGAAATCCTAGTCTACAGGAAATTCTCTTCAGTGAAGGCATCTCCAATTGTGCCAGCGAAGGCATCTCCAGTTGTGCCAGTGAAAGCATCAGTTCTTTAGTGCAAGAGTGGCTGAACATGATGTCACCTACATCCAAAAATGTGTCAACATGTTATATACTGAATTGCAGCTGTGGGAATTACACACCATCAGATACGGTTACAGGTGACTCATTATTTGTCTGTTAAGTTTATATCATAACAACTGATGTGACGACTTCTCCAAGTTTTCTGTTATTTTCAAATATTAACAATTTCATAATTTACTATTGGGGACTTTTATATCTGATACATTAACACTTCAAACTGCAGAGCTGCTGGATAACACAATAGCAAGCTATGGGAAAGATCATGAAACATCTGCATATTATTGTAGGATGATTTCATTTTAGCTCTCCAGAAGACATGGAACAGGAACTTGAAATTAGACATTGGGGATAAAGAGTGGGATAGCATGTGTAAAAACATACATACGCTGTTGAGGGATGGAGGGATATGATTTAAAATTATGCAGTGTTTTTACTGGAGTCCTTCCAGATTGTTTAGGCTTGGGTTAAAAGACACACCAACCTGCTGTAAATCAGAGGAGGGTCATCTGTTACATGTTTCATGGTCTTGTGAAAATGTTCAAGAATTCCGGACCGGGATATATGGCATTCTCTCTGTGATTTCAGAAATTCAGGTTTCTGTTCAGGACAGGGTATTTGTTTAGAATAATGGATTGGTATGAGTGGGGAGAGACACTTTAGGACCTGTGTTCAAAAAGTGTAATAGTATTATCCTCAGAGGATGGAAGCATAACTGGTTCCACCAGTCGGAGTGTGGGACAATGAGTAGCCACGTTTGAAATGATGCCTTCTAAACAATCTGGAAGACTAGATGAAACTTGATGGGTAGGTTTGATATCGTGAGACGTGCAAATGCTTCAGGTTTCATGATTGGCTATGCATGTGACATAAGCAAGGACAAGCCTTATTGCTGTACCCATCTGACCCAACAGCCACGATTGTGGACTTTCAGCGAGCAGTGGTCCCCTTCATAAGTCATCCAGCACCATTGGCAGACGACTGAATGATATAGGACCACTCGCTTGGAGACTGTTCCGCCAACTGCCCTTAACACCACATAAACATCATAAAAGACTACGATGGCATTGTGCCAAACTGTCATTGAGTAGCTCAGAATGGCAGTGGGTCATCTGACAAGTCCTACTTTTGTCTTGGTGTGTGGAGGCACCTTGGTCAGTGCCAAAAATGGTTTGTTGTCACACAGCCAGAAGACATGTCACTCCACCTCCACCCTTACTGTTAAAACGACACTAACTACGTGAGAATGTTGCAGGGGATGGATTATCGCAGGACACCATTAGGAACCTCTACAACCGAGACATATGCATACATTGGCTCTGTATAAAGACTTTTTCACAGAATGCATGCCGTTGAAAGGGAAGATGGTGTATTTGTTAATAACCAAGCTGTTTCTGTATGTGGTCATGACGACCTGGGCGATGGGGGAGCTTGATTTCTATTAATGTTATTTCAAATAATGTTTTAAAATAAAAGTATTAATCAGTAAAAAGACACGCGGCTTAAAAGGTTCAGAGCTGTTTAAATAGTGTTTGGGGCTGTAGCATGGGCCGTGCGGCAACCCTGCCCCATAATATGCCTGGGCCTCCAATGCACCATACACAAGCAATTTCAGCTGTTAGCCATCATATCACGTAGTTTACTTCTAACTTCACATAACAGCTCACAGATGTCTGTGCCCCCCTTATATCCTGAGCGGGGGAAGCGAAACAGTCTCTCCTACCATAATGTTGATGCTATTAAGCTCAGACAGAGTTTTAAGAAGCAGAGTACATTAAGCAGGGGAACCCATCTTGCAAGCTCCATCCACCCCCACCTTCAAGCCATATCAGCTCACTCTGAATGTGTCTTCGTTGCCAGAGGCTTGTCTAGACGGTGGCTGAACACATTTGCAGCCATTTCTCATGAGCTCCCTTTAGGGCAAACAATGAGCGAAAGAGTCCCTCTGAAACAGACATGTGAGACATGGTGTCAGACAGACAGATGGAGAAGTTTGAGTCACATTTCAGGTTTTAGGAATATTTTTTAATAATATTTGTTGCTTTCAGAAATTACTACTGACTATATGATCCGCTCTGCATCTCACATTTGTCTCTCCCCGTCTTTTTCAGCCAGACTGTTTCTAAAATGCTTGTTTGCACATGTCGGTTTATGTTTCCTTTCCAGCTTATCAGTGAAATGGCTTTTTATAGTGTAGCCAACTTTGGATGCAGGCATGAACAGTAAAAGTAATAAAGTCATTAAAAATGCAACCAGGGTGGCACGGAGGTGCAGCGGGTAGGCACCTCACAGCAAGAAGGCCTCAATTTGAAGGGCATCTGGGAGCTGGCATGTTCTCCTTATGTGTGGGGCTTCTTTCGGGTGCTCCGGTTTACTCCCACAGTCCAAAGATACGCAGTCACATGAATTGGAGGTGCTAAATTGTATGTGTGTGTGACTGCCTTGTGATAGACTGTTGGCCTGCCCAGGGTGTTTCCTGCCTTCCATGCACTGAATGGTTGGATTGGCTCCAGCATCCCCTGTTCGGATAAGGATAAACTGGAAGAAGAGAATGCAATTTAGAAGATGAGAATGCAATCTGTAGTGCATTTTAATAACTCTATTATTATAGAATATTATAATTATTCATATTATTTTTGGATATTATTTACATACACTGGTGTAATCCAATTTTAGCTTTAATTATATGCTACATTTTTTGCAATCATGATGGGAGTAGTCCAGGTTTGAGGTCATTTGATGAAGGTAATATAATAAACCCTGGCTCAAACCAATTTGGCAGATCTGACGCCATTGTAAGAATGTGAGGAGAGGAACTCTGACACTCTGCCGATTAACCAATCGTAACAGAGTGGCAAAGCTGACCAATCAGAGATATCCGCTGATGTTAGCATGCTAACCGGCTAGTCCTGGTCCTTCCTGTCTTATAACACCACTTTATAGCTGAAAAGACTGTATGTATGTATCCGTCTGGCTTCAAAGAGCAGAATTTTCTAAAGCTTTTCTCTACCTGTAGTAGCAGTGGTGTGTGGGGCTGATTTCCACTCAGGGAATGGCACCCCTGAGGGCTTGATTTGTCAAGGGGAGCATTTGACGGGGTAATGTAATTGGATGGAGCACCGTCGCTGGTTAACACAGTCTCTGGATGGTGCCTGTGTGTTTTAGTATGCTTCTAAGATTTAAGTGCAGATGGTGCGTTTCTGGTTTGTTTTCTGATGGCTTCATCTTTGTTTTTGACCTCCTAGGTTCTGTTACTCTAGTACCAAAAGGATTTATTTGTATTTGCATTTCATATAAAATATTGCTAATTGTCATTTGTGTATCCAAACAATATCGCCAGGCAAAAAATTACAATAATATAGAGTACTGATTTTTTACCTCGTGCCCTTAGTCTTCAGGTCACTAATTCTATCAGCTTGAAAACAGGGGCAAGTAAAATCATTTTATATTTAAAGGTACTGTATTACAATATATTGTCATATGTGTAAGACTTCTGTGCTTTTCTGTTTTAATAAAATTATATTAACGTTGCAGGCGCTTCACTGTAGAAGGAACCATAGTTTCTGCACATTATCTTCAACATCTTCAGGTGTGATATATATGAAGGGAATATATAGTCCACTTTATCCACCATTACAACAGGTGCTTTACCCTAACTTCTATTAAAATGATCATACACTATTGTGCAGCATGCTGTCCTGCACACACACACACACACACACATGGACTTTTAGCTCAGCTTCATCCTAAAACGTGCATGACCTTTATCGTCGAACCTTTTCAGTATATGCCAAAAAGAGCTTGGTTTTGTCATATTTTTGTGTAGACATAAATACTGTATAGTCATATCTCAGTTTTTTCTGAGAAGTAACACTTTTTGCAGCCATCACTGTCAAGAGAGAAAGACCATACCATGTGCATACATATGCTTTAGGAAGAACAGTCAATGGCTGGGACAGTTTCTGTGCTTTGTTTAATGTCTTAATGGGGGACAAAATGTCCATAAAGTCCTGGAAAAACACAAAATTCAGCCGTCTTTTTCCCCTATGAGAGAAACTTTTTTTTTTTTTTTTTACAAAAATGCAGCTATTAGCTAAAAACCAAAGAACCAAAGCTTTCCCATTTGATTACAGAGGTTAATGATATGGTTAGGTTGATGGCATCGCCTTAATTATCTACAACAATAGTCCGTTGAGTGGAAAACTCCCTGAAGGCTTCTGGTCAGAATTGGTTTGCAAAGCCAATAAAAGTTCCCACAGTTGACCGCCACAACCTGCCAAAATTTGTTATGCCATATTTGTTATGGGGCTTAATGTAGTTTCAACCTACTTGTTAGCATTGATTTAATGCACTACTGTTTCTTCAGTATGGATGTAAGTTTTACCTAAGCATGCATCTCCCTGCCCAGACAAAAGTTTTTACATTATTGTTTACCACAGATATTTAACATTAATTGTTTAAGATGACCTCAAAGCAGAATGTGAAATAGATGTGTTTGGTCAGTTAATGCTGGCCATTCACCAAATGACTCGAACACGCATTGGGAGGTATTCCAACTAGTTTGTTTAACCATCATTTGACCAGATAAAGCAGGTCTCACAGCTTCACTTGTATGTCCCTACATGAACTAAAAGCAGTCCAAAGCCTAGTAGTGGTGGTACTTACAGAAATAATAGAGAACAAAAGAAAGAGCAAGCTCCAGTGCCCGTGTCATGTTATAGTACAAACAAAAACTGCATCAAGTGTTGTGTCAAGTACTTGTACTAATAAGAAACGCACCATACTAACTAACTACTGATGTCATCTGATTACATCAGCCACTTGATGTGATATAAGCCTGGTGGGCACTATCACACTAATGACAAATGACTCAAGCTGCCAGTGAACAAGTGTTGCTGGAAGTTGTCATGGCAGTTGGATACAGTAACAGGTCAGTTTAAAAAATTCTACCCCAACAGATTTTAGCCCATGCATATAAAAGCGCATAGTGACGCTCTGCAAAGACACCGTCAATGGAACCAGACTTTTTTTTTTCCAAGCAGTTTTAGGGACTTTCTGCTGGATCATTCATACTAACAAATACTCAACTGTAAGAAGTTGCTCATTATGGTATCTATCTGGAAATATTTAAAATGGCAGGATTCACAATAAACAGGTGGGCACAGAAGTGTGGCATTTGGTGTTTTTGTTGTTTTGTGATTTTTAAGTTAACAACTTTTGGCATTCACTGTATATATACTGTAACGGTTGATTACATGCACTTTACTATTGCACATGTGCGCTGAGCTGTAGCTCTCTGCACGGGACAAGGGAGCTAGTTGTAGCCTAGCCTCCCGTCTGATGCACGTGCTTTTAAGTAAGTCCGGACAGTAATGCTGAGATGTGTGGTTACCTGGGCCAATAAACGCCACTTCTACCCTGCATCCAGTTTGTCCTGGGCATGTTCTTTAGAGAGTCCTGGGACCAGTGCCTTTTTCCGTTTCTGGCTCCTGCACTGCGCGTTTTCACTTACAATACACTTCATGTATGTTAAAGTTCCTCATATCAGAAATCAGTGTCAAGATTACACTATATTGACCTCTAATTCACTGGAGATCCTGCATCTTGAGTAACCCAGCAGAGTTATAATCATCTCACCTAGATTAAAGCAAAAGTGGGGCAAGAGATCTGGCCTTTAAGTGAGGCTATGAGCTAGCCCACTTTAAACCAGCCTTGCCAAGTGTGTGCCTTACCATCTTCCAGCTTTTACTGGCTTTGAAATGTAGACCTTTCTGTTTGCTGAGGGAATTTAGTGACATCTTTATCACAGCTGATGTAGATGCTAGCACTAAGACATTCCTGGAGGAACCAACTAGCACTATTAAAACCCCACTGTATTCACTCAGAGAGGAACCTGTGATATTGGCAGGAATTAAAGGCGATGCTGCCCAAATCTTCACCAAAACATCAAGTTCCCAACCGGAGACAAAAATATTCTTGTCCATGTTTACACAAAGCAGCATCTTTGCCACACCTTGGTTTATCAGACCACATCATACTGGAAATGATTCCATCCTACAAACCTCTAATCTGCAGAGGAAGACTGGCTGTTAAAACTGTCCAAGTCTGGAGTGAGGGAGCAACCTCCCTATTGCAGGGCTATTTTGAAACACAGACTGGGAAGTGTTTGCACTGGGGGAATACACCTCATCTGTTTTGGCCTACATAGAGTTCTGTACTGAGACAGCACTAAGCACAAAAACCATCAGTGTACTTCCAAACTGAAATCCATATTTAGACAGACTTGTATGGTATCATATCAGGGTACGAGACGCTGCTCTCAGGACAGGAGACTTGCTGGCCCACAGAAATACCTGGAATGAACTGAAAAAGGGCATTAGAGAAGCTCAGCGCCAGCACATGCAGTGCACTGTGGGGAACTATGAAAACAGCTGTGCTCCCAACCTGAACAGAGTGTATGCTAGCTGACTACACGAGAAGTCTAGCAATATCAGTAGGCATCCACACCACCTAGGTCAAGGTCTGTTTGAACACTTGCCATCGGGGAAGAGATACAGAGCCATCAAAGCCAGAACCAACAGATTGAAGAACAGGTTTCATCAGCCTCCATAACAATCATTAGTAGTGCTGATGCTAGTAGTTTTAGCATGCTGATGTGTTTTCAGGCAAGATAACTGATTTAGCCGACATGTCAAGCCATTTAAAATTCCATATGGTCCAACTTAGTGGGCTATTCTCCTTGATTTTCCTGCAGAAGGGTTCCAAACGCACACAGTGTCCGACTAGCTTTGGCACAACTTTCTCCCCTCACTGCGTTATTGCCGCTCTCTGTGACAGAACGCTCTGAGAGACAATCTGCTACAACCCTGTCTATCTGGCGCCAACTGGAACTGGATGTTGGGGGCTAGACGACGATAGGACTGACCTCATACTCCTTCACTGTTGCACAATATTCAATACACCAAGGACCACAGATTTCTATGAAAACTACCAGTTCTGTAATATGTTGCCACTGTTATATCCAAACTCTGTTTTTTTGCACAGCTAGAAATTCCCATCTGCTCTTCCCATTGTGTAAACACATCTTGATGAATGGAACAATAGACACTGTCCAAGAAACATTATATGAAATCTCGCTGTATAAACCTGCATTATAGTTTCAAAAATGTTTCTTTCTCATTTTGCATTTTACAGTTTCGGGTTTTTGGTCACAACCTTATACGGATAGAGTTATTCATTCAGTTATACTTTGTCAATGGAGTCTGTAAGGATCGGGCCAAGATGTGAAGTGTGTCAAAGTCAAAAACATAAGCGAAGGGTCGTTACAAAGACAAACATACACAAAAGGGAGATCCAAAATTACAGTCAACAAGAAGGCTAGAAGACGTCACAACGAGAAGAGAGGCCTGGTATGTACTGAACATACAGACACAATACTTTGCAAAGGGCTAGACCAAGCAAACATCTCAAATAGACCATGAAACAGGTTACACAAATCCGTAATCAGGTGAGGTCAGTCTGGGATATGTTGCTGGCAGCATATTGGAAGTCACATGCTCACTAAGGGTATCCTGGGCCCCCAGTGGCTAGGCTCAGTACTGAGTCTGAGGGATGCGTGACAGTGTCAAATCGGTGTAGAAAACCAAACCAAGCTGGACAAGACACATCCAATAAAACTGAAAGGCTGAGGATTTGAAGGAATTGAGTGATTATTGGCCCAACCGAAATGTAAGCTAAGTTTAAGACATTAAGCTTAAATAAAAGGTCATCTGTTTTGCGGTAGGATAATCTTGTGATAAATGCCCGAGCACCAGTGTGGCGCAACAAATATAAGAACTTCTGGCCTAATTCGCTTCACACAGGCCAACCTTTGAGAGCTTGGCGTTCCCTACAGGCCTCTGGATCGCCTCTTCTCCAGTCACTAATTACTTTTGCATCGCTGTTCCCCAAACACATGGTTGAGAATACAACCTTTGTCCAGCCATGTGAGTTTGGTGGGCGGTGATGACTGCAGGCTGATTCTAGATGATGACCTTTTGTTGCTCCTCCTGCATGATTTTTTTTTTCCCCCAACTGTGGTACAAAAAGAGATGTCCCGTTAACCCTTCTTCCACGTGACACAAAGCGACCTCAGTTTAAAAAGGCCTGTGTCTGTTTAGTTTCTTGCCGTATTACTGAAGTGCGGTTAAAAGAATGACCTGCCACTGAAACTACAACAAAAACGCAAGGCCTGCCTGTGTTTGTCTTCCATTGAATGTTGGCTATTCCTCCTTTATAACCTTTGCTAAGAGACGGCAATTACAGAAATATGATATTTCCCAAGCTTTGTGGAAACACTGCTCTAAAATGATACTTACTCTGCAATTGTTGTGACCCTCTGTCATTAGAGGGAATGATTATGTAAGGTGTCTTTGTGGTTTCTGTTAGATTCCACCAAGAACTTATTGCTGTTTTCCCCATCTGATACTGAGTCAAGGGTACCAAGACTTAGAAGGAGTAATATGTAAGATGATACAACCTCCAAACAAGGAAAGCACTGGCCCTCCCCCTCAATGTCAGCATTAACAGCTGTTTTCTTTCCAGTCTAGGAAAAACTTTTATGAGTTACAGCATCAAATTTCATGGACTTCATGTCCAGTAGCGGAAAAAGGAGCACCAATGTGAACTCTATTGTTTTGCTTCTATTTCTATCACTTCTGTTTTTACTGCTGAACATGGTTTCTTGCAGCAGTGGTGATAATGTCTGCTTGCCAAGAGCTTCAGCCAATGTTTACTTTTCCTTTCATTAAATAATTTAACCAGGACCTTCAACGTGATTGACAAGGGATTACAAAATGTCGTCAGAGAAGTGCTTCTTCCTTATCCACTCACATTGGACAGATGCCAGACTACAATGACAGGTACAAAGTGGTATCAGTCAGGAGAGCCTGGGCCATGCAAACTTTAGTAGACATCTCTGCAGCACGATACATATACGGCTTTGACACACCATCAAACTTGTTCCACTGTGGTTCCTCTGTGCATTTAGGCGAGGCCAGTCATTCTCTGAGTAGAGAGCTTAGGGCCATTTTGTGGCATTTGTGTTTTTACACAAATCTGTCTATGGCATTTAACCCATCCGTGAAGTGAAACTAGGGGGCAGCACACTCACCCTAACCACAGCACTCAGGGAGCAGTTGGGGGTTAGGTGCTTTGCTCAAGAGCACCTCAGTCATTACTATCGTTGTCGAACCGGCAACCCTCTGGTTACAAGGCTGGTTCCCTAACCTCCAAGAACCAAAGAACCATTTTGAATACTTGTACTTCAGTGTGTGCTAGCTGCAGGAGTTATGCACCAATGTGTATTTGCATGCCAATGGTGCAGCCTGCAATAGATTATGTATTAAACTCAAATTACAGATGGCCTACCTGCTGAAGTTAGAGAAATGTAGAACATCCCAAACAACAGCTGATATGTGCAGTTTCACAGAAATCATAACCTAGTCACCTTATTGTGACCCAATGTGTAGAACCACATAACAACAGGCCCAACACATTGATGCCTGTAGCCTTCGAATCCTTCTCTTCGTGTGTCACGATCCACTCTTTCTTTAACACACACAAACGACATAATCACTTCTCATGGTTTGTATTAACATGCCATTAGGTATATGGTGTATCGCCTTTTCTTCTTCATTTTCCTGACTATATTGATTTGGCTGCTTCCTTCAGCTTTCCAAAAAGCTGTTGGGAATAATTATAGTAAGCCAAAGGAATGTTCTGTTTTTCTTATCAATCATACTTTTCCTTTCTGCGTTCCAAAAAGGCACTCTCTACATCACTCAGCGTCCGCCATGTTTATAACTGACGTTGCCCTCCTGTTTGTTGTCTTTCTTTTAGGCCGATTTATTTTTGTTCAGTGATTGCTTCATTTTTTTTGCAATCCAAATATTCATGCCACCTTTTTTCCTTGCCACTGTTGCCCTAAGCCTGCTGCTTTCTGAAGACTCCTTAGATGGATTGGCAAAAGTATCTTGAATTGAATGCATCCAATCAAAGAGCTTATCCAAGTGGCCTTGTCAGCCTAGTCCCCGTGTCATTCAACTGTTTATTTAATGGAGATACATAAGCACAGAAAGTTATGAAGATGGTCATAGCATTTCTATCACAGCCTTTATAGCTACATGCTAATTTGCAGCTTTTGCTCCTTATTGGGCTTTTGATGTGTTTACCTTAGTCTTTAATGTGTATCCTCCGTCTCTATCTTTCTGCTTCCCCGTGTCCCCTTTGTAACACAACGTGAAACTAATGAAAAACAGTATTGCTGAGGCTTTCCTCTCAGGAAACCATCACATCTGCAGCTGTGCAGGCCAACATCAATTGCTCCCATATCCCACGTGCCCTTTTGCTGAGATCACTGTCCCCACATCCCTCACACCTCAGAATTCATTAAAGTCTTCTTGCTTGCGAGAGACTACTGGACTAAATAAGAAACTGCTGTCCTTTCATTTAGCTGTGTTGACGTTTATTCATCATGTGTCAACAGTCAGAGGTGCTGTCTGTTTCTAATTCGTTCTGATACTTAAATTACACACAGGAATTACTAAAAACTTCTTATGCCCACAATGCTCTCATGGCCACTTTATTGGAAACGACTTAAATAGATTCGTAATGCTGGTGTATAGTTATAGACTGTAGCCCATTCATTCGCCGTGAACGTGTTAGCCATCTTTTATCAATGGTAATTTTCCAGCTACATAACCAGTGAGTGGTGTACAAGATCCTATGGGTCTCAGTGCCTTCATGGGCTAGTATACAGCAAAACACCACAGTGATCACACAGAAGCAGCATGTTGAGAAGAGAATAAAACAACCATCCTTGTGAATATTAAAGATTGTCATAATACACTCATCATGAATAGAACAGTTGCACCCAGAGAGAAAGTGCCAGATTACAGCGCTATTGGGAAGGAAGATCAGGAACAAAAAAATGTAAAAAAAAAATTAATTGGGCAATATTTATTGACATTGCTGATGCAACATATTAGATGTCTCAGCATGGATTTGCAGAGGTTCATTGGTGTCCTGCAATAATCCATCCCATGTAACTTGAATATTCTTATGCAGTTGTCAGGACATCTGTCTGTAAGCTATACCTCAAGGGAACGTGCGTCATGCAGGAGGACAATGACCCTAAGCACACAAGTCGTTCTACCAAATAACAGTTGAAGAAGAACAAAGTGAAATGTTTTGGAACAGTCCAGTCCTGACCTTATATCAGTATTGAAATGTGTCATGTCCTGCCTTGTCTTACCCCTGTTTGCCTCTGTTTTCTGTTTCTTGTCTCTTCCATGTGCTCTTTGTTGTCCTGCTCCATGTACTTCTGTTTGTTTTGGTCATTGCTCCTCCTGTCTCCGCCCTCTTGTCAGGCCCCTCACCTGTCCTTAGTTTGTAGCTCCCTCCCTCCCAGGTGTTCCTTGTTAGTCTTTGTTCATTTATATTCCCTGTTGTCCCCTGTGGTCTTGCTCGGTGTTTTGTCTTCATGTTGGCTGTTTGCCTGCTTGTCTGTTGGTTTTTTAATCCTGTTCCTAGTCACCTCAGTTTGCTGCTTTCTTTGGTTTCGTTTTGTCTTTTTTGACTTTATTAAATACATGCACTTACATCCTGCCTCCTCGTCCTCTACCCCACGTGACAAAATGTTGTGAAACTTGAAGTAAGCTATTTACTGGAGGAAAGCCACCTACATAACAGAGTTGAAGCTTTTGATAAAGGTTAGCTGTGCTAGCTGCACAAGACAGTCACACCAGATACCTACAGCAAAGGTTCACTTACTTTTGCCACTCACAGATCTGCAATATTGAGCCATTTCCCCCAATAAATCTATGATCAAGTCTAATATTTTGTCTTATTTTTAAATCTCTTATCTTCTCATTATTTTTTTTTTTTTTACCAATTTCATAAACGGTTCACAAACTTTCAGGCCCTACTGTAAATGTCATCACTGTACAGAAATCACTGTCCCCCATGTACCAGTGCAAACACTACCATGTTGAGAAGGGTCAACCATGCAAATCACATCTGATTAGGGTGGTTCTGTGTTCTGAAATGATGAATAGGGTAGAGTGTGGCTGAAAACACTGTGAACAGTGTATGATTCCACACCTGTGTAGCAGACCTATAAGGTATTCACCTCATATAGTGACCAGTGAGTGGAAAGACAAGATAGGTCAAAATTCTGAGCTCTGCGTATGTAGTATCGGATTAAATATTTACTCTTCAGATAGTGTGTCATAAATCAAAGGAGGGGAAACACTGCACTGAAATTTCCATTATAGTGTCAGTAAACACATACATGCAGTCATTATCACACCAGGCCAGTGACCACTACACTGACCCAGAAACACCCCACAAGGCTCCTTCTCTTGTCTCCTTTGCTCCTCACAGAGCACTATTCACCCCTTCCCTCCAATGCCCTCCTTCACTTTCCCTGAACATGTCATTCATCTCTCAGTTCACACTGAGCTTCTTTTCAACCTCACTTTTTTCCACCTCCAAGGACAAATAAACATAATCATCAACATCATAATCGGTCAGTTACGTCAGCAGCTAAAATACAGGTAACACCCACATATGAGAGAATACTGACATTCACACACATATGCACAGTCTGGGACATGTAGCTCAGAAGATGTGAATCAGTGTTTTCACTTATATGTGAGCTGATTGTAGGTAAATCATATTTAATGATTCTAATATGACCTAATGACCTGTAGGTATATAATTAGTATCCTATACAGGGGCACAGACAATGAGCCACTAAAGTCACCAAGAGAGTGAATCTAATGGAAACAAATCAGGACTTTAAGGCCAGGATTATAAAAAAGACAGACACAGTTGCTTACATGTACACAGAGTTGCTTACATTGCGGTGACCCTGTAGGCCCAATGGCAAACTGGCCCGCCCTGATATCATCTGATTTCGGTAGTGTTATTAGGGACTTCTGCAGTGACGGCCTCTCAGTGCAACAGTAGCTTATTTAACACCTTATATTTAAAACATTATTTCATAGCGTGATGAGGAGTTGCATGAGTTTTGTGTAACCATGTTCTTGAGTTAAAGTACAGCATACCCACGGTAAAATATTACCCCAGTGAAAGCAGACGTTCCACTAGTACTAAAGTATTTACCTTCAAATGTACTTAAGTATGAAAAGTAAAGTAGCATGATTTATTATGGCTCTAATATCCTATTATCATTTCTGGAACAAGACTCTTAATCAGCTCACTGTAGGTGAAGAGAGTCTAGTGTCTCTCAGTCCACCTGTCTTTAATAGAAGGTCATTAATTAGTCTACACTGACGTCTATTCAAATGACCATAATAAAAAATTCATAGCAAAGCCAAATTCTGTAGGTCAGTAAAATGGGACAAGCTCCTTCTAATGAGAAATTCACATATACCAGCTCACATTTCAGCTCAGTGAAACAACAGCAACAGCCATGATGGATTATACCTGCAGAAATGTACAGCGCCTGTGAAGCATTCCTCATACCTTTTCCATGGAAACTGTCAATAGGCATGGTTAATGTTCATTCTTAAGTCAGGCTTAAGTTGGTTTCCTATTTGCTGGTTTCTTAATCACATGGTCTGTTTGGATGATTGGGGACATTCAGTGAGCGGTGATGCCCTCCATGTGTCATCCTGTTAGTGCCAGCTCCTTTAGCAGTTGTGATGACTGCCCTTAACACCACATCAACGGTGGCAAAGACTGCAACGGTGTTGTGCCAGTCTGCCATGGAGTGACTCAAAATGGTACTGGGTCATCTTCAGTGATGAGTCCCACTTTAGTCTTGGTGGAGACGACTAACGAATCTGTGTGTGGAGGCACAGTGGTCAGCATCAAGAAGAAAGGTTTGTTGCATTCAACTTCGGCACATCCTAGGTGGGCTTGCCAAAACACTTGCTGTGGCGGAGTTGCAGGGTCAGACAAAGTTTAGACAAAACTTTAAAGGACTATCCTGCTTCTCCAATAACACAAGTCTCCAATAACATAAGTCTTTTTATCTTAGTCTTCAGGAAACCGGAGATAACGATATTCAATATCTGATCTTTGACACTCTAAAGATTGGATCTATATCCTGCATCATTTTACCGGCATCAGCAAACTGCAGATGCTGACCCTGAATTCACCAAGCTTCTCACCTGTTGTCTTCTCTGAACATGTCTACCTCTATGTAATTACTGTATAGCATTCGTCCAAGTGCTACAGACTTTTTGACTGTGCTGTATGCCATTTGATTACCGCTCACATAAACCTTTCCCCCACTTTTGGCCCTAAACAGGTTTAAACCACAAATTGAACTATACACTGTGTAATATTTATTTGGCTCTAAGCATTTGTATACAGCACATGCAGTGATTGGCATTATCACGGCAAAGACTATAAATGGCAATCAGTCAGTTTTATTAGAGTCTGATTCTGCAGCCTGGTTTGAATTGCTCTGCAGTGCAGGAACACAATGGAGTAACATCATTTATGTCAGATTGATGCATTACTTGATTAGAATGCCTAGGTCTGCGTTTGTGTTTGGCCCTAGCGTCTGTGCAATGTGATACAGGCACTGTGGCCATCAGTCAAATAAAGTTATTTCCTGCTTTACCTCAACCTATCCCCTTTCTCTCCTCCTGTGCCTTCTTTTCTTCTCTGCAGGCTGTTTAATCAGGGGTGCTGGATAATCAGAACGAGGTAAATCTCCATATCATTTCCTCTGCTCCCCGCTAATGGCTCAAATTAGAGCAACACACTTAAACTACGACAGCAGATTTCCATTTTTAAATCCAATTTAAAAGTTTTGACAGACTCCACATCATATTCCCATTATTTATATAATGTATTTTATTTATTTGGAAATTATGTACACTTCTAAATCAGGTAAATAAAACCCACTTTTTTGTGTATAAGGGTTATAAAGGCTATATCTAATACATAATATAAAATAGTACTGAGGACATAATAGGACACATATACCTCAAAAATCATTTGAAAGTAGATTTGCACAATTTCACCAAGAGCCTCTCTCAAGCCACCTCGGATGCTTTTCCAGCCATGAGTCAGGTGTGTGCAAATCTTTGACTGATACTGTACCAGGGTCATTATAATTCATGAAGTAGTTATTTAATGTTAAGTAAATATTATTAGGTAGAGTTTTGTTCTGAGGGTGGCACATGGTGTAGCGCTGCCTGCTTCACAGAAAGTGGGGCCTGGGTTTAATTCCTTGGCCGAGTAAGCAGGGTCCGTTCTATGTGAAATGAGCATGTTCTCCCTTTGTCTGCATGGGTTTTCTTTTGATGGGACAGGCTCCAGCGCCCCCTGTGACCGAGGAGGATATGCTGTTTTGATGTTGATGATGTTGAGGAGGAGGAGGCGAAGGAGGACTTTTCGACTGTTAGGCCAACATCAGCCATGCATGCTGACAGATGACTGGAAACACCACGAATGGTGCTGACGTAGGCTTCACAGCCTTGAAAGGTGTGCTGAACACATAACCAGTCAATCCTTGTTGTTGTTGTTTCTGCTGGGCTGGAATTTGGGATGGTATATGCGAGTATCCTTTTGGGTGGAGTTAAGACTGTTACATAATGATTCTGAAGTGAACTCGTTTTTCTACCTGTACAAACACAGGATTGTATCTGAAGGCGGAGACAACAGTATTTGGGGGTCACAGTATGCCATTCTATTACCTTATTCAGTTATTCCCTTTATGTATACAAGATCTGAACCCCATTTCACCCCCCTCACCTAAATTGGTAGGAGCCATCTTGGTTAATCTTTGGCCCGTGCTAAACCGTATTCTGAGTAGGAGCTGTATATTAAGCTAATCTGTTCCTTTCACTAATGGACCATAACTTTGCCTTTCCTAGGTTTCTTGGGGAAACAGGTATGGGGGTAGGTTTGCATATGGACCGCAGGTACGTGTCCCTTCCCCTTTTTTGGCCGCTGTCTATCCAAAATGTGAAGATGTAGTCTTTCAGATGACTTACTGCCACTTTCCATGTTTGCCTGCACTGCTGGTTGTTGTTGGATGAGGGCTGGCCGAGAGCAAGCTAGGGTCAGAACCAGAATAGACAAACAGCCCGGCAACCAAAACACAGATACAAACAAAAAACAAGAGTCAAGACTCAAAGCAGACCTCATACACGGAAATCAGACAGAAGACAAGAAAGAACACTCAGTACGAATATGAATAGTTGGAAATACTCAAACAAAAAAAACCCAAAAGCGAACAAACAGAGGAGTTTTTGTACAGATAGCTAAATGGATAACAGGTGATGAGGATTAGTATTCTGGCCATGCCAAGCGGGAAGGCAGCTCCTGATTTGGAGATGGCTGACACATGGTGCTGACATCGTGACGAGATGGATGATGGGAAGTGTAATTTGTGGACTCAATGGAGGCAGAAGGACAACCTGGATGTGCAACAGTAATGATTTCAAGGACATTTGATTTGTTCTGTCATCACCTTTGTGGCAGTGTTTATCTTAGAAACTTAAACCTTGGAAATAATAAAAATAGAGTTAGGCAGCCCTATGGAACACCAAATCTGTCACCATCATTTTTGTGCATCCTTCCTCTGTGAGAAGCCAACTTCCCACTACCCAAAACATTACCTACACATTCTAATACAGTTTTAAAGAGAATGTTTGTGTGTAATGTTCAAAAAACGTTTCAAAGATGTTTATCATTTCAGATAATGTTACTATATAAGCTTCAACTGCAACGTTCAGTGGATGTGTTGAGGATGCTTTCAGAGCCGCAGATTATGTGACATGATAATAGAGGATCTGCAGCTATCGAGAAGCTGTCCCTGAGAAAAGATAAAATATAAATAAATTAAAAAGAGCACCAAAGGGCAGTTTTGAGTTGTGGAGTAAAGCTTTACAAAGTGAGGGTCTGAATTGTTTAATTGGAACTACTTGGAGTGTGAGATGCATTAAATGCAAACAACTCCTAACTGTACATTCCCCTCAGGTTTGGGAAACAGCTGTTATAAGCTTTTCCTCCATGTTGCCCACCACCCTGTTGAGAAAAGGAACAAACTGCCAGTAGGAACAAATATTTCAGAGAGCAGGAGCTGGGAACCTCGGACCCCTGTGTCTACGATTGGTCTGAAGAATTTATTGGAGTCATTTGTTTATATTGTCGCTTCACAGCGACATAACTCGTTTCCATAAAGTTGAGAAATTCTCAACTCGATTTACAAAGCTCACACATTACTGGTTGCTTGTCACTCTGTTGCCTGCTAGTATGAAGTTAAGGCAAGACAGATCATCTTATGTCTCAGAATAAGAATGGAAACTGTAATAAAGATAAAAGGTGGACACGCTTAATACTGAAAGGCATTTTATGGTAGTGTTAGAGACTTCAAAGGACTTAAGTTAAATGCACAGGGTGGTCTCTGACTTGCACAGTGCTGTAAGTACATGTATGGAGACACCCACACAAATATGCGTGAACACGCATGTACACATACATCCATAAACATGCATTCACATGTATGCCTACACATACATGCTGGTGGAATTCTGAGCCGTGCTGTAAAGGAGCTTCTTAGGAGCCCAAGAATGAATGGACTCTGTGGTCTGCAATTCACTTAATGTGAATGTGGACGCCAGGAAAGTGATACACGCTCTGTTGAGTGCACACACACACACTGGCATTGATCTAAGAAATGAAAACAAAGAAAGAAAGAGAATGACTGATTGCAGGTATTATTGAGAAGGAGGCTTGTCGCCGGGACCCCTACAAAGATACACACTAGCGTGTGCAAACACAGACATACAAGCACATGCCACACTCACCATCTCAGTGCCATATTCACCAGACACACATCTCAGCCATGCATTTTTAATGGGTGTACATGGAGCAAGCTAGTATTACAGATCTCTCATTGATGTGCTTTGTGTGTCTGTCCTTTTCTGTTCACTGAACAGAGTTTCATGTACTAATCTGTTATGCTCAGAACGTGTACATATAAAAATATGAAATCAGAGCTTCATACATGTCAGGTTGTGCAAGGTATGCTTCCTACACAACGTCAGATTGACAGTTCTGCCCTACAGCACCAGCTCATTACCTTTTCAAACTCATTCTTTGATTCTTGATAGGGACAATGGGCAGCTTTTCATGTGCCAGAAATAGCTATGGGCTAAATTTGATCTGTTCTCCCATGTAGTGCACTGACAGCTAGCATGTTTAACCCATCATCTGACAACCGATAATATTACACAAGTATTCCCTGACAGAGTGTCAATAGCTTAGTTCTGCAGAGTTCTCAGCCCACGTTATGGCTTAAATGGACGTCAGAAAATCTGTCCTCTCTTTTACTGCATCCTCTATCCATCTGTACCCGCCATGCAGGGAAAGTATTGATGGGTTTTATGAGATACTGTTCATATAGTTCGTACAGATATTTTCTACGTAATTCCTCTGTATTTTAAACTGACATAAAAGGAGTGCATGTTAGCCGGCTGGAAGGCATGTCTGTGCCTGTTTCTTCAAGAAGGAACTGCAAAACTGAATTTCATTCACATACTGTAAAGGAGGCAAAGGTCTGCAACACTCACTCTATAGGGAAAGTCTTGCTCTTCAATGCAAACAGTGCACCCAGAAGGAAGTGTGGGACTGCAAAACTATTGGGAGGGAAGATAAAGATTCCCAGGAACAATACATGATGAAATTTTAGTCTGATATAGCCAATATTTATTGAGCTGCACATACAAAAGTAGTGCCTCTCAGTATGGTGCCACCATGTTTGCTAGCAAACATGTATATGTCTAAGCATGGAGTCGTTCAGGTTCCTAATGGTGTCCTGCATTAATCCATCCCATACAGTTGAAATATTCTCACACAGTACCTGCGGGTTTTAGGGTAGGGGTGAAGGTGGAGTGACACCAGGTCTTCTGGATATTTGACAACAAACCATTCATTGGTGCTGACCACGGTGCCTCTACACTCAGATTGGTGGGTCTTCTCCATCAAGACAAAAGTGGAACTTATCACTGAAGATGACTCGCTGCCATTCTGAGTCACTCCAAGACAGTCTGGCACGACACCATTGCAGTCTTTGGTAACGGTGACCTGTTGTTAAGGACAGTCGTTGTAGCGGTCTGCGTGCATGTAGCCCTGCGTTGTGCAGATGTCTGCCAACGGTGCTGGCACTAACTGGATGACTCATCACTGCTCACTGATGTTCCCGATTGTGGTTGGGTCAGTGAGGTACAGCGATAAGTCCCGTCCTTGTTTACGTCACATGAGCGGCCAAGCTTAAAACATGAATCGGTCGCATGTCTCACAATGTCAAACCTACCTGCCAGGTTTCATTCCTGTTGGTTAATTCTTTCTGGGTGCGACTATTTCTGGAGCTACTCCACTGACAATGAGTGTGTATGAAACAATCCCAACAATCCCAAAACAATTTGGTGCATTATTTGAATCAAAGGCTACAAGTTGTTCACACAATGTTTCCAGAACATTAATGTAGCTTTCAATATAGGCTTATATACATCTTCTTCCAGGGTCGTCGTCTTCTTGGAACATGTTTTTTTATTGTCCGCTGACTCGTCTCGCAGTTTTCAGGGAATTGATAATGTTCCATCTCTGGAATGTTCGGTCTGATCAGGAATTGTGTGCTTGTATGCAGATTTTTGATCTGACTTACAGATTTCACAAACTCTTTGTTAAACTCAAAACTTTTCCCATTAAGACTGAAAAATAGAGTGGAAAAGTACACACCCATATGCTATACTTCTGCTCGTCTGACAGACACTGCTTCACATACCCTCTTTCATCTCAGGGCAGACCTGCACTTGTCTGATTGTCTTTCCTCCTATAGAATCCCATTAATTTTTGGCCCCACCCCAACCCTATTGTTTCCTTTAACCTAAAGCCACCAAACTGCATGTACTCACTCAGGGTAGCTCCCCAAACTCTAATTCACAGACATATGGACTTGCACTCCTCGATGTGTCGTTTATTTATCCCACACTCCTCCCATAGAATCCCTTTCATTTTTGCCCCTACACTACAGTCATTGTGTCCATTGCCTGACAGTCAGTAAAGGCAGGTGCCCAAGCTGTAATGCACAGATGTACGGTCCCGCCCTCCTAGCAACCACTTAGCAACCACCAACAACCTCTTTTTTAAAATGGACAGAAGCTAAAAGGTCAGTTTTAGTTAAAGATCTAGGAGAGGCGATAAAATTTGAGTCTGTTTAGCAGATTAAGCTGCTTTGCTCTTCTGCAAGCTAGCTGGGGCACGGTTCCAATTTAAAGCTCCAACACTGACAAGGCTTGAAAAGTTCTGGGTCTGAGTTTAAGTGTTGCTGAATGTGAGAACACACACTCCTTTGCCCTCCTCTACTGTATGTTGTGCTCTGTGGCCAGTTTAATGGCTTCTCTGGCTGCTTATTTTGAAGGATTGTAATTATCGGCAGTGAACCAATCGGTCATTCTCAACGCTTTGTTTGCACAAGTTGTAATGGACCTTCAACTTCCATTAATTCCTGTGATGAATATTCACCTGCCAACTCACTGAAATGAGCAGGTTTTAGAAGCCCTCCTAACATGGGAGACCTCACATTGTGCAGCCTCTATAGACCCTGCAGTGTCTTTGTACACTCGACTACATACAAAAGCCTGGCACAGATCATCTCCACTGGCTGTTTACCAGCTACCTGACAGCCATATGCTTTATTTTTTTCACGTGGAAGAACTTCTTTAAGAACGGAGCAGTCCAGGAAGAGCACAAGCTGTTTGGCCCTGAGTACAGCCAAAGCCTGCCTGCAACTCATCCTCATGGAACTGTCAGTCAGTTAAGCCCTTTGTATTCACGTTAGCACCCAATTGTTGTTTGGTTTTGGCAGACTGAACAAGCAATTGGAGAATACACTACCATTCAGTATTATTTTATCATTTTATAAAATTTCATTTTATATGCAATAATGACTTATACATATTAATGCAGTTCAAACAATATTAGTGATAATGTGGTACTATACAATCTCGATTTTAATCAAAATATCTACTTTAAGATTTGAATTACACTCATCATCAAAAAAGTAGTTGCACCTAGAAGGAAGTGACAGATCGCTATGCTATTCGGAGGGAGAATAAAATTGACCAGGAACAATAAATAATTATACATTTAGACTGATATGGATAATATTTACTGAACTACACATACAGAAGTAGTGTCTCTCAGTATGGCTTTGGGCCGCCATGTCATGTCATAATACAGCACACCAAAAGTCTCGGCATGGAGTTGTAGAGGTTCCTAATGATGACCTGCGATAATCCATTCCATGCAACTTGAATATTCTCGCTTGGTTACTGCAGATAGAGTGGAGGTGGAGTGACACTGGGGTCTGTCCGTGCATGTCAAACAATTTGTTCGTCCTCTCTTTTCATGGTTCAAGTAGGTCTCACAAATTCTTTATGTTGCTGGTAAATTGCAATGGCTACCCAGAGCCCCATGATGCGACTCCTCTTGAACTCTTCCAACAGCTGTAATTGCTTTTGAAATCTTCTCCAAGGCATAATTCACTCACAAAGGATGCTACCAACACAACAGCATGAGTCAGAATGGAAAGTAATGGAAAGCAGCGCGACCATATTAGTCATTCAGGTACAGTGATAAGGCCCGCTTTTGCTTACGTCACATGTGCGGTTTATTTTGAAACTTGAATCATTCACATGTCTCATAATGTCAAACTTGCCCACCGAGTTTCATTTCTGTTGGTTGATTCCTTCTTGGTGCAGCTCTTTTTTTGACTATGAGGCAAATATGAGACATATAGCTATTAATTATAACATCATCCATCATCAGCTATTCAGCAGTCTCAGTCAACTTATGTTATTGAAATGATTGAAAATATTGATTCCAAAGGTTGTAAGTCTAGGTCAAGTCTAGGTCATGGCTATTCCTAAATTACAGCCCTCTATAAAAAAACAGTTGTTTGGACATCAGTAGAATCCGCTGCTCTATATTTATAACATATATTTGTTCATTCTTGCCCTCTAGCTTTGCTTTAATCTGTGTAGTTGACTGTGATTTGAGTCACTAAAGCGGCTGTGATTTGGGATAGTCTTGAGGTTTAAGTCTTCAAAATTCTGTAGTACATCCTCCTCCTCTGGGGGGCTTAGTCACTTTTACGTGTGACTTTGTGGTGGACTGGTAGGAGCTTATTGCAAGTGTGTTATGGGTCTATCAACGTTTCAATTTGTAGACGTGCCGGCGAAAGGGCTGCCAGAGAAACTCTTTCTCTCTCCGCGGAAAACAGCTGTCAGTTTTATTTGTGGCCCCTGACGGAAACAGCTGGAAACGTGCCTGGACGCGTGGGAGCAGCTCCAGCCGGCTCGCCATCTCCATAGAAACAAGCTTGGGACTGCTCTGTCCAGGGCCCCCTTTTCCATCCTGGGGGACTTTGGAGCGGTTGCTTTCGATAAATCAACTGATTATGGTAAATTACTGTGGACTGGTAGGGCATGTGACTTATATGTATGAGGGTAAATGCTATATATCCTGCCCTGGGGATATTTGTAAGAGTGCATGGGGAAGAACAGTAGGCGCTTGTGGAAACGTCTAGGGGCAGCATAGAAATGATAGTACTATTAATCTTTCCAGTAAGTATTTTACTTGGACAACATAATAAAGCACTAAGTAACACAAATTTCTTGTTTTAAAAAAAGGGTATGGATATGTTCCAAGATGATATGGTGTGGAACACCACAGTTTCCTAGTCACCTATGCGCTGCCTAAACATTGTATAATTACGCTACATTCCACCATAAGCACAGCTGATTTAATGACTGATTAGACCAATCAGACACCGGATAGTATCTACTGTTACTGTACTATAATTCCTTCCAGACATTGCACAATGCATATAATCGTAACAAGCAGCAATTACACCCTTGCACACATGGTGAACACGGCTAACCGCAGAGCAGCAAACTCTCACTTGTTCTTGTGAGATTGACCATTTTTCTGTGAAGCACGTCAGATGTTGTTATTAAAGATGGAGTAGGTGATTTATTTTAGTGACATTTTGTTCTATTTTTTGAAATGGTCTTTACATCACAGTAGGAATCAATAAACCAAACAAAAAAAATCATTACCTGTGGAGACCAGAGGACTGTAATAACCGCTGTCAACTCGCTGCTTTCAAACCCTACGAAAAGACTGAATGGCCTGCCTGCCTGTCTACCTACCTGCCCACATGCGGACCCTCTGCACACGTAGTCATTTGCACATATGTGGAGTGAGCTAGGTTCACAAGTATGGCAGAGAAAGTTACACAGGTAACTACAACAGCTTGCACTACTAACGAGCAAAAGAAAAGACAGACAGAAGCACACAAGGCTTCGGAATAAAAAAGTGGTTGGATAAAGGAGGAGGTCGAAGTCCAGTAAACAAGGCTTGAAAAGTGGCACTAAGGTTATTCTTTTTCTGCTGGACAGGTAATTATCTGCTTTGTTTTGGTAGTGGGAGAATTTGCTGTTCTCCTAGATAGTTAACTACGTAGCTACATTGTACACTCATCATCAGAAGAATAGCTGTACAAGTAGTTACACCCAGAAGAAATCAACCGACAGGAATGAAACTTGGTGGGTGGGTCTGATATTGTGAGACATGCAAATGATTCAAGTTTCACGTTTGGCTGTACATGTGATGTATGAGCCAAGTACTAAAAAGCTGTTATATGTATGTTTATTTACTAGTAATTTAATTTTTGTGGTTATTGGTTTAAGATGTTTTATTGATTGAGACAGTTTTTCAGTTTGTGTAATATTTAGGTTTAAACTAGATAAATTACGTGTTAGTTCTTTGTGTGGTAATGCAGTCTCAATATAAATAGGTAATGTCTCTTTAAGAGAAACGCTAGTGTGAGAAAAGGCGGTGGATTAGCTAGTGCGGTGGAGGTTTAGGTAGAGCCATCAGCTGTGGAAGCACACGGTTTTCTTACCGTGCCAGCGTTTTGTTTGATGACTGTACTTGTGGAATTGTGGAAATAAAGTTAGTTTTTATTTTTTTACGTCCAGTGGAGTGGAAATAGATAATTATCTGACTGAACGTAATGGCGCGAGTAAGCCAGTGCTTCACCTTAGCTACAGGGTTTGCCTCTACATGTGACGCAATCTTGTCCATAAAACAGTTATGACGATGGTGTCGCGCCAGACTGTCAAGGAATAACTCAAAATGGCAGCGGGTCATCTTCAGTAAGGAGTCACAGTTTTGTCTTGGTGGAGACCACTAATAAATCCATATGTGGAGGCAAGGTGGTCAGCACCAAGATGAAGGGTTTGATGTCACCTGTCACATGTCAAGAAGGCTGGTGTCAGTCCACCTCCACGCCTACCACAAAATCTGCAGGAACTGAGTGAGAATATTGAAGCTGCATGGGATGGATTATTGCAGGACATCATTACATTAGGAACCTCTACAACTCCATGTTGAGACATCTAGCATGTTGTGTTAGCAATTAGCCTCCTTCTAATTTTAGCTGTAGGAGTAAGCTATGCTTATAGATATGTATGTAATGTGTCTAACAATGTGTGCTTTGTAGTTTTGAACAAGGTTGTTTGATGGTCTCAGTCTAAAAAGAAAAAAATATATATCTTGGAAAGCCTTGTTGTAAAGTTGAAAAAGAGATGCGTCAGGTGTTGAAGAGAAGGCTTCGTCGACACTGTCTGAATATGAAGAAGTTTTTTAGGAATAGAGTGGATATGGGTACTAGATAATAGATAGTTACTAGCAAGCGAAGGCTGTGTTTTTAGCCTAGCCTGCTAACAGTTTGGGGAGTGGAAGTCAGCAGTGAGTGCAGACCTGCTCTTTTGTTTTTGTTGTGATCTCTGGCAAGTCTGGAATTAAAGCCAGACCCATAACTCTCGAGTTTATTTATTCATTGTACTTTTCTCATGTTTGTCTATATTGGCTTTGAATGGGACTTTTATAAATGGGCTGATGAAGTTAGTTAGGTTATTTATGTGCACTGTAGTTATGAGAAAGATTATTTAAGTTCCACAACGTGTTCTGCACCTCTTTCCAACAAGCGGGCCATGTGTGTGCACGTGGTTCAGGACTTTGGAAGGAGGGCTGAAAGCAGAAGAGAGGATGTTTTTGGCTAGAAACTGGATGCATTTCAATAAGGATTGCATGTGATGAATAAAATCTGTGGAATACTGAAGCACTGAGCACCATTACATCATACGCAGTGTTCTATGTAGCATATATTACATGATTACATCATTTATTTTGTTTATCTTTTATCGATATATTGTATCTGTAATATGTATGCATGCAGGGGATATATATATATATATATATATATATATATATATATATATATATATACTCTACCCCTGTATACAACCTGCATCTCTTTTATCTAGCTCATATTTCCCAAACTGCATATATTGAAAAGTGTTCATTTGTATATATCATAGCTTCTATTCATAACTTTAAATTACTGTTATATAAACCTGCATACTTGGTGTTCAGTATTGCGTATATATATATTGTCTAATGTGTATTTTGTACTGCAAGGGACTATTCACCTATGATTCAAACCTGTGTATATGTGACATATGTGACACAATAAATGTGATTTGATTTGATCTTTGATTAAAATACATGCTCAATCAAACTAACAAAAAAATGGCTCTTCAGATCCTTGTAGTGACTCTGGACTTCCACCTAAACGTGCCAACATTTCTGTGAAAAACAGATCACTAGTTTGAAAGAGGGGTTTGGAAATGGTTAGGCTAAATGCATAATGCTAATGTTTCTCTGGCCACATAAAGGCTTACAGCCCAGATAAATAGGTTTACATAATTATATTAGGTGACTGCTGCTCCGCACCGTATATGTTAGTACAGTCCAGAAGAAACATTACGCATCAAGGTCAGTGGGTCACAGCCTGCGTGCAAACACGGTTTTTGCTTGTCCTGCACAACAAGCCATTAATGCTCTTGTTGCAGCCTGAGGCAAGGACACAGATCAAGCCTGTATATCTTGTCATCCTTGCCTCTCTCCTCCTTTCGATCACCCTCTCTCTCTCTTTCCGTCTCACAAACATGGGTCCTCCATACCTGAAAGTGACCAGCTTGACTTTACAAAGGTGTTCCCTATCAGGCACATTAATCTAATTTGAGAGCTCTGTAAGCAAGACGTGTGCAACCCAGTGAGGTGAACATCCAGGACAATTCAAGGTTTATGTTAACATAAACCAACTCTCGACTAACACTAACACTATGGGTACATTTCCCAAAACGCAACTTATATAGAGTAAATTTTGCCTAAATAAGGATTAGACAGTTGCCCGGTCCCTCAAACTTAACTATTGTTAAAAGCATACATTGAAAAATGATTTGACCATCAGGGTTTAAAGTCGGTTTAACTGCCTTAAAAAGGTTTAAATGCTTATAAGTGCTGACATCAGGAAGTTGTGGTAAATGGGTGAGGTCTGACATTGTTCAGAGTAGAAAATCTTTTTCACAAATATTTGCAAGTGTATAATATGTTCCTCTAAATAAACTTTGAGCAGGAGTGGGCCGAGCCTAAACCCAGTCTAAAATAAAAACATTTTTAATTCTGTCAAATAAAAACACAAGTCAGGCCACTCCTACTTGAGTAGGAGTTTAAAAGCAGCAGGTCCAACAACCACCTAAGACCTGACTAACTTGAAGTATTGCAGTGCAACATTTGAATACGTTCAGAAACAGAAACGCTGTTAGGGTTTGTTAAGAATTGGCTGTATTCGAAACGGCACATGACTATACTGCTTACTGCCCGTGTGTGTGGTACATAGATAGATAGATAGATAGATAGATAGATAGATAAAGTATGAAAGTATAAAAATAGAGTCATTAGTGTCCGTGCAAAGTAAAGTGTAAAGTATAGATGGAGGTAGTAGTATACCATTTGCTGAGCAAATTAAGAAGATGGCTGTTGTCAGCCATACAGACAGTGCAAGTACGCAGTAATATAAATAATTTAGCAGTGCAAAATGTGTAAACAGTAGTACAGATTGGAGTAGGATAATGCAATATAAATATAAATAGATATAGGGCATTTAGGAGGGAGTGTGTGCAGAGATGGGGGTGTGACCATTCGAGTGACCGGAATGAAAGAGTACAGTAACAAGATACTACTGGTTTAAATAAATGCTACAGACCAAAAGTCAGAGGTTTGACCAAGCACAGAGCAATACAGGTGATATTCAGCAAAGCAGCAAAAAGGAATTTGGAACAAAATTATGTAATATAGTAAAGAAGTCGCTTCCTTCCTGACTTGAGTAGAAGGTATTAGAAGAAAGCACATGCGTTAAAATGTTACCTGAAGAAAGTAACTAGTAACAATAAAAAATAATTTCACAGTGTTACTTAAAAAGCGCCTGAAATTGCATTTATTCAGCATTTAAACTTGTTCTCTGATGTTCTACATAGAAGGTATGTAACTTTGTTAGGGGTGAAAATGACCAGATGAGGTTTTACATGCTTGTTTACCATCTGGTCTTAGAATGAAACGGGCTGTTTCCTTTTTTGGTGAGCTCATGCATAATTAAATGTGCTCTGCTCTGATTGGCTACATTTACAGTGAGACACCACAGTGATCACACTGAAGCAGCATTACAAAACAGAAACAACCAGGAGAATAAAACCAACCTCTGTGTAAATAAACTAGACTTCTTGGAGCTTACCCATAACTGCCTTATCAATACTAGCTACTTGCTTTCGATCTCGACAGGAACACAAAACTGTTCCACACTATGAAACTTTTTTAAGTTTAGAATGATCTGCTTCAGCTGGCAAAAAGTCTATGAGATCATACAGCCTGGTTGCTTTTGGGATTGTGGAACTGCTCTTTTCCTAATTCTCTTCAGTGTTAAACGCTGAGTGAAGCTGCTCCATATTGTCCAAGGTTTGAGAAACTATCCAGAGTGGTATGTGCAGAGTAAACTTATCAACACTGAATTAAAGTTGCCCGGCTGAAAGATTTTGTGAAAGATGCCGGAGCTGATGTTGGCTTTCTTTTTTCCCACCTTAAATGCTACAGCTTGTACAGGGACAGATTATAACTGCGGCACCATTTAAGGTAAAATGGAAAATCTAAACATTGGAACATTTGATTAAGAAGCTTGCGAATGGGAACTTCAGTTTAAAGATCAACCTGTCTATTGACAGTTCAGCGGACTGTAAGGGGTATAAAGGTGTCAAAAGCCCCTTTATGACCTGGAACAATGCAATTCAACACAGTTTGTCGTTTTCATTCCTGTTGCTCCACTGTTGTTGTTTTGCTGGGACTGAACGTGAGCCACTGCATGTAAATTTTGGGGGCGTGAATATTCATTTGTCAAAACTGCTAAATAGCAGTTTAGGATGTTGAAATCAGTTTGTTTTACCATCCTCTTTTGCAAATACGGGATTATGGGAAGGAGGAGACAACAGTGTTTGAGGTTCACGGTATGTCAATTCTATGTACTGAACTCTCCTTATTCAACTATGACAATGTAAACACAGTCCATTCTATGGCACCTTTAAGCACAAGTAACTGAATATACTTAGTTATTTCAAATACATTATTAAAAATATTATTATTCATTTTGAAAAGTATGTTTTACTGACATAATTAAGTGTAGGAAATTCCTTACTATCCACTCCTGGGGGTGATATGTTTTTGCAGTTGACCATTGCAAACCGACAAAGAAAACACATGTATTAAACCATTCCAGTGACCCAGGTGTTCCCAGCTTTTCAATGGGCAGCCTACACAGACATACACTGACATACTGCTACATTAGTTCAATCCACAGACCAAGTGCACTAGTATGCAAACATACACTCAAGAGCACCAAAGCAATGAGGATTAATGGAAGCGAGGATGTAAATGTTGACACAGATCACCATCTTTCAGCATGTGAACAATGCAGTGAGTGTGCCAGGGTGTGCCTGAGTCCATATTTGACCTTAGCCCCCTTCCATCTTTCTGTATGTGTCACACTGGAGAGCTTTACGGAGGAGCACCTCTCTCTTGCTCCTTGCTCCTCCGACTCCTCCCAGAGTACAGCAGGGGGAGGGGAGCAAAGAGGGAGAAGGAGGGAGAGAGAGAGTGAGAGAGAGAGAGAAAGAGAGAGGGAGAAATCTGAGCTCAGATTTAGCAAATGAATGCTGGGACACACACTACTGAGAAGCACCAGCACACTTCTAAGGATATCTCACTTGACTCCATCTGGGATAACTCGTTTGAGGTCACGGAGATCCTGACTCCTTCACCTGGGGGTAAAAACCTCCCACCAGAGCTCATCAGATTCACACATGCTCACATAGGCTGGCGAAATAACGCACTGCTATTCATCAGCCCTGTGGAAATCACGCAAGCGCTGCAAGGCTGACCAGGTAGAGGGACAGAGGGTGAAATCTTGACTGAAGGTTGCTACAAGCATGTGGATTTGACCACCAACAAGCTGAAACTGGACTAACAGTAAGTAACTCAGTTCTTCTTCACCTGTCATTAACAGACTGTAGATGTCATAGATGCAGCCTTAGACCACTTAGTCTGTAGGCTACAGATATTTCTACCATCCTTCTATACTAACTCAGTCACAGCAACTCAATCATTCACTTATCATCGCTTTGTGTTCTATGTACACAGGAAAAGTTAATGCACCCAAATAACCTGAAGTGCTAAAATCAGTGTATTACCTTTTACCATGGGTCCACTGATACAAGCCATAACACTAGGACATGTGAATGAGCTTCACGGTAGCTTTGAAAATGTTCACAACTTTCTAGGAGGCTTTATAAGACTTTATTAGAGGCATTATCAGATGAATGTATACTACTGGTCACCTTAGGCTAGCGTTCCTGGACTATAGCGGAGTCATGTTGCATATTAAAGGTGATTGAAACTGCTTGGACGTATTGCGCGTATTAAAGAAATGATACTCAGAGTCGTATTACACTAGTCATCGCTTTTGTCAGGGCAGCATGGGCTACAGTCATATGATACAGTATGTGTTTGTGTGTGCTTTAAGGACACTGCGGGGGAATGCTGCTGGAGTAAAGACCATGCACTGACAGTCAGGTAGGGGACTCGTACATCAAACACACATACAGACACCTGCACATAAGCAGATAATAGCCAGGCTTATTCATCTAAAGCATGCTTTCCTGAAGCTTTAGCTTGTCTTGGGGGGCTAAAGTAAAATATTTGCGGTGCAAAATGACCAAACAATTTACAATATATACAGTCTAAAGGGAGGTAAGTGTCAAATCAGTTTTCTTCATTCTAACACTACATTACATAGTTCTGTGTTATTAATGTGCTTTTATAAAAAAAACAGGAAAATAATAAATGAATCAGGTGCAGGTTGTCAGTGCAGGCTCTAGCCTGCCTAGAGGTTTTTATGATGCACTATAAAATTGGAGACTAATTTATAATTCCTAAATTGGCCTTATTCCCCTCACTGAGAGTATGCTTTCAGTTTACTCTACTCTACTTAACAGTGATGACCTGAACACTGTGTAGAAGAGTCTAAGCCCGTACTTGTATGTAACCTTTTGATTAAGAGATACTTAAGAAGAGTATAATGAAGTATTCTTGTACATAAAGTTTAAGTGTACTTGGCTTGTAATTTGAAGTGGAATAACTTTAAGTAAATAGTACATGGGTGGAACTGAACCCGATCTTTTATGTGCACAGTGTTATTAAACAATACTGAAACAGTTTAACATATCTATCTATCTATCTATCTATCTATCTATCTATCTATCTATCTATCTATCTATCTATCTATCTATATGTAGTGTTTTTTAATGCATCACAGCACTTTAAGTCAAACAGGAAACGAGAATTTAAGTGATACACCCGTGTGATACGACCCATGACTGCTCTTTTAAGCACTGTCCACACATACACGTGTCTTTTATAACATAGCTTTTTCTATGCGCCTTGGTTTTTTCTACGTTTTTGGCTTGTAACTTCAACAGTGCATCATTATCAGAGTGTGTGTTGTTTTGTTCTTTGTTTGACACCAGAGTGTATGTAGTCTTCTCTTCTGGTTGACGCCAGAGTGTGCATCGTGTTTTTGTCTGACGCCAGAGTGTGTACTGTGTTTTTGTCTGACGCCAGAGTGTGCATCGTGTTTTTGTCTGACGCTAGAGTGTGCATCGTGTTTTTGTCTGACGCCAGAGTGTGCATCGTGTTTTTGTCTGACGCCAGAGTGTGCATCGTGTTTTTGTCTGACGCCAGAGTGTGTCATGGTGCATTGTGCATTGTGTTTTTGTCTGACGCCAGTGTGTGCATCGTGTTTTGGTTTGACGCCAGAGTGTGCATCGTGTTTTTGTCTGACGCCAGAGTGTGCATCGTGTTTTTGTCTGACGCCAGAGTGTGCATCGTGTTTTTGTCTGACGCCAGAGTGTGCATTGTGTTTTTGTCTGACGCCAGAGTGTGCATCGTGTTTTTGTCTGACGCCAGATTGTGCATCGTGTTTTTGTCTGACGCCAGAGTGTGCATCGTGTTTTTGTCTGACGCCAGAGTGTGCATCGTGTTTTTGTCTGACACCAGATTGTGCATCGTGTTTTTGTCTGACGCCAGAGTGTGCATCGTGTTTTTGTCTGACGCCAGAGTGTGTACTGTGTTTTTGTTTGACGTGTTTTTGTCTGACGCCAGAGTGTGCATCGTGTTTTTGTTTGACGACAGAGTGTGCATCGTGTTTTTGTTTGACGCCAGAGTGTGCATTGTGTTTTTGTCTGATGCCAGAGTGTGCATCGTGTTTTTGTCTGACGCCAGAGTGTGTCATGGTGCGTTGTGCATCGTGTTTTTGTCTGATGCCAGAGTGTGTACTGTGTTTTTGTTTGACGTGTTTTTGTCTGACGCCAGAGTGTGCATCGTGTTATGGTTTGACGCCAGAGTGTGCATTGTGTTTTTGGCTGATGCCAGAGTGTGCATCGTGTTTTGGTTTGACGCCAGAGTGTGCATTGTGTTTTTGTCTGATGCCAGAGTGTGCATCGTGTTTTTGTCTGACGCCAGAGTGTGCATCGTGTTTTTGTCTGACGCCAGATTGTGCATCGTGTTTTTGTCTGACGCCAGAGTGTGCATTGTGTTTTTGTCTGACGCCAGTGTGTGCATCGTGTTTTGGTTTGACGCCAGAGTGTGCATCGTGTTTTTGTCTGACGCCAGAGTGTGCATTGTGTTTTTGTCTGACGCCAGAGTGTGCATCGTGTTTTTGTCTGACGCCAGAGTGTGCATTGTGTTTTGGTCTGACGCCAGATTGTGCATCGTGTTTTTGTCTGACGCCAGAGTGTGTACTGTGTTTTTGTCTGACGCCAGAGTGTGCATTGTGTTTTTGTCTGACGCCAGAGTGTGCATCGTGTTTTTGTCTGACGCCAGAGTGTGCATCGTGTTTTTGTCTGACGCCAGAGTGTGCATCGTGTTTTTGTCTGACGCCAGAGTGTGCATCGTGTTTTTGTCTGACGCCAGAGTGTGCATCGTGTTTTGGTTTGACGCCAGAGTGTGCATCGTGTTTTTGTCTGACGCCAGAGTGTGCATTGTGTTTTTGTCTGATGCCAGAGTGTGCATCGTGTTTTTGTCTGACGCCAGATTGTGCATCGTGTTTTTGTCTGACGCCAGAGTGTGCATCGTGTTTTTGTCTGACGCCAGAGTGTGTACTGTGTTTTTGTCTGACGCCAGAGTGTGTACTGTGTTTTTGTCTGACGCCAGAGTGTGCATTGTGTTTTTGTCTGACGCCAGAGTGTGCATCGCGTTTTGGTTTGACGCCAGAGTGTGCATTGTGTTTTTGTCTGACGCCAGAGTGTGCATCGTGTTTTGGTTTGCCGCCAGAGTGTGCATTGTGTTTTTGTTTGACGCCAGAGTGTGTACCGTGTTTTTGTTTGACGACAGAGTGTGCATCGTGTTTTTATCAGACGCCAGAGTGTGCATTGTGTTTTTGTCTGACGCCAGAGTGTGCATCGTGTTTTTGTCTGACGCCAGAGTGTGCATCGTGTTTTGGTTTGACGCCAGAGTGTGCATTGTGTTTTTGTCTGACGCCAGAGTGTGCATCGTGTTTTGGTTTGACGCCAGAGTGTGCATTGTGTTTTTGTCTGACGCCAGAGTGTGCATCGTGTTTTGGTTTGACGCCAGAGTGTGCATTGTGTTTTTGTTTGACGCCAGAGTGTGTACCGTGTTTTTGTTTGACGCCAGAGTGTGCATCGTGTTTTTATCAGACGCCAGAGTGTGCATTGTGTTTTTGTCTGACGCCAGAGTGTGCATCGTGTTTTGGTTTGACGCCAGAGAGTGCAAATGTTTTTTTGTCTGACGCCAGAGTGTGCATCGTGTTTTTGTCTGACGCCAGAGTGTGCATTGTGTTTTTGTCTGACGCCAGAGTGTGCATTGTGTTTTGGTTTGACACCAGAGTGTGCATTGTGTTTTTGTCTGACGCCAGATTGTGCATTGTGTTTTTGTCTGACGCCAGAGTGTGCATTGTGTTTTTGTCTGACGCCAGAGTGTGCATCGTGTTTTTGTCCGACGCCAGATTGTGCATCGTGTTTTTGTCTGACGCCAGAGTGTGCATCGTGTTTTTGTCTGACGCCAGAGTGTGTACTGTGTTTTTGTCTGACGCCAGAGTGTGTACTGTGTTTTTGTCTGACGCCAGAGTGTGCATCGTGTTTTTGTCTGACGCCAGAGTGTGCATCGTGTTTAGGTCTGACGCCAGAGTGTGCATCGTGTTTTTGTCTGACGCCAGAGTGTGCATCGTGTTTTTGTCTGATGCCAGAGTGTGTACTGTGTTTTAGTGGTGATGACGTTTAGATACGTGATTGCAGGGACAAGAAAACAAGGCGGGGCTTGTGAATAATCTGTCAAAAAAGAGGTAGTTAAATTCTTAGTGTTTAAGCAGCTGTGAGACAAATTATTTTTACAGTAATAACCCAGATGCTGTTATGGGGGTCTCTGGCAGCCACCGAAAGCTGCCGCTCACACTACTTATTAGGTAGCTGGCACTGTGTGTGAAAAAATGTTTGGGATGGGGTTAGGGTAGCTATTAAATGTCCTATGCTCTGTTCTACAGGCAATATGACTGGGCCAACAGGACTGACTGATAACCACTATTTAAAGTTTTGCTACATCATGCTACATACAATACAAGTCATATGAGATATGATATATTAATGCTTCTGTGGAACTGTGTATTGGTGAATTAATTACTTTTAATTAATATTGCTATTGCTGACCCGGATCACTGTCATACCTCACATGTGGAATGTTTCAGATCAACAGTCATATCTACTTATTGATAACTGGAACTTGGAACCAACAAATCTGCTCTGTAGAAGTGCTGTTAACTCATGTGTAGTTAGATGATGTGCTGATGGATATGTACTTTTCAGACTCTTCTTTTCAAAAGATAATAGTTCTGTGAGGACAGGGATAAACTTCTTCCTCGGTTCCCCTTGGTACTAGGTAAACATTTAGGCTGGAAATCCAAACTGTGAATTTCATTCGGTGCCATTTGCTAATCATCCCTTTTTTCTGCTATGTACGCCTCTCACTTTTAAGCTTCAGTATTTGCCTACATCTTTTACCAAAATACCCCAAAGACAAGCACAGCACCTAACAAACTGCAGTCACTCTGCTGCTAGAGGCTGCAAGTCATTCAGCTGCAGTTCTGCAGGGATCTAGGTATTTAAAGACGGTTTTATTTTTGGGACCTGATGCTTTTTTTTACAATGGGGCTGTTGTATCTACCACTGAGAACTAATACAGCTTTGGAATACATAACAGTCAGTTTTGCAGTCCTCCAGCAGCAAGAATAGATGGACCAGTTGATGAAAGCCCAAAAGGCTGCCTGAAGCAGCCTGGCTGGGAAGTTTGCATTGCTGACAGCCGTATCACAGCTCTGGTCAGCATGCACCAAGCTTAATCAGCTTTACAAAGATTGCTTTGGCAGGTGCCAGTGGGTTAATGTGTTTACCTGTTCCACTGCATATTACAAGACACTGGGTGAATTGGTGGCTGGCAAACTTGGAAGCTTGGATTTAGAAGTAAAGGTACGGAATTGGGTTCTTTGGAGTGATGGTTCATTTACGCAGATGGGATGAATGAGTGTGATGAGCCTTTTAAGCTTATAGCACCTCTGCATTATCTCGACCTTTTTGACATTTGACATCTTGACATTTGAGGACTAGACCTGTGGACTAAATATTTTTCAGAGAGTTGAGTTTCCTAATTTTGCGACATGGTTGTTATTTTGAAATGAAACATGACAAACTATTATATTTAGAATTTACACATCACTTAACTTTTTGATAGTTTACTTAATAAAACAATGTGGTTTCACCACCTGATATTTTTTTACTTTTAAAGGCAAAAAGAAACTTTAAACATTTTATATGCATATACTGGAACCTGTTTCATATTAAAGAGCTATTGTTGAATAATTTGATTAATGTGATATATGTCGTGTAGTTATGAAATAATTTTTGGACAAATAACAAAAATAATAAAATAATGGACTTAAATAATGGACACAGAAAATGTATGTCAAGTTATCAACTGTAAAATAACATTGGTCAGCTAGATAACTGAAGTCAGTGATTTGTGACATAAAAATTGGGACAGTCGTAACCATTATTAGCGTAAAGAATCTTTGCAATAAACAGAATTTCATTAAACCATTTGCCTAAGACACCTGTATTTTGAAGTGTTTAAATGCCCTTCCTGTCAACACAGTCCCTATAGAACCACGGTAGACCTTGCTTTCAGTGCCTCTCATGATAGGAACTCTGGAAGGAAGTTTTTTAGGTGCGGTACTTCATTACTTCTCTTGAACAGAATAACTGGAGGTGTGCTATATAAGCAGCAGCACAGCAGTCAAGATGCTGAACCAACAGTACAGAATAAACAGCTACACATAACTGAGTAAATAGATCTGGATACTATCCACCTCAGTTAATGACTCAATCGCGATACCAATCATGTTTGAAAATCTGTTTTGAACGGCTGGCTTTGAAGCTGGATGATTCAAGGTGCTGTTAAACATTGTGAAATGAATTAGTATTGAAGTGGAGCAGCTATCTGGCTAGCTATGAGCACTTCACAACATGGCGTGGGTTCAGATCTGTGAGTCACGCTTTCCTTTCCTGGCCTTGTTAAAAAGAAATCATGCTGTTGCATTATGTGCCAAGACCCATGTTTCTGACCCTGGTCAATAATATGCCGTGAATGGCAAACCTCGACAACTGCTGCAGTGTCGTTAAGTGTGATGCTAGGGGGCCCTACAGCTTATTAATGGTGAGAATTCGAAAGGGGATTTTAGTGTTGAAGGACGTTTTTCGAATTCTTTTGTTCGGGTATTAGTCACTTTGTGCATGCACATGTGTGCCTAGGTGTGCCCAGGTGTGAGCACTTATTGATAAGTGTACAAGGCAACAATGAAGAGTAAATAAACGGTCAGAAATAGACTCAGACGAGAGCAAAAGCAATTTCAGGAAATTCCTCAGGAAAGCGTCATTCAGGCATGTGGCTTACAGTAAAAAAACTGTCACAATAAGTTAAAGCTACATTTTTCAACAGCCGACATGACAAGACAAGTTTAGTGTCTGAAGTTTGCTTCTTCTTTAGTCTTTTACTGGACCTATGAGGCTAAAGTTCCTTCGGGATCAATAAAATATCTATCTATCTATCTATCTATCTATCTATCTATCTATCTATCTATCTATCTATCTATCTATCTATCTATCTATCTATCTATCTGCCTGCCTGCCTGCCTGCCTGCCTGCCTGCCTGCCTGCCTATCTGTCTGTCTGTCTGTCTGTCTGTCTATCTGTCTATCTATCTGTCTATCTATCTATCTATCTATCTAAAGTAGCTCACAAGTAATGGGAGTTTAAGACCATCAATTAGCATCACACAAACTACACAGCTAGAAATGATTTGTTCTAAAAATGCTCTGAGAATATGCAATGCAATGTTCCATTAATGTTTTCCTTTGGCTCCCAGTATGTTCTTTCTAAAGGTAGCAGAACGTCCTTTTTAAAACAATCCATCTCCGCCATTTCTGGTTTCAGTAACATCCATAAAACATTTTCTAAATGTTGCACTGAGAAGGAATTCTTGCTTTGTTTTCATGTAACATAAGCGGTGGCCCTGATAACATTCTCAAAACATCCAGTGAACGCTGCAGCTGAAGCATCATATCTTGGTTAACATTTAACCTTACAGGAACATTACTTGAACATATAAACATCTTTGAATGTTGGACTAAAACATTTTCTTTTAAATTTTTATTAAAACTTGTAGGTAACATTAGCGATAGATCTGCAAATGTTTCCCTCTAGTTATGTACATGCTAAGTAGTCTTTATATAGGCTAATATCTGTGGTTTATCACACATAGTTCTTACTGTTATCGATAAAAAGGATAGGAATATGTAGTATAGCTGAAAGCAGAGTTAAAACCTGAAAATTGTTCATTTATTTGGCCAATTTTTAATAATTAAGTCATGCGTAATAGCAAGTCACATAGACTAGCCATCTATGCGGCGTTACTTAACAGCTGGACATGCTGTGAGTAATTTTGGCTAATTGATGGAAGCCTGCACCATTGTTTGGTACGTGCAGTATCACAGCTCCAGTGCAAAATGAAAGAAGCAAGTTGTCCTGATTGAAGAAGTGTAGTGTAAAGCTTTAATAAACATTTTACTGTTTGTTATTGTTTGAAATAGATTCCAGATTTGTTGGTGGCCTCAGTGGGAATGCCACCCAGGATGGTTTGGTCTTACTCGTGTCTGGGTCAGATGACAGACTGGGTGTTGCAGCCTAAGCTACGAGAGGAAATAGATTTAAGTGTGCTTCTTCTAGTGCAGTTACACCCAACACAAACACTAATGCCACTATTAAACCTGGACCTGGTGGAGTTCATGGAGTTCATTGTGGGAATCAAGAGCAAGTTACCATATCGCCCTGCACTGCTTTATCGGGTACTTTATCAGAGTGAGAGAAACAAAGAATAAACAGGTGAAAGTGAAAGGTACATATAACAGGCAGTGCATGAAATGGGAGGATACAGTTTGGCAGAGTGATTTTACCGGTTGTACCTTGTTATATTTCTATGATCTACTATTTGAAATATTTGTCTGTCTAGCTGTAATCAGCACTCACTAAGATGTAAGCTCATACATAATAAATATCAGACTTTCTGAAAATGGAGGATGTACAAATAACCTTCAGAAGGTGGAGGAGATATGGGAGGGTGCTGGGCTGTTATAGTACAGAAAGAGGAATGAGTAATCTCCAGAGTTTACCCAAAATCTTATATTTTTGTATACTCTGAGGTCAAGAAAGAGACTGAGTAGAAAGCAGAGAAAGTAGAAACATGGAACGATAAAAAGCCTAAGAGTGGATTGGAAGTAGTCCTCAGACAAAGAGTTATAGATGGAATACATTTAGACTTTCAAATAACTTAATGCCAAATGAGTAGCATTTCTCATGTGAGATAGTAATTTGCTACAATGGACAACTAGCCTTAGATAATGGTCATACATGAGTCACTCAAGATATACATACATGCTAAACAATTCTGGGCCCACTAAGGCATTATCCTTGGAATTATCAACAACCACGTAGCAGAATGACAATAATAGCCCACGCGTTAACACAAGATAATGGGGTTTGGAAATTTGCTGGAAGGCGTGGGGGACCTGCCACTGTTGGAGCTTTCTTGAGAACTCGGTTGGTCCTTCAGGCATTCTTTGCACTCAGTTTTGGCCAAATCTGAATTTTGGATGTCTGAAAGCAGCAGAGTTTTTTAGGCAAACTTAAACAGATTCTTAGACACAGGCCCTGCTGAAAGAACCGAGGGAGATGTATCAACATGTACACACCAAAACAAAGCCCCACTGTTGTGTACCCTTGTTGTCTCGCTTCCTCCAGGTGTAGCCTGGATCATGAAATAAATGTCTATATGGGTTAGAATGTATGCAAGTATCCCACCTCCCCAATGCACAAGGAGGGCCAAATCCTTGTGCTGCATCATTGGCTATTTTTTGCAGAGGTCAATGTTTTCTGCTGCGCAACATTAGCGAATCAAGGGCAGAGAAAGACAAAGCAATTATCACCCACAGCCCCGCACTGCATCAGCTGATCCAGGGGCCAGGGGACATTCATCATTTATTGTCAAAATGCTAGCTGTGCTGGGATGCTAGCAATAAAGCTACAAACGCAACTGTGAAGGGTACATAAAAGGTTCTGTACAAAATCCATGAATCCATGAATATCTCAGGCTAAAACATGCAGCCAGGCTTGATTTCTTTACATAAAGGGTGTCAAGGACCATTGAGGCCCTGGGTGGTCTTGCTCCTGAGGTGATTAGTGTTTGGCAGGTGTGTGGAGAGGCCTGGTTAAATGGCATCTGCTGCACCCAGCATGATCACAAGGGGCCAACATAATTACACAAAGTGAACACGTCTCACACATCGGTAATACAAAGAGAAGCACACATCCACAGTCAGACACAGACACACACACACCTGGCCACACACATACACACAAAGCCACCCTCACTCACACGGAATGACAGATACAGACTTGAACCAATTATAGTCTTAGGAGATAAATAAAGAGGTTTTAGAGTTAATTTTAAAGATAATTCAGACAATACTGTCTTAAAAGACCATTTCCACTTTTGAAGTCTTTGTGGGGTTCTCATTTCCCTCTGTCCATTTGCCCTGCATCAGAATCTCTTTGTAGACAGAAATAGTTTCTCATTTTGAATGAAAGGATGAACCAGAAATGCTTACTACTCAGAAAAGGCTGTAAATAGATGTAAATGGGACCCATTTAAATGGTAAGTCCATTGGGTTCCATGAATTGCAGTAAATCATCATTTGTAGTGAGGATACTTACCTACACCCAGCCAAACCAACCTCCAGTTGTTCCTGTTTCCATAATTAGGATCTAATGAGATAACAACATTGCAGTGTCCCACTACTGGTTTGTTTATCTATGGAGGTATGGGAGGAGTGGCCATGCAGAACATAGTGCCATACTTGCAGTGAGAGAGCCTTTGATTTTTACATAGTACATTTGTACATAGTTGTCGATGGTAGTGTAAAGATGTGCACCCATGGTGCTTGTGTTCTACTGTGTGAGGGTGCCTGCCTCCCAACTGCTTCATATAGTTACAAGTGTAATATACACTCATCATCAAAAGAATAGTTGCACCCAGAAGGAAGCGTCAGATTGTGGTGCTATCGGGAAGGAAGATAAAGGTTAGCAGGAACAATAAATGATGATACATTTAGACTGATATGGGCGACATCTATTGAGCTACACCTACAGATGTCTCAGTATGGAGTTGGGTTGGTATGTTTGCAAATGCAACATGGCAGACGTCTCGGCATGGAGTTGTAGAGGCTCCTAATGGTGTCCTGTGATAATCCATCCCATGCATCTTAAATATTCTTACAGAGTTCTAGCCGATTTTGTGGTCGGGGTGCAGATGGAGTGATAACAGGCCTTCTGGATGTGTGACACATGACAACAAACCATATATCTTGATGCTTCACAGTGCCCTCACACGCAGAGTCATTGGTCTCCACCAAAAAAAAAAAGTGGGACTCATCACTGAAGATGACCCGCTGCCATTTTGAGTCACTCCCTCACAGTCTGGCACGACACCATTGCAGTCTTTGGCGATGTTGACGTGGTGTTAAGTACAGTCGCAGTAACGGTCTGCATGCATGTAGTCCTGCATCGGTTGATTCCTTCTGGGTGTAACTATTTGTGCACCTATTCCCTAGGAGCAGTGATTGACACCCACCTTGATGAAAGTGCAATTGACTATCAATGTTTTCCAACTATAATAATGGGGCATAATTTTAACCAGCTCATTATCAGCCCTTTCTTAGAGTTAATCAGATGTATTTCTTAGACCGGTTCAAAAGAACTATAGAACTCAAATCACAAAATATTTGTTTATTGTATTTTCATGAACTTCATGCACGCTATGTCCAAACACACCTCTTCTTCTACAGGTACTAGGCCACCTGTTGTTGACACAGGCGTTCGGTTTCTCACACACAGTAAATAAGCGCAATGGAAAAGCATTGTTAATCGAATAGGATGTTCGGGACCAGATGCACATGAGCTTAGAACCATTCTTAATGGCAAACGTTGGGTAGAGGCTGTCCTCTAAAGCAGTGGTCTCCAACCCTCATCATGGAGGGCATGTTTTCCTAAGATCCTAGTTCCAACCACAAGTTGGTGAATAAACCTCTTTCTAAGAGCCTGACTGGCTGGATGAGATAAAATAGGATAGGAAAGTAAGGACAGTAGCTCTCTATGAGAAAGGTTGGAGACCTCAGCTCTAGTGTGATGAAGTATCCTCCAAAACCCCTAGGATGAATTGGAGTGGTGTTTGTGACCCAGAATTAATCATCCGGCATAAGCACCTGAGCTCATGAATGCAGTCAGATCCTCACAGCATTGTCCTAACAATCTAGTGTGAGGCAATTTCTAGTGACAGTGACAGTCAAAAATGGGCTGTTTCCGGAAAACGGGGATGTCTGGTCACCCTACCCATATTTTTTATGTCTCGTGTGGGACTCTATAACTATATACTTAACAAGAACCATTATTGTTTAAAACAACAGAACATAAATTAGAGACGAAAGAAACTGCATAGGAAAACACTACAAGCATGTAGCATTAAACCAGAGACATTATAAAAGAAGAGTCAGCTCAGCAGAAGACCAACATCCATGTGTTAGGGAGATCTGTGCAAGCACAGCAGCAGCAACAAGCCAAGCAAATGAATGTTTTGGGGTGTTTTGGAGCCAAACCCTACAAAACATTAATGACCATTAACTGATTAAAGGCCACCATCCAGACAGCTAATGCTAACACCCTCTGGGTTAGCTATGCTAAGTTAAGCTAAGTTACCTTTTTAAGCTAAATTTTTTAAGATAAGTTATCTTTTTAGCTAATGTAATGATAGCTGACTAGCATTAGCTAAATTTCCCTGACTGGTTAAATCATAAAGGAACTGGTGAACCTTAGCGCTACTATCACAGCTTATTACCATGAGTTAGAGTGGCAAATACAGTGACTAAAATAAAGAATTAAAACATATGTATCAAATATAAGTCTATTAAAGTTTCAGTATAATAAATATTAGGACATGAACTCATCTGTGTCAGATTGTGATGCTATTTGGAAGTAGGATAGAGGTTATTAGGAACAATAAATAATGATAGTGGCAATATTTATTAAGCTACACATACAGAAGTGTCCCTCAGTACGGCGTCAGGTCACCATGTTTGCTAATGCAACATGCATATTTCTCAGCAGTGGGTGAGTCGTAGAGGTTTCTAAAGGTGTCCTACGATAATGCATCCCATGCAGCTTAAATATTGTCATGTAGTACCTGCAGATTTAGCAGTAGGGGTGAAGGTGGCGTGACACCAGGTCTTCTGGAGGTGCGGCACATGACAACAAAGGGTTCATCTTGTCGCTCACCATGGTGGCTTCACACACAGACTTTTCTCCACCAAGACAAAA
This sequence comes from Prochilodus magdalenae, assembly GCA_024036415.1. NCBI lineage: Eukaryota > Metazoa > Chordata > Actinopteri > Characiformes > Prochilodontidae > Prochilodus > Prochilodus magdalenae. Next base: position 650,139 of record JAMWET010007207.1, on the reverse strand, counting down.
GTGGGACTCGTCACTGAAGATAACCTGCTGCCACTCCATGACAGTATGGCACGACACCACTGCAGTCTTTGGTGACATTGACATTAACTCAAGTGTGTAGTCTGCATCTTGCCGCAGTCTGTCAATGGTGCTGATACAAAACGAATGACTCATGAATCACTGCACGCTGCATGTCCGCGGTCGTGGCTGCTGGGTCATATACAGCAATAAGACCATCCTTGCTTGCATGTGCGGAGAAACATGAAACTTGAATCATTTGCATGTCGCGGAATGTTAAACCTATCTACCTAGATTCATTCCTGTTGACTGAACTGGCCGTTTGGTGATGAGTGTACTACTTTGACGTCCTAAGATCTATATTTGGCCTTATACACGACTAACAGCCACACGACCCACAGCATAGTCCCATTAGCAAATATTTACCGTTTAAAGCTAACTATTTACAGAGTCAAAGAGTCATTTTTTACTCCACAAAAGCCACACCCCACCGGGTGCAGACGGCCAAACAAGCTGATAACTAGATGCTACAAAATATATAGCTTATCTCACTCCATTAAATACACCTACCTGTTTAAAATCTCCTGCACATCAAGACAAACACAAAACACCGTTAGTGGCTACTGGACCCCACCTGGAACCAACAGAAACTGTTTCAATGTTTTTCTTTCAGCAGGGAAAAGGGTGGGCTTATGTACTGTAGGCTAAATAAGTGGATCTGTGTAAATGTATGAATTTAAAACCCCCATTATTACTGCAGCTTACTTTACAAAAACTACACCATATAGCTCAGAGAGTATACATGAGTGGCATGTGTAAAACTGCTTACATCCTGTCGCTGTCCAAGGTTAAACAAGTATATCTGGAAAATGGCAGCTTTACAGGAGAGGGCAAAAATGTAACTTTAATGTAAGTCAATGGAACCAGACTTTTTTCCCAAGCAACTTTGGGTCACTTCTGTTGGTCCATTCGTTACAAAATGTTCACACAATGTAAACGGCAGCTGCTGTGTTCAAATGACGCATGAAGGTAAAAATCAACAAAAATGAAGATATATGTTTTTCTATGGACAGCAACGATATGTTTCCCACAGATTACAAGACAGAAAGAGAAAATCATGCATCTAATACTGTGTGTTTATTTTTTCCCCAGATCCGGTGTGCGTAGTGTAAATGACGTGTATGGTTAGATGTGCTAACTTGCTAATTCCTTGTTTGGTGCCAAATGACGCACTTCACCCCAGTTCACCTTTTAATACTCACGCTTTCCTTCTATTGTCTTCCATTTCAATGTGAATGGATTGTCTCTTTCTGTACTGTATTATCCACATCTGTCTTTACATCTATCCCCATGCCTTCTTCCACCCCTCTGTTCCCCTTTCCTCGTGTTATTAATTTCTGGCATTATCGCACGATTCCCTCTCCAAACGTTAGCTGCAGTAAATCAAATAATGTTAAAAAATAAACTCTATTCTATTGAGATCAAGGAGCACTCGATTAGGAGGAAGTGCCAGAGCAAAAGGGCTCATGGAGGAGTGAAAGACAGAAAAAGATCTGGGGAGAAGTGAGGATCGTGCGGATTAAGGAAGGGATGACAGGGGGATTAGCGAAGATGCACAAGTGACTTGCGGCAAAGTAAGGGTGGAGAGTCCGGTGTAATTATACAGATTGGTCATCATTTTTCTATCATTATGTGTTCAGCAGAGATGGAAGGAGTGCTGAAAATCCCTAACCGTCTGATTTCAGTGCTAATTTAATACGCTGCAGGTAAAAGTATGATTAAAAAGATGACTCAGATAAGAGTAAGTAACGGGCTTATAGTAAATCTGCTTAAGTAGTCCAGCTACTTTGTTGTACACCCACAATAACAACCTGAAAATAATCTCTGAGATGGCTACCTCACTGGAAATAATCTGTACCAACAAAACTAAAGCTAAAAGTCGAGAAAGAACCGTCCTGAGACTAATCACAGTACAATCCGCATCTATCTGTGCACTGTAAATAACATGGTCTGCATTAAACTACATGCATGTCATGGTTAGACATGCAGCTTTCTCATTTATATGTTTCCAGTATGTTGTTTATAAGACCTGAAAGGCTGTGAGTTTATTACCAGAGTTTATTACTACTGTAGCTTCTATTTTCTAAGATCACCAGGCAAGTCACCTGTAACTGAATCTTATCTAATAGCGTGTAATAATCCACCAGCATGAATAACAGCTATGATTCGATATGGCATGCACTGGAAGTTTCTGAATGTAGGCCACATCAATGTTTAGCCACTCTTGCAGCATAGAATTGCGCAGTCGGGCCAGATTTGGTGGATGTTTTCCCTGGCCCAGTTCTGTGGAGAGTTTCCTGTAGGGACTTTAGCCACTGCTGGTAGACCCATATGATCGTACCCATCCATACACCTACAAATTCAGCTACTTCTTCACACTATGTCCTTTGGCACACCCAAGTGACTAATTGATGTCGCCTACATCCAGAAACTTGCCTAGTTTAAGTCACAGCAGTTATTCCTGTATGTGTAGGTATTACACACTATTAGGCATTGAGCTTAGCTTAGGTAGCTAATGAGAGGAGAGGTGAGAGAGGAAGCATGGTAGCAACTGGAACCTCACTACTCTTTCACCATCAGTTCAGTGACAGTTTGACTAGTGACAGTCTCTGCACCACCAGTGTTATTAGTGCCCAGCACTACACTGCCAGTTCACCATGGCTTCCCAGGTATAGTTGCTTGACGTAGCCATGACGGCCAGCATTGAAAGTGCTGGCGAAGTGCCAGTTGTTAATAACACTGACAGTAAATTGGTGATCACAGACAACAGTAATTACACATCAGAAACACAGTGACAGTAAAGTGACAGTGCTTTGTCGGTCACGCAATAACACTGCCAGTAAAATGATGGTTAAGTGGTGCTTCAGTGTGGGTGAAGTGTTGGTCACTCATAACAGTTCCAATGCAGAGCCAGTTACTAGTAAAGCTGAAGGTGAAATACCTAATACTTAAAACCAGTGAGGTCTGCAGGGGCCTACATCATACAGACTTTGTATATTGTGTATATGTGGTTTTTAGTATCCTGGCTGCCCTAAAATTTAAATATTATTGTATTTAAAATGATGTGTTACCAGAATGTAACACACTTACGTTACATAGTCATATAAAGGAAATGGTGATGTTAAATTACTATTTGATGCTCAGTGAACCTGATATTTTAAAGACAGTCAGTTTACTTCAACTAAACTTCAAAGGTCAAAGTTCAAATTATTATTTTGCTTCCTATTTTTGTTTACATTGTAGTAGATTTGCCTTTTCATGTGCAGAAATTTCAGAAATGCCTTTAATTCTGTAGTTTTCCTCTCTCTCTCTCTCTCTCTCTCTCTCTCTCCCTTTCTGTTTTGAGGAGTGGTTGTTTATTTGGAACTGGTTTAAAAATACTCAGGGCTACAGCCCCCAGAAACCCAGGCCAGGCGATTGCCTTCCCTGATTGCTAAGATCATAACTCAACCAGTGTGGCAATCAGTTAACACATTTCCGGTGTTCTGCTAGGTTTTGGGATACAGACGGTGTCAATAGTTTGGACAATAAGAAATAGTTTGGTCTCTTGTAAGTGTGTTTGAGAATGAGGGGGATTTGTTTGTGGCAGTGCCGGCACGTGCAACTGATGAACACATTTAGAATCATCTCATAAAAGGAGGATCACTGCAATATCAATCCATTGGTCATGTTTTCATAAGTTCATAAGTTTAGCCATTTATTTGTTTGCATAAAGCCCTACAAACCACACAGCTTGTGATTCTTCTGTGTGTTTTTTATATAAACACAAACTATCAGCGCTCCTCTGCACTGGCACACTAGGGAAGCAGACAGTTATTGAAGTCTCCCATGTGAAAATCACATACTCTCACAGACATGGAGACTACAGCTGGGTAAAAAAGTAAACACATAAATAACTATTATTATACAAATACATATTGTTGGTGTCCAAAGAATAACAAGTGTTTCCAAAATTGGAATTGTACAGGAGAGGGCAAAAACCTGATCCAATTTTAATGTAAGTCAATGGAACCAGACTTTTTCCCAAGCAATGCTAAGCCATTTCTGTTGGTCTGTTTCTCATGAAATCTTTACACAATGTAAACAGCAGCTACTGCGTTCACTGTGATGTATGAACGTGAAAATCTGCAAAAATGTCTATATATATGTGTGTGCATTTTTTGAACACAGTAGCTGTTTACAAGTGAGAATTTCATAAATAATGGACCAATAGAAATGGCCCAAAATTGCTTGGGAAAAAGTCTGGTTCCACTGACTTCTCTGTTAACACCACACTGAAAACCATGCTTTTACTGAACACACCTTAAACTCAATATCGATCAATATGGAATATAATTTCACATGAATAATCATCAGTATTATTTTATTTCCCAGGCCTAATGGAGACCATCTCAGGAGAGCCGGGTTGGGATGGATCTGCCTATACGACCCTTGAGTGGACCAACTACACATCAGCTCTTGCCCCCGAGCATGGTGGCCGCCTCAATGGCTCGCATGGAGGGGGCTCATATTTCTGGCTACTTCACAACGACTCCTTCAGCACCACCCAGAGCCCCCCTCCAGCCAGGGTGCGGGACATGGCTCTGGCCCGTGCTGAGATAACGGTCCTGAGCCTAATCCTGGCACTCACCGCGCTGGGCAACAGTTTTGTGCTGTGGGTTCTGCTCCGTAGACGCAAGCACAACGCTCCTATGCACCAGTTCATGGTCAACCTGTGTGTGGCTGACCTGGTGGTGGCTTTTTTCCAGGTGAGTACTTCTGAACAGCCTGTTCAGATATTCACCTACAGCTCATACCCAATCTTTAGGCCCCAGGGAACCTAAAACCTTGATCTGTGTAGGTTAATTTTGCTTTTTTGGGCATACAAGTGTGAATAACTTTACAATGACCAATAAACAGCCATTGTATTTTTCCAAAATGATCCTCTACTGATGCACTGAAGCCCTACTTGTGTATATAAGCAAACCATTGCTTTTGGTTTCCGTGAGTGGTCACTTAACTGGGTTCCAATCAAAACCAATAAAGAATGTTGCCTGGTTTGCTCATGTTTACCATGGACATCAATATTTATGGAAGGCACTGTAGTTTGACTTCTCAGGTCAACATATTTTTGATAGCCATATTTTAAGACATATGCTGCTATGAAACGCATAATGATGTACAGTTGTGTTTTCCAGGTTCTCCCACAGCTGGTGTGGGATATCACAGGGAGGTTCCAGGGCCCTGACGCGCTCTGCCGCACAGTAAAGTACATGCAGATCGTCGGCATGTTTGCATCTTCCTACATGATAGTGGCTATGACGGTGGACCGGCATTACGCCATTTGCTGCCCCCTACAGGCTTACAGAGGAGGGGCGGTCTCGTGCTGGAACACACCCATCTTTGTGGCCTGGGGCTTGGCCCTCGTGCTCAGCCTACCACAGGTAAGAGGATGCTTGTCACTGATAATTATTAGTGGTACATTCAGTCTGCTGCATTCAGGTAGTTAATGGCTAGTTAGTTAGTTAGTTAGTTAGTGTCATTAGCTGCTAGTAAATGTATGCTGTGGACAACGCTTGTATACACATGGAGCTAGTCCTTCATTTTGGGCCATAAACTTAATACATTTATAAAACATATAAGGAAAAGGCCATCTCTACAACAAAGCAGTGTCAGCATAGCATTCTAGCTGTTTGTCAATGCTAACCATTTTGTTGCTGTCCAAAAAAAAGTATCTCCATAATGACAACTTTACAGTAGATGGTAAAAATTAAATTTAAATGTAAGTCAATGGAACCAGACTTTTTCCCAAGAAGTTCAATTTTCAGTGGTCCGTTAACATGAAATTTTCTCACTATTTAACTGGCATTTCATGTCATCAAATAATGCATAAGAGATGAGATACATGGTTTTCATTCCTTTAGTTTCCCCCAAACTATAAGACTGTAATATGTGCCTCTATTGGAGGTATAGAAATCTTTGAGCGTTCCATATTGTTAATATGTCACTCACATTTTAGGAAATTTGAAATTCAAATGTTCAGTCTATTTTCAGTATATTTATCAGATGACATGTAAAATTGTGGTGTGCTTTGAATGACTAGGTTTTAAGGCAAGTCTTTCATGAATCCCAGTTTAAGGATGATATTCCTTTAACAAAGAAAAATCCAGAAAACATGATACAGCCAACGATAGTCGGTGGCCAAACTAGAGCCTTAGGCAGCAACGCAATTATTGCTGTTCTATTTCTCCTTCTCCCCAGGTGTTCATTTTCTCCAGGTCTGAAGTCGCTCCAGGGGAATTTGAATGCTGGGGGCACTTTGCTGAGTCCTGGGGTCTCAAGGCATATGTTACCTGGATGACCCTGGCTGTTTTCGTCTTGCCTGCCTTCATCATCACCGTGTGTCAGGTAATAGAAGTCTTAATAAACCTCCTGGCATGTTTAGTTTTTTACCATCCACTGAGCCATAAAGTAGTTTGACTCCAGGGAGAACTGTTTCTTCCCCCTGGCCTTTAACATTTAGTACTGATTCAACATTTCCAAGTTTTAAAAAGGTAGTGATTTAGAATCTTTGGTGACAAGTCCCGAATTTGTCTTGGTGGACACAACCAATAAATCCATGTGAGGAGGCACCATGGTCAGAGCCAACATGAATGCATGGTTGTCAGATGTCACACGTCCAGAAGGCCTGGTGTCACTTCACCCCTACTGCAAAACCTGTCCATATTAGTCTAAATCTATCATCATTTATTGTTTCTGGTAACCTTTATCTTCCTTCCAAATAGCACTGAGTGTATATGCACAACACACAGGCATACCACTCAAGAACTGAAAGACTGATAACAACGGCTGCTAATCAGTTGGTCTATACCTGGCACATTCGGGAATGAGATGGAAAGTGTAATGATGATTTTGACTAGCCATAATAAAAAAGGTCAACAATGACAGGAAACAAATTAAACTTCATTATCTTAAAAATGCAACTTAACAAATAGTCCTTCTCCATTTGATTGAGTTGGCCTGTGATCAATCCAACTAGGCATTGCACATGTGTTTAATATTAAGGTTCTGTAATTGCTGGCTAATTTAAGCAGCAGGTTTGTGTCAGGTCAGTCTGTCTTTTCGTGGGTCAGTCATTTGTTACATGGATGTTGTTCAAAGCTGCTCGATACAGTTTTCATCCAGCTGTTAGTGTGAAGGAGCAACTCTAGTGCTCTAAACTGAAGACACAGGGAGACTCACATGCAAAGTGCACCTGCCCAGCTTCCTCTACTCTACAAAACAAACTCACTTTGCTCAGTCTTTTCTAGGCAGTCCCCGTTAAGTCAGTCTTTTCTAAAATAGTTCAATCAATCAATATTTATTTGTATAGCGCTTTTTACAACCAACGTTGTGTCAATGCAGCTTCACAGAAAGTCAACGTTTGTTATAAAATGAAAAGGAAACCAGAGGGCACAGTGGCGAGGAAAAACTCCCTTGAGTGAGGAAGAAACATCGAGAGATACCAGGCTCAAGGGCGGAACCCAACCTCCTCAGGTCGAACCCGGATTAAGGGAAAGACAGAACTAACAGGAAAGGAGCTTAGAACATCTATTAGATCCAGTCTGATTAGTCCATCACAGAGTAACTGCAAGATGGAGCCGACCCATAGATAGAGTTCATGATCAGAGCCAGGCACTGGTCATTGTAGAGGTTGTGGTCATGCTGGGTGATGAACTGCAGAAACAGGGCAGGAGACCCACAGTGGAGCTAATGCTCAGGTGCCTTTAGCTGCTCTGAGGGTTCTGGTGTGATCGGTTGGGAGAAATGTCATTCCAGTGATTAACAAAGAGGAAGGAAAGAGAGAAAGAAGGAAAGAGAGAAAGAAAGTAAGAGAGAAACAGAGAGACAGAGACAGGGACTGATTAGGAGGACTAAGAGGTAGACATTGTAACTTGTTGTATGAATTGAGTGTGTGTAGTCCTGAGAGTCCTGGAGAGAAATCCTCTGCGCAGAGTTAGTGTTATCCATCAGCGTTGATCCGCTCATAGAGAAGAGTGAGGAAGAGAAGTTTGGGTATTTGGTTCATTTATGGAGAAATGTTAATTATAGCGGTAGACAGTTGAAAATAGTTGCTGTTTAAAGCTGCCTTTTGGTGTTTCCATCCAGTTACTGGTGTTAAAAGGCAGCTTTAGTACAAAAGCTGAAATGCTGGGCAGATTTATGTGCAGAGTACTGCTCTAGGTCAGTTGGCTTTTCTGTCTGAATATGAATCAGGTGTCTGATTTATTTTGTTGAATCCCCTCTGTGTAGTTTCTAAATCTAACTTTGGCCCTACTGTCTCGCTCACAGGTGCGGATATTCAGGGAGATCCACGACAACATCTATTTAAAATCTGAGCGGGTGGTGTCGGCAAACTTGAAGAAAAACCTTGTCTTCTTTCGCTGTCCCAGCCTGAAGAGGGGGAGAATGAAAAGGGGGTGCAAGCCCAGAGAGACCAGAGGAGAATTCCACCTGAGGAACAATAACAGTGAATCTTCAACTTCACACTGTGACACTTACAGCTCTCAGCATATGACACAGCCGGACTGCTGCGACTACCCGTCTCGAGACAGCCAGTGTACGTGTGAACTGATCACAGGCAGCCCATCCTACAGCTCTCTGTCTCCCGATGTGCTGCCTCACACCCACACACACACTAATCACACTAACTCGGCACCACTTCAGGATTGCTGTCAGCGTCAGACATCTCTGGATTACCCTGACCCATTCACCAACCCACTGGAGCCCCCTGCAGAGGTCTCAGACCCAATTCGTTACCCCTCGTCTTCCTCTCCACGGCCTCTGGCTCCACCGCCGACTGGTGTGTCCAGAGCAATGTCCAAGACAGTGAGGATGACCTTGGTCATAGTACTGGTCTACACTATATGCTGGTCGCCGTTCTTCATAGTACAACTCTGGGCTGCCTGGGACCCCAACCCACCAGACCAAGGTGAGATCACGGATCTAAGTCTTCGCTCATATTACATGTCATATTGCTCAATTAGCAAGATATAATATATGCATTTTTCAGTATTCAGTTATCATAGGAGTATATCTGTATATCTGTGGGAATTTGTCCCCATTATCTAAAGACCATTTAGGAAGTCAGGCACTAATTATCTGAGAGGTCTGTCTCACAAAGGTGTTAAATGGAGGGTAGGGCTCTGTACAGTCCACTGGAGTTCCTCCAAATGAAACTTGCTAAACTGTGTACTGGGGCACAGTCATGCTGGAACAGGAAAGGGTCTTCTCCAAACTGTTGCCGCAAAGTTGGAAGCATCGTAATAGTCTAAAATGTCTTTGATGGCTGCAGCATTAACATTATCCTTCCCTCGAACTGAAAATGGATCCCAGACTATTATCCCTCCTCCACCAAACTTCACTGTTGGCAATATATACTCCGATAGGTCTGCCAAATGTAGATTCACTTATGAGACAGACAGATGCTGAAGCATGAATGCATTTAAACTACTCCAGAATCTCCAGAGTATGGCACGTCTTACACCACCAAAGCCCGACACTCAGCACATAGTCATCTCAGGTTTGTGTGCATCTGCCTGGCCATGGAAAGTCATTTCATGAAGCTCCTGACGTACAGATAGATAGTTGCTGTTGCTCAGTCAGTCTGGAGCTCTGTAATGAGTACTACAGCAGAGAAGAAGCGGTTTGTATGTGCTGCATGCTTTAGAACATGGCTCTATGCCATGTTTGTGTGGTTGACTGATTCTTGCCTGAGCTAAACCTAACTGTTGACGAGGAAAGATCTAGCAGGTCAGACTTTCAATAATGTCCTATAACACTGCCATGTTTAAAGTCTTTTTAAGTCCTTTAGTTTTACTACTTCTACTCTGCTTGGCCATGGCAATATTTGCAATGTATGAAACCAGCTGGTTAATCCTGCAAACCAAAATATTGCTTTGTGCTGTTTATGTATGGCTTGACTTCTTCTCCCTTAGTGACTAGTGGTGCACATCACCACTAAGCGTACCGCAGTAGCAGCTGCTCAAAGCCCAAGCTTTGAATGAATTGAGCATATTATTGGATTGAGAGATAGAAGGCCATAATGGTTTAGCTGAGAATACCTCAAATGGGCTTTATTACAATAAAAATAACTGCATTATTGACATTATCATTTGCTAAACACCATGATGTTTCCCTTAGTCTTTCCTGCATTGTCAGTTCATGTTCATATTTGTAAATGAGCCACATTTGTCACTGGAAAGAAAACACCTCTCCCCTGAACTGACCAGCTTAGTCCTGTTTTATCGCCAAGTAAGTTGCTGGTAACACGCTGGCCACGCTGGATGATAATGTGTGCACATGCACTGAAGTGCGATGGAATAAACAACCAGCTCAGTTCCATTCAGTTCCATGGCTGTGCATCTGTCTGACCTGGTTCTAAAATATCTCAGAGACATGAAATAAGATCTGTGTCACATTTAGGAAGAATATTGGGTTTGTGCTGTCTAAAGCCTGTAACTTGAACATAGCCTAATGCTCCAAATACATGACTGTAATGCATAATTCAGTAAGCGCATTTTACCGTCTATTCCAAGCACTCTGGATCAATAGGCAATATTATACGCCACTCCTTCCATATCTCTTTTTTCTTTCTTTCGTTCTCTACGTAATAATTCAAGTCCAACCTGACAGTGGAGTTTGTCCTGTGGCTGTCCTCTTTCTGTCCTCTCCTCCCCACTCAGGCAGTCGGTTTGTGTGCGTATCCCACTGCCAATAAAGAACCTGTTTTAAATAACATGCTTCAGCCTCATGCTGCTGTCTCACCCTTAGCCAGATGCTGGAGTTTCAAAAGCAAACCTCACTGCCAAAAAGTCATACACCCTACCTCTATCTACCTATCTCTCTTTCTTTCTCTCTCTCTTTCTCTCACATATACACACACACTCACACACACTCACACTGGCTCCATTCGTCATTCAATTAGTATCGGCTGTCTGTCGTATATGGATCATTCTATTACATTAGTTCAAACTGCAGGACCACAGGTAGAAAAGTAGTATTCATAAAAACAACACAATACTCAGAGTTTTTACATATTTACAAGGTTAATACCAAAATCCATTTAATCCTGTCCCAAACCATAACTTCTAAATTTCAGCTAGCAAAACTTTTTCTTTCAATGTCACTTTTAAAAACATCCTTTTCATTTTGTTTCTTTTAAATAATAATAAAAAAAGATTTAATAGGATTTTAATTAATAAATAATAATAAACCTTTCCTAAAAAATCCTGTCCCGTGTCGCTACCAAGATTTAGTCTGTAGATGGAGCCTTATTTTAGCCACATCCCTGCTTTTAGAGCAGGAGGTGGGACTGCATCCCTGTCCCTCATGGCTACAAGGTACAGAGTAAGGTGTTTGGAACATCTGTACTGAAACAGGTTTGGTCTGCAGTTGAACATTTATGTGACCCGTAGATAAAATTATATGATTTTATGTGTACGACTGTTCAAAGTTGTAGTTCATGTACCGTGTAGTGTTGTGCTTAAGTTTTAGGACAAAAAGACTCCAGAGCGACGTTTGCTGAGCTAAAAGCCAAGACAGTTTTATTTGATACAACAGTGAACAATCAAATCAGCAACACCGAACCAGCAGAGAAGGTAGGGCTTCAGAACGTAGTAAGGGACAGGCAGAGGTCTAAACCTGGAAAAGCAATCAGCGAGGGCTACCGAGATGAAAGGGATGAGGATGAGTAGTGAAATATAGGGAGATCCAAAAGGGGTAAACGAGGGACAAATGGAAGTCAGAAAAGTCAGAAAACCAGAAAGAAAGCAAACCAGAATAAACGCTCAGAATCGTCAACGAACAGACAAAGCTTCGCAACACACCCTCGGAAACACGGGGTATTTATGTGAACGTTAATTGGCTATTAGAACTCAGGTGACCGGGAGCGAACGGGGACTGCCGATTGGGAGCACGTGAGTGCAGCGTAGCCCTCTGGGAAGTGGAGTCCGGAAGGGCGAAAGGACCAGAGAGACCCGGAGGCGTGACATGAAGTTGCATTGTTTAAAACTGAAACATTTCAAAGAAACATTTAAACAACATTTCAGAAGGAATTATTGGAATATTTGATTATTATTGGAATAATGGAATGTTTAATCTTTTAATTTAATAGACTAAACATAATTAAAGTCCATGTCCGTTAAAAGTCTGTGTTTTTATCTCTTTCAGTTCAGTAGAATGATCCATTACGCTCCTGATCTTGTCATGTCTTTTGTTCTATCTAAACCTGATCACATTTAATCTCAAACATTGTCTGGGGGCTCTTGGACAAATTTTGGTGTCAGATTTCTAGGGATATTTGCCTTAAACAAAGATACTCCACCTCAAATTCTTTTAGTCTGTGCTCATTTAGCATCTGCACTACAATTAATAACTTTATTAGTGCTATTATTAGTTAACAGAACCCATTTTTCGTCCCCTCACAAGAGGTAATGTTTATTTTTATACCTGTAATGTGCGCATGACACGTCTACATGCTTACATGAAGTTTTCTGAGCAGATCTTTCAGCCGTCTTAACTGACACTACATCCCTGAGCTTACAACAGGCTTGTAGTCCATTGTTCAATGTTGGCGAATGCACCATCATCCCGTACTGTGAGCATCACAAAGCATTGGCTTGGTTTAGAAATTTCATGGTCAATTTGATCCCACCCCAATAGCAGTCTATGTTCCCACCCACATTAGGCTCAAAAACTTTCATGGTTGTATCTAAACATTCTCGTTACTATTAAGTCTGGTCCCGCAAGACTACGTCATGTCAAGAATGATTCATCATAACTTTATAATGAGAAAAGTCTTGCTTTCTCGTAATCTTAGATTAAAGTGTAATTTTTTTCCACTTTTTTCTGAATTCGGATTACCTCACTGTGTGGCAGCAGACTGGGAAAAATATAATCCAATAATATCATGTTTGACCTCCTACCCTCCCACTCCCCCCACCTGTCATCAAGCCAAATGCCCAGTTAGCTCAAAGACCCTCCCTGATACCGTATTTCACTCAGCAATGCGTCAGTGGATGGAAAATGCACTATGAGTTCTGACTCACGTCAGATTTAACATGTGAAGAGGCTTCTTCAGAGCGAGGACATAAAGCAGAACCACCCGTTTCCTGAAAGACCCATGAGGGGTTTTTAAAGGCTGGAGATTTTGAAAGAACCATCCATTGAAATGTTCTATAGGGAAACAAAAGTGACTCCATAGCAGTGGTATTTGGTCTTTTGGACAGAAGAGCCTGTCCACCTTCAGGTTTTCATTTCATAAAAGCCAAAACACACCTGTTTCTACTCAGGTAGTCTTTAAACAGTTGATCATGTGTGCTCTGTTTTTGTTGAACTGAAGACTGAAAACCACCAGACTGAACACCCCTGTTCTCTGATATTGCTTTGAGCAGACCTGTTTGATACCTTTATTATTAAGGCATCTCTACTGAACTCTAACATCAAACAGTCTGGCCTGATGAATAAATGTCATTTCTGTTATTTTATTGGTGTAATGCTGATATTTCCATACAGTCCACTTTATTATCTATAAACCATACACATATGACTAATGAGTTGATGAACATATACAGCTCTGGGAATAAATAACCCACCACTCCAGCATCTTCACATGTACAGCAGGTTCTTAGTGAGGAACAGAAGGTTGGGTTCTAGCTTTACTGGCAGATACAGTCAGTGTCTGGTTCATAAGAACAAGGTCAAGCAGTAAACACACAGGACAACACAGCTACAGACTTGCACAGGACGCAAACCTCAAATGACCTACAGAAAGACTGGCGAGTGGTGGCTGGGGTGATATGCACAGCGAGCATGGTTCAAATATCAGGCCTCTGGCGGTGTCATTAGTGATTTTCTAAATAAACAGATCTTGTAAGTCGCTCTGGATAAGAGCGCCAGCTAAAATGTAAATGAGTCTTCAGATGAACAAAAGATGGGTGTGTTTAAGCTTTGACTGATACTATATGCCATCCATCCACGTTTTATATCACATATTCTTAAATATATGTGTTACATGTTTTATGCTCATACATGACAAAAATATATACAGTGAGGAAAATAAGTATTTGAACTCTTTGGTCTTAGCCATGTTAGTAGTTGGACTCTTACTGATTGTGTGGGGTGGACAGGTGTCTTTATGCAGCTAACGACCTCAAACAGGTGCTTCTAATTTAGAATAATATGTGGAGTGGAGGTGGAGTTTTTAGAGGTGGGCTAACAGGTCTTTGAGGGGCAGAATTTTTGCTGATTGGCAGGTGTTCAAATACTTATTTGCAGCAGTAGCTCACAAATAAATTATTAAAAAATCATACATAGTGATTCCGGATTCCGGATGTTTTTTTTAGATTATGTCTCGCTCAGTGGACATGCACCTAAAATAAAAATTTCAGAACCCTCCATGATTTCTAAGTGGGAGAACTTGCAAAGTCGCAGGGTGTTCAAATACTTATTTTCCTCACTGTATTCCATATTTGAAAATGACCAATTTTAAATAAGTTGTATATCGCATATCTATGTACATATGTGACAAATTGATGTTTCATATAGGGAAAATCCACATATGCTTATATATGCGTGCTTATATATATGCTCATATTTGAGCTCCATGCATTCCTGTATATCCCGTTTCCACATAGTACTGGATTGTACACACTAAATACTGAAACAAATCGATATCACAGCTCAGCTGATGCTGTTCTGTTTGAGACTTCAGTCAGTGTGTACAGACATATCGGTTACTCGGTCAGCAGACAGTATGATGAATGAATGGAAGCTATAGGGTGATGCATATATAGTGACACACAGTCTGCTATTTATAGAGTGCTTTATCATGTTTTATGATATGAAATTTGTAATGGAGCTGTGAAGGTCAAACGAAGGACCCTGGGTGGGATCTGTTTAGGGTCTGCTGTGATATAAAAGTAGGTATTAGTCTGACCTCTGATGTTATGTACGGCTGTCATCCTTCCATCTCTCACCCTATAAACTAATAGCACTTCAAACTGTTGACAATGCTCACTTGACTATGCTGAGATATATGTGCCTTGCCAACGTCCAATATCTCTCTCATCTCACCTGAAGAAGCTTTATTGCCATGACTAAATTAGATTATACAGTTGCTAGTGCATTTAAAATCTTACAGTTTGTTTATCCATCAGTGTACATATACACAAATAATCTGACTTTGTACCTTATATAAAAACTGGGGTTATTACTGGTTATTAATGGCTACATTTGCATTTTGTTCCAGCATAATGACTGAATCCTACCGTGTTTATTCTCTATTAATTTACTGGTCCCTAGTGATCGGACAGACCTCAAAAGTTCAGCAGTGTATTTTGGTCCAAAGCCTTTCAGAGATTTACATTCAATTAGAAGCACCTCAGAGTCTCTTCTGGTAGCCAGTGAAACTCTTGTAAGCATTCTAGCAGCTGCACACTGAACACGCTGTAGCTCTCTGATATTTAGTTTATTAATGTTTTAGTTAATGCCTTGGGTTTAAGTAGATCATAACATTCATTCATTCACTCATTCATTCATTCATTCATCTTTTAAACCACTTTCTGTGGGTACTGAGGGATGCTGGAGCCTTTTCCAACACTCATTTGCTGGAAGGCAGGAAACCCTGGACAATCACAGGGCAGACTTACTATAACACCCAGCTGGAGATACTCCTTTTGTAGAGGACTAAAAGGTCCTGTAGGACTAAAAGGTTGTGTAAAATCCAGACCACACATGTAACCAGGTTCAACAGGGGTTCGCTAAGTTAAGACATTCTCGGCTTGAACTTCTGGCGTATCTGGCAGTGTTTGCGGTGTTCCAAAACTGTCTGTTGGCAGACCAATACGCCATGTTGAATTTCCTCATCCAGGTCTTCATTTTATCTAGTTGTCCACTAAGTGGGCTATCAGGGGCATTTTCAAGGATAGCAGGGAGAAGACCAGATAAGGGATAACCATGCTCAGAAACAAAGGAGAATGTCAGTTTTTTGTTGTTCAGCACGTACAATTGCAGAGTCAGACCTAAAGAACTCTGCACTGCCCCATTAGCCAAAGACAATATTTGTCCTGAAGGTTTCCAGATCTACCTAGGTGCCTTTAACTTATGATGGAATAGGTGCACCTTGTGTCCACTAGTGCATGTAGTATTCGTCTGAATGACTCTGAATAGGAAAAGAGAGCTGGAGAAAGGTGACAGGCTCTCTTGCTGTGGCAGGCATATGGTATGCAGGAGTGTTCTATGCAGGATTATTGGGGGGAATTTTTCAGAGCTCCGCTGCTCACACATGCACACAAGGACTTCATCTCAGATACGTCTCTTTCCGTGAGTGTCCCCACTCTTACTAATTCGGCCACAGCATTCATGGCACCTCTCAAAAGGCTAGCCAACCCAGGGTTACAATTTCACAATATGGCTCTGACAGGGTCTTTTTTGGGTATGTCTCGTTTCCACCTGAGACAAATAGCATAGTACTAGCATGCAAAGAATTGGTCCCCCTTTCATGAAACCTTCTCCCCACCTCTGTCTTCATCATTCGTCAGAAAAGATCTCAAGAACACAGCACTGGAACACAGAAAACAATCCAGCCTTACCCAGCGGATGAACAGCTGAAAACTCTTCCACTTCTCCACAGGGATGACTGGATCCATGTCCCCATCTCTGCCTTCATACTTGGAGAAAAGCAGGCATACATATTGGGCTTAGAGTTAACATCAGTACATGAATCCTGACAGCAGTAGTCGTGAGAGGATGCCGACTCTGTCTTGGCTTTAGCTGTGACTTACAAACACCAGCTTGGATTGAATTCCCATCCACGCTTGAAACCAGATGGTGGACTGGCAAGGCAGTGGGGGTGGAATGGTGAACAGGAATGGCATTGCATAGTAGGCTGTTAATCTTCCTGTCACTTCGCTTGAGACAGTCCACCACTGATGGACTCAGTACTTTTATTTTAGCTCGAGCTGCAGAATCTCTATGATATACTTAATCTCTCTTTCCATTTTGTAGCACATTCTTCTCTCCAAGGTACTTCTGCTACCCTGGTTCCCTAGTCTGCTGTCCAGATCATGCATTATTCGAATCTTGTCTTTCAGTGCTGCCAATCTCTGTTCACAGCTATTGGAGAAGTTTGACTGTCCTGGTCATGTAGTCATGTAGAAGGAGTTCAGGTGGAGGTGGAGGAATATCCAGGTCTTTTGACTCACTGTTGTCAACTGGTACTACGACTGCCCATAACACCATGTGAACATCATCAAAGACTGCAATGGAGTTGTGCCAGACTCAGAATAGCAACGGGTCACCTTCAGTGGCGAGTCCTGCTTTTGTCTTGGTGGAGATGACCAACAAATCTGTGTGTGGAGGCACCATGATCAGCATCAAGATGAACGGGTTGTTGTCACACATCACACATCCAGAAGGCCTGGTGTCACTGCACCTCCACCCCTACCGCACAACTCCATATCGAGACGTCTGACATGTGTTAGCAAACATGGTGGCCCACATCACACAGAATACTAAAGAAGACTACTTTTGTATGTGTAGCTAAATAAATATTCCCCATATCAGCCTAAATTTATCATCATCTATTGTTCTGGTAGCCTTTATCTTCCTTCCCAATAGCCCTGCAATCCAGCGCTTTCTTCTGGGTGGAACTTTCTTACTAGGTATACAAAAACAAGGGAGGGAACGAGAATATCTTGTCCTGTCCTTTGTGTAAACAAACCTACAGGTGATAAAACAGCGATGGTGTACCCTTTTCTGCCGTTACTCAATTAATAAAACAGTGAACATGAAACGTACAGTGGATGAAGCTCAACTGTATACAAAGAGATGGAAGTAAAAGGTGAATGGAGTTGAATGTAAGCCTGGGGCCTCACTGAAAACAGATACATAGAGACATACATATTCATATACACACGTACCTCTAGGGGACATTTAACAACTCCAGCTCATCTTCCAACTCCACACAGAAAGGACTAGATCATGATATGATTGTTGTAAATATCTCATTTCTATATAATGTATTGTTGGTACAGCTTTTGCTTACTGTGGGACTGCAGTTTGAACTCATTCAGTTTTACTCTTATATAACAACAGTAAAAATGTGGTTTGTGCTGCGCCAAATATTTCAATGACTTCATTATCCATTATAGTTCCATTCTTGTGCACCTCCTGGTGGGAGGCTTGTTTTCCCACTAAAACCGACAGCACTTGAAAGCATTTGGTTGGAGTTCATGTGCGGTCATGGTTCCAGCTTCACTCAACATTATTCACCTTTTCTTAAGTTTTCATTAGCCAGACCTGGTACCTGTTCTAGGCATCACTTCCATCAAGGTACTAAGTGAGCTGAGCCAACAGACCACCACAAACACGTTATTCCCTCATTATGTTCTTATGCCCATATAAGGAACTCCGGGTGTAAAAGGAAGTCTGAGGAGGAATGAATAGAGTTTTTCAGCAAATGCCTCTGTCACATCGTGTGGCAGTAATAAAATGTTCCAAGCCTTGTGAATGTTTCTCTCTGGAATATCACTGGATCCTCTGAATTATGAAATTACACTAAACAGTGGAAAATGAACATTATTAGATTGGACTGGTGGCCTTACTAAAAACCGCCAGTGTTGCCAGTGTGGTAGTGTATTACCATTTACAGACTGAAGGCAGATAAAAAGAAGGAAAAGAAAGAAACAGGTTTCCCTGTATTGCAAGTTCTGGTTCAGTTTTCTGTTTTTCATCTGATATTAAAACATGACAGATTTTCCTTTCTGTTTATAGCTCACTTTGACAGACTCTACAGGCTCCTGCTCTCAGGCTAATTCTGTACAGACGCAGTTTAATATCACCACTTCCCCTCCGATAAGCTGATTTAGGGTATCATAACAGCCTAATTATTCTTTTAATGCTGGAATCATTTTCTGATAAGTACATTCTCCAGCTTTTGCCCATTCTATCTTTAATGACACCGCAGTTACATTCTGATGCCTGAGGCGTTATAGTAACTGCTGTACCATTTAAGGTGGAACTGGAAACATCTAACAAGAAGGTGATGAAAAAAAGGCAACTTCAGCTCCATAAAGAGTTAAAAGGCGCATGAAGGGATGAGGATGTTGCTCTGTTTCTGCGGGACAGGCAGAGAATGTTGAAATATGTTTGTGGTTTCATGAAACCAATAGGTCAATGCTATCTCATCCTGTTTCCTGACATTTGCTGATAGCTCATTATTTGAGGTGGAACAGGAGGACTGGAAGTCGCTGGTGAATAAGAAGCTCACTGGAGTCTTGTAACATTGGCAGCATTTTTATCAAGGCAATCTAAGCTATAAAATATCTACCTAGTGGATTTACCTATGTAACTATAAATATGGATTGTGGTAAGACAGTTTACAACTGGCTAGCCTGCCTAATGCAGTGTCTGGGAGCTCATCAGAAGGTTGTACCAATTAGTTAATTAGCATAACCATTCAGGTTCTTGTTTGTACCTACACCTACCACTCAGGAAAGAACATGGAGGCTGCCAGTAGCGTTTTCTTCTTTATGTCATGGCGCTTTCATGTGATGTTGCTATGACAGCCAGACAAAAAATTAGTCATGCTAATAGCGTGTCCTCCACGAGTGCAAATAACAGCTGTGATTCGATTTGGCATGAACGGGACAGGTTCCTGGATGTAGGCCACAACAAGGTTCAGCCACTCTTGCATCAAAGAATTGTGCAGTTGGGCCAGATTTGGTGGATGCCTTCCCTGGCCCAATCAGTTTTCTGTAGCCTGTAATTTCTGTCATTGCTGATAGACTTGTATGACCTTGTGTACCACCTCATCTTAATCTAAGAATCCCGTCACATTCCCTGAAGGTATTAATAGCCAGATCATTCTTATGCAACACCATCTGCAGAAGCCTGAAGTTACTACCACCTCAAACACGCTCAGTGACTTTATGTCCTGTGAGTTTATATCTGCAGTGGAATATGAAATCGCTGAGTGTATTAATCAGATGTCACATAGATTGACCATGTTATGTTCTCTCTCCATCACTCTCTCTCTCAGGAGTGGCCTTTACTATCCTGATGCTGCTGGCCAGCCTAAACTCCTGCACCAACCCCTGGATCTACACGGCCTTCTCCAGCAGTGTGTCACGTGAGCTTCTAGCCCTGCTGCACTGCCGTCCACGACCCACACCCCGGGGGTCCAATCCTGATGACTCCAGCGCCATCCACACCTCCACCACCACCAAGGACAACCTGTTCTGAGCTGCGGGCACACACGCATAGCACAAACGGAGCATGGCTGGGCTCCTTGGCGCTCCGAGAGCAGTGAATGAGGAGATTTACAGTGGCGCCTGTATTAACACCAAGCAGCAGATGAGATATGGGGAATCCAATGACACAGACGAGATTTGTCATTGGAAAGTACAGCGCAGCATTCATTGATATGTATGGAGCGTGTTTATACGTTTAGCGGAACAGAAGCTGCCAGAGTTGGATTGGCTGAAGTGAGCGCATGTCGAGCATGTCACATTTATTTATGACACCTTCACGGCATGAACCTGAAAGTGATGAGAACTTCATGCAAAACAGGACACTTCCGGATACAAGCAGCTACCTGAGCTGTTTAAGCTAAAGAGGCTGAAGTATAAGAACAGACTTGTACCCTGTCAGAGTAAGCTAAATTAAACCTAGAAGAAAAGCTAATATATCAAATCTGGTTAACCGAAATGGCCAATGAACTCCTGAGTGAAGAGAACGTGAAACTGACTTGAGAATCTAAATGGAAAAAGTGGAGGAAATGACTGTCTAAGCCATGGGACCCCGTCGTCCTGTCACATTTTATCAGCCTTTCTGCTGTAAATCCCGCTCACTCTTGTGTTCCATGTTTTCATGGCAAGGCCCAAGGTGATGAGGACTAGTTATGGAATGTACGCATGGAGGCTCCATCCAAAAACGACAACTATAAATGACTGTCAAAGGGATGACGAATGGAGCACAACATGAAACGTGGAATGTACTCCTGACATGGACGTGAAAAAGATGGAAAATATTGAAATGTGATATTTCTTGTTCTACAAAAAAGTGATAATGGTAAAAAAAAAAAGTATTGCATCAGCATCTTACCATTTCAGTTTCTACTCATGAATATAAAAGGACCACTAGAAGGAAGAGGGTCAAAAAAGACTTGCTTTCCCGTATTGTTTTGGTTTCTCTCTAATAAAGCTGACTTTACACAGTGAAGTTTACATGAAACGAAATGCTACTCGAGTGGCATAATGTGAAACGTCTTTACGCTCATCATTAAAAGAATAGATGCACCCAGAAGGAGGTGTGGGACTGCGATGCTATTGGGAGGGAAGATAACATTCACCAGGAACAATAAATGATGATGAATTTAGACTGATATGGGCAATATTTACTGAGCTACACATACAGAAGTAGCGTCTCTCATGTAGGCTAACGCAAAATGACATTGGTGCCCTGTGATAATCCATCCCATACAGCTTAAAGATCCTCTCACGGTTCCTTCAGATATTTCTGCAGGCCTTCTGGACATGTGACAAGCGACAACAAACCATTCATCCTGGTGCTGATCACGGTGCCTCCACACACAGTGTGAGTTTGTAGTTTGTGTCCACTAAGCCAAAAGTGGGACACGTTAGTGAAGATGACCTGCTATTCTCAGTCATTACATGACAGTGACTGAATGTCCGCAGTCGTGGCTGTTGGGTCAGTCAGGTTAAGCGAGCGATAAAGCCAGTCCAGGCTCACATCCCATGCATGGACAAGCGTGCCTCTCATAATGTTAAACCCACCCACCAGGTTTCATTCCTGTCTGGTTGATTTCTTCTGGGTGCAACTATTTGTGCACCTATTCTTTTGATGATGAGTGTACATTCAGCTGTAACAGTTGCAAGCCCAGATAGATACATAAACACCACATTGGGTGCTTGGCATTACTGATGCAATTCATCAACGTGTCCACCATACTGGTCTGGGGAAGACTGGCCTGTAAACAAACACATGTAAACAGCTGCATTCTTCTGGATGTAAAGCACTATAGCGTTTACATTTCTTAATGGATTTTAATGAGTCATTTTTATATTAAGTGGTTTATGATGTGGAGTGCAACACGCCCCCCCCCACCCCCCAAAAAAAGTGTATGTACTGGCTTGACACTGAAGAGAGGAGTGTGTATCGGTGTATCGGCTCAAACTGATTAAGATGGTGTCATAAGGAACAGGTAGAACTGATGTCTGTTAAGCATGAATTTGGCTTATTGTCCTTGGCTAATACTTGCCGACGTCCTGAATTGTAAATAAAAATGCCGTTTTCTGTTCCACCTTAAATGACGCAGTAGTTACCTTAATGGTGTGCTGGTGCCAAAATGTAACTGCAACACAATTTAAGGTGGAACCATCGTTTGAACTTTTTTGTGCTCCAACAAAATTCAGCTCATTCACTATAAAAAACTGAAATAAAATAAAATAAAATGCATCTTTAGGGTCTAATAATTGACTCACTGGTTGGAAAATCTATTATTCTTAATAGGAGCTCTCTCCTGTTGCCTTCTCAACTGCAAAACCTCAAACTTCTGAAAGCATAAGAAACGTTACACAGCTAACCACAGGTAGATTCTGATATCTATAGATCAGTCTTTAAGCTAACTCAAGTAACTTGGCATACAAATGGTTCTGGAGAAAAACGCCATTACAGATAGAAGTCTTGATTATGGGCGATAATGTATAAAGTTTTAGCTTTCATAAGCACCTTGCATAATCACTAGCTTGTTGGCTCTCAATATAATGTTAAAATGGCCAAATGAATCCAAAAACAACTGTTCAGGTAATTCCCAGAGGTCTGATTTGGATTGATTTGTACAGCCCCAAGCTGGACCACTCCCAGACCAATATGGTGATCACA
The DNA here is from genome assembly GCA_024036415.1 of Prochilodus magdalenae. Classification (NCBI taxonomy): domain Eukaryota; kingdom Metazoa; phylum Chordata; class Actinopteri; order Characiformes; family Prochilodontidae; genus Prochilodus; species Prochilodus magdalenae. Next base: position 627,159 of record JAMWET010007207.1, on the reverse strand, counting down.
CTGACGCACAAGCCAGTGTGCAATCCAGCCCGCGTGCCTATGTCTGTGGTTGCAGGTGTCTCAAGTTCATAAAACTAGCCTGCCAGAGTGCCAATACGCATCACATAATCAAGTCATAGAATATGATTTCAAGCAACTGATTTCACTGGATTAACGGAGAAGAAATAAAAAGCTGGTGTACTGGACAGTTGACAAATGAGACCCTCGAATTGTCTTTATGTAAGGACGGTGATTTCTCAAGGACTACCAGCAACAACCAGCTGGAAAAAATATATTACATATTAAATGTGCAAACATAAGTAACACGTTGCAGATGACTCTATTCAGTGAAATGATATAACGTCTTAAAAATACCAGCTGCTTGTTTGGATAATTTGGTTTTTTGGCTGAATGTTTTGCACAAATTGGTCAGTTTACATAGAAATTAAGTTGCATGCAATCTGAAACATGCAACTAGCTGCATGAATGTTTCACTGTGAAAAGCCAGCCCAGCTGTCCAAATCAGATCCAGTCTTCTTTGGTTATAGATTTCTTCTGTCAGAAGTTTCTTCTAAGAGGTTTTATTCCATGTTCGTACGGCTCTGATGTGTTATGAAGCTAAACAGGCCTATAAACTGGCCTTAATGTACAGAAATAGAGACGTCAGGTCAACTGAGTGCCTTAAATGTCACTCACATCCACTCCTCCTCACACCTACACATATATCATCACACTACTCTGAGTAGCCAATAATAAACCTCCTGAATGTGATTGTGTCCCTCTGACTTCATTTGTGGTTTTAATTTGTGGAACCATAAACAGTGTCTTCTAATGAACTCTAGGCCTGTCCACTGCATTTCAGAGCCAGTCCCTGGCTTTACTGATATTAACTGTGTTAGGTGTAAATGTGATGACATTCCAGAGTTATTAATACAGTCATCATTTTAAATGCAGTCAATTCTGAAAGAATGGTGGGTACATTTTATTATCTACACCATTAAACGGAAAGGTCTTGGCGGTATCGGAGCGATCTACAAGTTAAATCCTTGGACTAATAGACGCTGATTGTGTTTTTCCAAGTTTTGGGGTGAGCAAGATTAGATGTACTGTATAAGGAGTCATTAGGAAGCATGCCTGTTGGAGTTGTTCTCACTTTGTTCTTTCGGGTGTTTCTGATGTGGGAATTGGCCTTACATGGTTCTTCCTATGGGTTCTAGGTACATTAGCCACATTCCTCTGTATATTTTGGTGTCTTAATAACTGTAACCAATGCCCAGAAACTGAACATTCAGAATCCCATTAAAGCTCTGACTTCTGAGAACAGGAAATGACTGGACCAGCCAATCAAACAAAGAGGTTTATGAAGGAATGTTTAAGTTACTGAACTATATACGCCTTTCTTCACGGTGACGAGCGCAAAGGAGGCCCATAGCTTATATCTAATTGAGCGCACTGCAGTGTGGATAATCAGAGCCCATTAGTTTTAAAAGCTTCCAAACAGGCCAGGTAGACGTCAGCCCTGGGTCCCAATTTAAAGGAGGACACTTGCAGACTTCCTTTATGCTCTGGCCCTCACAGGAATTCCTGACACCAACTTTTTGGAAATTCCGTTTTTAGCTTGACTGGGAGCTTGCAGAACTTTAGACTTCCCTGTATTCTCATTGGGCAAGATGTGATTACTATTCTCCATCATTTGGTGCACAAAATAAAGACATCATATGTAGCAATATAAAGAGATTCAAAAAGGTTAAAAAATGAAATAACAGTTTTAATTCAGTACAGACTCAGCAAAGCATTCCAAAACAGCTGAGACAGGGGAAACATACAGTGGGGTGCGAAAGTTTGGGCAGCCTTGTTAATTTTCCTGATTTACCTTTATAAAACATTGATTGTTTGGTTAAAAAAATTATGCACTTTACACGAGGAGATGCTGTATGGGAGAGTGATGCAGAGGAAGCCTTTTCTCTGGCCACATCACAAACAGGGCCGCTTGAGGTATGCTAAAGCACATTTGGACAAGCCAGCTTCATTTTGAAATAAGGTGCTGTGGACTGATGAAACTAAAATAGAGTTATTTGGGCATAACAAGGGCCGTTATGCATGGAGGAAAAAGAACACAGCACTCCAAGAAAAACACCTGCTACCTACAGTAAAATTTGGTGGTGGTTCCATAATGCTGTGGGGCTGTGTGGCCAGTACAGGGACTGGGAATCTTGTTAAAGTTGAGGGACGCATGGATTCCAATTAATATCAGCAGATTCTGAAGACCAATGTCCAGGAATCAGTGACAAAGCTGAAGCTGCGCCGGGGCTGGATCTTCCAACAAGACAACGACCCTAAACACTGATCAAAATCTACTAATGCATTCATGCAGAGGAACAAGTACAACGTTCTGGAATGGCCATCTCAGTCCCCAGACCTGAATATTATTGAAAATCTGTGGTGTCACTTAAAGAGAGCTGTCCATTCTCAGAGACCATCAAACCTGAATGAACTACAGATGTTTTGTAAACAAGAATGGTCTAAAATACCTTTAGCCACAATCCAGACCTTTATTAGAAGCTATAGGAAGCGTTTAGAGGCTGTTATTTCCACGAAAGGAGGATCTACTAAATATTGAGTTACGTTTTTTTTTTTTTTGGTGCCCAAATTTATGCACCTGCCTACTTTTGTTTAGACAATTATTGCACATTTTATTATTAATAATAATTATTATTTTAATCATTGTTTTGGGGAGTGGATTATCAATATGCAAAAAAACTGCATCTAGAAATTGTGGAACAATTTCAGAAGAATGTTGCTCAGCATAAAATTGTGAAGAGGTTGGATATCTCACCATCTACAGAACATAATGTCCTCAACAGTTTCCCCATGTCAAGGCCAGTGGTCAGTATTGGATGCAAGCTGTGGTTGTATCATTCAAAGTAGAAGTCATATGTCAACATGATCCAAAAACACCGCCGTGCTTCCTCAACTAGCGGGATTTGTCTGGCAGCCGTGATGCTGATCATTTCCTGTTACTACTTTTATTACTTACTAGTGTAAATATAAATGTTCCACTGGAAGAGGTCAAGTTTATTGATACTGCATGTAAGGTGTTCTCTGCACACACAACACACAACATGCTTAACTGTAATGTTCTGTGGAGTAGGACTTACAACATCCATGAACAAACAACAAGGTTAATGCCCAATGGAGAATGCTAACATCTGTACCATCACCCCTTGTACTGAGAGCTGACCCCATCCACATTCAAATCCATATTTAGACATGGCTGACCCCAGAGATTCTTCATACAAGGCTTATTGTATGGAAGTCTTTAAGGCAGGTTAGTCAAGTTATTGTGTGTACAGTATCCCACACTTCATTTATAAACAAGACTACCCTGTGTTATCTTGCCAATGGCATCTTGGGGTCATTGGTTTAGATGTGATGGCTAAGGTCAAGGTCATTTGTGATCATTTAGAGATGAACCATACTGACCCACAGTCTGACAGTGCATCACCAGGGGAAATGTGTGTGGGGAGTTTATGCACAGACGTTAATAAAGAAGGGTTAGAAGTTCCCTATAAAAGTCAAATTACGTCTGTTCCAACCTTGCACTGCATGGCAGTGTAACGGAATATAACTACTATCAGCATAGATTTGTTTTGGATACAACACTCTGCCTGGTTTGTTGGATGTGGGTGACCCAAGATTGTGAGGGTTAACTCTAGTAAATGTTAAGATTTGATGATGTGTATAATTGTGCCACCTATTCACATTCTTAATCGTGAATATTAGCATTTTAGGTGAAATAGGTTCTAGACTGATAAACATTTCCAGTTAGGTTGACTGTAAGTCCATTTCCAACAATGTGAAACGGGTTCAGTTCCACCTCACGCACCTGATATTGAACATTATGGCACATTTCCACCAAAAAAACGTAGTTCCAGAACCAAAAGGGTTCATTCCCAGCTGGAACCATAGAAGAATGTCTTCTTCAGCATGAACTGCGACGACATGTTGGGCTTGTCAGTTCTTCAGGAAAAAGAAAGCAACAACGGATACATCCTCAAAGAGCGTGCAGTGGTCTGCTGGAGAAACTCTTTTATGACTCTTTGGAGCCAGTAGATCCATGTTCACTTGTTGGATAAAACCAGGATTTGTGATAACAGCACAAATGCTCGCAGGTAGTCTACGTGCTGCACCATCTTGTTTATATTGATTACTACTGCTGTGCAGCACCCTCTGTTGATGACATCTGTTTTGACGTCCCTTGGTTTCAATACAAACCAGTGAAAATGCAAGCAGGATCCCCGAAAAGCACCAAGGTTCAAAGTAGCTTAAACAGAACCAGTTCAGGTTCTGTTGGTTGAAAAGGACTATGTGTAATTCAGCCCAGGGCTGGGCTTAATTAGTCTCAGAGAAATTGCCCGTCACATTTCATATTCCAAGTCTTCCGTTTAGGTGACAATTCTGGAAAAGTCTGAATCGACGACAAAGGGTCTGGCAAGTGTCAAACTTTGACAAGCTGTTACAAGCTGGGAAATTTCACTGTCTTTACTTTCCTCCCCGACATCTGTAGTTTAGAGAGTCCAGTCACAAATCTAAAGTTTACCAAATGAAAGTAACAGCTAAACAAAGCAAAGAACAAGTACAGCCTGCTTTGGGACTAGTTTCGGTATCGGAATCTTAAAAGCCTTATGAATTTACATGTGCGCATTTAACCAACAATGCAAACCAGAAGGCCAAAATCAGGAATCATGTTTTTTCCTTTTATAAAGCTTTTAAATTTGAATTTTTGTACTATATACACATTTACAATGTGCCGGTATACTTACTGGTGAGCATCTCCAAATGTCGCCCAGTCTGCTTCTAAAGTACAAACCGGATTCCAAAAAAGTTGGGACACTAAACAAATTGTGAATAAAAACTGAATGCAATGATGTGGAGGTGCCAACATCTAATATTTTATTCAGAATAGAACACAAATCACAGATCAAAAGTTTAAACTGAGAGAATGTATCATTTTAAGAGAAAAATATGTTTCAAAATTTCATGGCCTCAGCAAATCCCAAAAAAGTTGGGACAAGGCCATTTTTATAATAAAAAGAATGTGGTCTGGCATTATCTTGTTGAAAAATGCAGGGTCTTCCCTGAAAGAGATGACGCCTAGATGGGAGCATATGTTGTTCTAGAACCTGAACATAGTTCTCTGCATTAATGGTGCCTTTCCAGACATGCAAGCTGCCCATGCCACAAGCACTCATGCAACCCCATACCATCAGTGATGCAGGCTTCTGAACGGAGCGTTGATAACAACTTGGGTTATCCTTGTCCTCTCTGGTCCGGATGACATGGCGTCCCAGTGTTCCATAAAGAACTTCAAATCGTGACTCATCTGACCACAGAACAGTCTTCCATTTTGCCACACTCCATTTTAAAGACCCCTGGCCCAGTGCAAACGTCTGAGCTTGTGGAGCTTGCCTAGAAATGGCTTCCTTTTTGCACTGTAGAGTTTCAGCTGGCAACGGCGGACGGCACGGTGGATTGTGTTCACTGACAATGCTTTCTGGAAGTATTCCTGAGCCCATTCTGTTATTTCCTTGACAGTGGCATTCCGGTTTGAGGTGCAGTGACGTTTAAGGGCCCAGAGATCACGAGCATCCAGTAGAGTTTTACGGCCTTGACCCTTACGCACAGCGATTGTTCCAGATTCTCTGAATCTTTTGATGATGTTATGCACGGTTGATGATGATAACTTAAAAGTCTTTGCTATTTTACGCTGGGTAACACCATTCTGGTATTGCTGCACTATCTTTCTGCGCAACAATGGTGGAATTGGTGATCCTCTTACCATTTTGGCTTCAGAGAGACACTGACACTCTGAGAAGCTCTTTTTATACCCAATCATGTTGTCAATTGACCTAATTAGTGTTAATTGGTCTTCCAGCTGTTCGTTATATGCTCAATTTCCTTTTTCCATCCACTTATTGCTACTTGTCCCAACTTTTTGGGGATTTGTTGACGCCTTGAAACAACACATTTTTCCCTTAAAATGATACATTCTCTCAGTTTAAACTTTTGATCTGTGATTTGTGTTCTATTCTGAATAAAATATTAGATGTTGGCACCTCCACATCATTGTATTCAGTTTTTATTCACAATTTGTTTAGTGTCCCAACTTTTTTGGAATCCGGTTTGTATATACTTGGGTGCAGTCTGTGACCCTGTGATGATCGGTGAGGTCCCATGTTGGCATGCTGCTCACTGCCAACTCACCCTGGTCAGTGGAGCTGATTGGTTTTAAAATTCTTCTTCTGCAAACGCTCTTTTCTAGTGGTATGTGGTCTTCTGCACATTCGTTTAGGTTTTACACATCTTTTCTTTTGTCTTTAATTTAAGAAATAAACAACAATTCACTCTTTCCACCATACTCTTGGGAAACTGGGCAAGATTTCAGATATACAAATAGGCTACAGAGGTTTTTCAGGGGCATAGTTACAGCTAGGCTATGAAGGACCAACAGTATGTATGAGTTTGCTACAGCGCCCCCCTGAGACAGACCAGTGTTGCATCTGTACTTAGTTAAGAACACCAAGGACAGAAGCTCATTTGTAGTGGGTGAAGCAGCTGAACACTGATCTTTCTCTGAATTTGTATTTGAGTGTATATTATTATTGTGTAACAGGCAGCTTGACGTCATAACAAGTTTACTTTACCACCAGAATTTTGAGTTTGAGACATTCAGGGGGTCCAAGAGGGTCCTGGACTCCACCCAGAACATCCTGTATTACGCACCTTGGTTACAGACAGTAGTCTGTGCCACTAAAATTACGACCCTGTGCTAAGATCAGATATAAGGGTGAAAAAAAATCCGGGGATGAAATGCTATTGAAACAGTCAGGCCAATAAAAAGCAAGTGAGGAGGAATTTGTTCATAGTCACAGTTTCCCTAAGAAATATTTATCTTGAGATTCACAGCTATATATTCTACCGTCCTCTGCTTGTTTGTTTTGTGCTGTTGCTCGAGCCAGACGCATTAGATTCCAGTAATGATGAAATTACTTCGACATTGGATTTCACTTCACCTTAGAGGACCTCGGTTGAAGGCCAACTGACTGGCAAAGTAGTGGATGTTGAGGACCAGGGCTCCACAGTGCCATACCAGATGGAATGGCGGAGACGCAACATCAGCATGCTCACTTGCAAACGCGACTTTTCAAAGGTTAAACACGTGGAAACATCAGGATCACGCTTCTGTGCAAAGGTTTTGGACACCTAAGCACATTCTTACCATTTATCTTGGCCATAAGTGCTTTAGCTTGTTAAATTCCAGCCATATATCCCCCAAACAGATGGAACTGTACATAGAAATTCATCTAGAAGTGACAAGAATGACTTATTCAGCTAAGGAGTTTAGTTTAAGGAACAAAGCTTGGTTTGATAGCATGGAGTTCTTAAATCCCATTAGCACCACTCTTGATTAGCCAAACCACACAGAGATTAGCCAAACCACATACTGATAACTGCAACTAATACTGGGTTGCTGTGACGAGAGCTTTGGAAATGTTTAAACAAACACACTGCCATGTGTAAAACAATGACGTACTGTATTCATATAAACTGTGCTCTAATATTAGTGCTTCTTCAGAGCAAATAAAAAGAAATAAATAGCTTATTATTATTATTACTATTATTATCATCATCATCATCTTGGGTGTGCTAATGAATATCCTTTCCTTAGATTCACCAGACTAGTACATCGTCAAATCATGAAATGATAAAGCCGCAGATGCACACATGTGATAGCCTATTTAAAAAAAAGGAAACATGCCGTCCTATTTACCCCAGCACTGTTTCCATTCGCCATTTTCATTTAACTACAGAAACCAGACGCATTAAAAACATTGTTAATTTAAGTATTATTAATGAACAAGCTCGTTAGCTGAGTCTGTCACAGACCGGAAAAAAAAACAACAACAATGCGTAGCGTGGGACAGATTCTCAGGAAGTCATGTTTAAAAGCACCCATGTTTCACCCCTTAAATGGTCACCAGCAGCTCCAAACGTGTGTTAAACACTCAAATAACTCTGTTAAGATTACACTGTTGTCCATGTAGTTACGTAATGATAAGCATTAAGCATCTACATAGTCTGGAAATATAAGGGATCATTATTTTACATACATTCTCCATGGTAATTACACTTTCCCATACGTCATATGTTACATAGTTACTATTTTCACTGCATAGCCATTAGACTTTCATAACAGTTTTACTTCCATCCCACTCATACTGGTGCTTATTATTATTATTATTAGAGCACTTCTTTTCCTTCTTCTCTTTCTTTAGGCACATATTCTATTATTGTTATTTACTGTATTTGGGCTGCTACAGGGATTAATAAAGTGATCTATCTATCTATCTATCTATCTATCTATCTATCTATCTATCTGTCTGTCTGGTCAGGTTAAAAAACATGAACGCATAGAGAAATGAAAAATAAACCAAATTCACAAAATTCTCATTTTCATAGGTGATCAGAAATGTTTAGTGTTAGAAGTCCGACCTTTGTTTTTAAGCGCAGGCTCAATGGAGATAATGTACCTTAGCCAAACAGTAAAGCTCTTTACTTGTGTTAGTTCTATCTAGAAGCAAACTGAGGACACCAATCATGTTTTGGCTAATGAACTCTTCTGGTAATCGAACAAAAAAAACTTTATTTTGGTTAATCCACTCTTAAGCAGCGGTTTTCATTTCCTATTTAACTGTCCTGCACTGGATCCAGGATGTTCTGCCCTCAACATACCTTGATCCAGCTCATTAAAGGCTTAATAATTAGAAGATGATTTGAGCTGGGCAGGCAATAGGTAAAACTGTGCTGGGCAGCGAGTCCCCAAGACTGGATTTGCAAACCACTGCTTCAAAGAATGGCCTTGATGCAACAGCTGGAATTGCATATTGCCTCTTAGCAGAAAACTGGAAATAAATCAGCCCCCTAAGATTGACAAAGTAAATAAAAACTAAAAAAAAATAAATAAATAAACAACATGTTTTCCCCGATACCGGTTTATTACCTAATCCCAGGACAACAAAATACAGCACTATGGTTTGCCTGCCCCCTTGTGCTCATAAGACAGTATGACAAGGTCCTGTAGCAAAAGCAAAATTGTGCAAATAATTAATTAAAAAAATGGTTTATTTTTTTTCCCCACAATACAAATGAAAAATGTACAACAATGTCAGACTGGCTCTTCTCTTATTATTAAACTTCTGCTTGTATTTAAAGCTGAGCTGGCAGTATAAAAGATAAAGCCCAAAAGCCTAAAGCACTGAAACATACAGCTAAAGACACACAGACAGATGTAAACGTACAAAAGTCATTATCACAGGGACCCTGCACTGGCAAGCACACTTAATGGCCAAAAAGAAAAAAAAAAAATATTACACCTGATCAAGATTTTAAAATAAATATCACACCACCATGTACGCTGCACTCAACATTATGTATATCTCTGCTGCAGTAAGACCATCAGATCTTACTAAACCAAGTAACTAAGCGATGTTCCTGTGGAAAAGGACACATGGAGAACAGGATGGAGGTATTTCTGGAAACGATCGTGCAAAACTCCTCTTCATGCCTGAATGGTGGTCTTCGCATTGAAGGCAAAGTAGTACACCAAAATGCCAATGGCAGCAGCCAAGACTTCTGTAGACACCCAAGGGCCACTCCACGCTCCCTAAAACACACAGGCATAGATTAAACATAGATAAAAACATTAGTAGCTGCTGTCATAAGGCCTGACGTTCACCACACAGAAAAGACTACAGATTTAACAGGTACATCACACCATCACATCTCCCATCACTTTATTACTGTTCTTCATTTTCATCCAACTTTGGAAGTCAGACTAATAAGAAACACTGCTAACTGTAATGAATATTAATGAGATCCTATCACTGAAAATAACAGAAGACAGCGGCTGAGACTGACGTACAGATCTTCGAGCAATATTATGTGGATAATGGGAACGATTCTGAGCCATATCTGTGTGCTACTTGTTATCCCGTTGTGGATACGACTGGTGGCCCCTGTATCAATGGCCAAATGTCTATAACGCACTCCTATTACGGGTTTACTGACGAACTGATACCTTTGAGTTTTGCAATACTATGTTTTGTGATACTGTACCAATTCTAACAAACACGGTACTGATTGTTAATCAATAGTTTACATGCAAAAAAGGGAAGCAGAGAGCGGTTGTGTTGTGTTTGTGATGTGTTTAAACCCCGACCGCAAGATGGTAACAGTAGATAGTAGCAGTTTTATAATCTACCTTCAAAGATGAAAACAAAAACTAAAGCAAACAGCACAGAGGCAAAACCAACACTGCTCAATGCACAATGCTCAGCCAGACAGCATTTACCAGCTGCAGAATATCAGAAATTCCACTTGAAGTTTATACATTTCTACATAATTCAATCTTTAAGATGTAAACAAAGCCATTCAGAGTGTTTTGATGTGAAATGCTGTTCTAGAGAAACTAACCATATCTGAATTGTTCACAGACCCAGATTTCAGAGGTTTTACATCTGTAAAAGCTCACTCACAGAAGATTATTATGGTAAACTGTACATTGCTTGATGCCTGACACTGTTTATACAAGTCTTGAGGTACACTGTGGTCTAAAACAGACATTTCATACTCAATGGCTTCGAAGTACAAATAGTCTTCATAGAAACACATTTTTATCAACCATGTTAACCATGATCAACATAACGCTAAAAACTCAGAAGACACATGCAAGTACACTGGTGGTGTTTGGTTAGATTTGTATAGCAGGCACTGTGACTCCTGGGTAACATGAGCACCACTGTAAAGTCAGCAGAGCCAGCATGTTTCCCTACAATAACCCATTTCACTTCAAAGTACACAGAATGACTCTGTTAACAACAAAATGCAGATTTGTTTTTTTGTTGAATGGTGGAATCCACTGTATGAATGAATGGTTAAGGCGACAGTTCACATTTAACTCACTCTATGATCCACATTGACAGAGAAGAGAGGCTTGATTGTGTCTACATCCTCATTGTTCCTCTGAGCCTGGAATTCACATATACAAAAAACATGTCACATCACAGGCATGTCACAACAAAGGAACATGTGCATTTAAAGCATGTTTTAGTGAACCAACCTTGCGCAGTGAACTATAGGACTCCTCATCGAAGAATTTGACTTGGTATGTCCCTGAGCTGGCCTGCTTGTGGGGGAGACTCCATGACACCTGGCAGAAACACATGAGACCTGTATTACGCAACAGAAGCACTAAAGCTAACACTGCTGAAAACGAATAGGCTCATCATGGAAGGACATTATCAGCTACATGTAAAGCCTGGGTGTTTACCGAAACACAGTGTGAGAAAGCAATACAGAGCACCAACCTGGTACTTCCCAACATCCTGGCCTCTTGTCACGGGAAACTGCCTGCCATTGACATCCGCGTACAAGGCGACGCTCTAACAAAACAAAACAAAAAAAAAAAAAAAAACAGTTGGGATTATTGTTCACTTGTCATCCAGTCATCCTGAAGTGAGCCAGACATGGAGGTAAAAGCAAACTACCTGCACTCCATTGGCACATGTTAAACTGAGCTCCACAATGAAGACCGACTCTGAGGAGATGACTGCATCATTGGTGGTGTACGTGGATGGGCTAATGACTGGATTCAAGCAACTCTCCCCTGCAGACAGGGAAAATAAAGTAGGGTTAATTCAGACAGGGCGAGGCTTTGGCATCAGCATCAGGGCGGGCAACCAAAAATCGAATGATATTAGTGCCACGTGTTTATCTACACATCAGTGCTGAAATATTTCTATGGGTATTCCCAGCTGTTTAAAAGGAATTCTCCAAAAAGGCACCAAAAAATTACAAATGTGCTGGTAATATTTTATACCAACACAAACAGCTACTAATTTTAAAGCTTAAAGGAGCAGCATGCAATATTGAGCAAATATCTAGTAAGCAACTCTGAGAACCCGCCGCTACCCATAACTCTGGCGGAGGTCAGGTTTTCTGATTCGCTTCAGCACAGCCTGGTTTTGCTTTGTTTCAATATGTCATCTTTTTTTGCAAAATAGTAAGTACAATCCTGCACTTGTCAAAATTGGGGTTCCAAATTTCAAAGTTTAAGGAGTCTGGCCATCAAGTAATCCTACCTAAAATGCTCATAAGTTTAGTACTACATGGTAATAATAGTTTGTTATTGCGTTCATTATTGATATTTCAGTACAGACTCAGCTTAATATCACTACTTAAATGGTGCAGCATTTACATTCCAGTGCTGGTAATTAGCATCTTGGTCGAGTTGTTTCCTGTGAATGGTTACATTCTGGCGCCTGGGGATTAAAATAACTGCTGCACCATTTAAGGTGGAACAGGGAAAGTTGAACAAGAAGCTGGTGAACACGAAGCAGAGTTCAGTCCCATAGTTTTAATGCTGGTAGTATATATAATAAACCTACCTGGACTTCTATGAACATAGCTGCCTTTAAATATGCATTACGGTAAAACATTCCAGCAAACATTCTTCTTCTGCGTCTTCCAGTTGATGCTAAAGACCCATTTAATTTAAGATATCACTTGAGTGTGAAAATGTGTAAGGCTCTCTTTACGGCCAGAGTGTGGTTCTGGCCTGCTGTAGTAACACTGTGCCTCTACAGGGCAGCCGCTACTGGAAGACAAGCTGCTCTTATGTAAATATGAAGAGCTCATTCCAAACTAAGGAAAACACAATAATGTGTAGGCCAGTTACAAGTGATTATTCACTAACATCGATATAGTTATGAATATTCATACTCTTTTTGTATTTCAGTTATTTGGACTGAACAATTTGGTGCAAATATCTGACAGCAAATTTTCTGACTAATACTGTGCTGCAATTTAAAAAGCAAAAACCTCATGTAAACTAAGGTCAAGAACTTATTTAGGCCAAGACTACAAGCATATCCATTTTTTTTCTGGCTTGAGGCTTTAACATAGCCAGCCAACACAACAGACTGCCAGTTAAATATAATTGTTTTCATGTAAACATTACAGGAGTTATTTCCAACTGGTCTAACTCATCTACATGTGCTTTATTAGCTTAAAGTTTTCCTCTTTTAGTACAGCAAGACAGTTGATCAGGTAGGCTGTTAAAATTGCAAACTAACAATTGCATCCTTTTAAATTGAGATTTTGTTATTAAAGAACAATTAATCTTTCAGCCTTATATTTACACATTTAAAAGTTTCAATAACATTTTGACAGTGCAGGCTGTAAAAACAAATTGCAGCTCTTGCGATTTAAATATCGCATTCTCAAAAATTGCAATGTCTATAAACTTACGATGAATCTTTCAGTTGTATTAGCTATATTTGGTTTCTGCTAATAGGGCCCCTAAATCCTACACACTGCACCTTTAAAACAGACCATTACAAAGTGCTAATAAGTGCGAATATTTGCCTGCATAGTTGCCACACTGAGTAACACCAATTGAAAATGTTTTTCACGTTTAGCAAACACAGGCAAACAAGCATATTTCCTTCAGCTTGAACGCACCTCCTGATTTACTGCAGACTGAACGCTCCTTCTCCTAAACTCAGTGTAGCGTTACTTACAGACAGAGCTAATTGCTAGTTTACTGCACAAGTCAACATTTCTGTGGTTTTACTACCACATGCCTCGACTGGTCACTCTTACAGAACTCAAACCCTTAAACGTGTAAGTGACTTTCTACGTTAACATTTCCAGAACCTACTTTATTATTTCAGTCAACTGAATAATAAGGTACTGTGAAGTTAGCATAGCTAAGCTAGTTAGCCTGTGTCCCCCTGCTCCCTACGGACGGTAAATAGTCTTAAAGTAGTAGAATGGTACTTACCGTTGCACAGGCAGAACAAAAGCGCAAAAATAAGGCCAGTTTTAATCATTGTTGTTTAGTTTTATCGATATCTGAGCGAGAACAGAGAATCATACACGGTGTCCTCAACGCTAGCAGCAGCAGTAAAGACACATCAGCGCCGGCAGCGTGAGGATGACGTGTCGCGCTGTGGATTCTGGGACTTTGAGGCTACAGAAGAACTACAAACATGAACTTAAAGGGACTCGAGCCTAAATATGGTGTACATTTCCAATACCGTCCTAATATGTTGCTTAAACTCATTTAACTTTTTAATATGTCATTTAATCTTTCCTGATTTAGCTGCCGCTTAGGTCATATTTTAATAGTATTGGACATGTACACTATTTTAGTCTTAACAGGCAAATATATAATATACATTGGAATGCATTGGAAGGAACACAGGTCATTTTCACCAAGACAAAAGTGGATTCACTAAAGCTAGCCTCCTGCCATTCCATGACAGTCTGGCGCGATGCCATTGCAGCATGTAGTCCTGCGTCGTGCATCCGTCGCCAGTGGTGCTGACACTAACAGTCTCAAGGAGGGCATCACTGCTCACTAAATGTCCACAATCGTGGCTGTTGGGTCAGTCAGGTACCAAGGCCCATTCTTGCTACATCACATGCACGGCCAAGCGTGAAACTTGATTCATTACGTGTCTGTTTGTGCAACTATTCTTTGCATAATAACTGTAAAAATAAATAATGTTTTGAATTTAACCAAAAATGTATGTGTTTATATGATATAAATGTAAAAACATTGCCTGTAATGGCATTTACTAGTTTCCATAACAGATGAATGATGCTCATATGCTGCTATTAGCTTCCAGAATATCATTTATGTTGCAAGTGTTTGTCATCCTTTCGTTCTAATCTGACTTTATATTAAATAAGTGATATTGATATTGGTATCAGTATTGTCCTAATACTGGCCAGATTGAAGAAGGACTGATCAGTAATACTGCGGATAGTTCTGTATTTGAAAAAGCTAAACTGAAAAGTAACAGCAGTAACTGCATGACTAAGTTATGTTGCAGCCAGGATATGAAATACAGAAGGTTACATGGACCCCCTGAATGTCTCAAAATCAAAATTCTGTGGGGGCTTTTATAAAGTTATGCTGTTGGTTCAGGAAAGCGTGGCACTGTAGCAAACTGATTCACTCCGTTGGCCCTGCCCCTGAAAAACCCCAGAATGCCGCAGCATATCTGTAATTCTGAAAACATGCCCAATTTTACAAGAGATAAGTGGGAAGAGTGAATTATCACTCATGTCTCCAGCTGAAGACTCAGTGTGTAGGAGTATTACCAGACCAGAAGAGAGCACTTTCAGAAGAAGTATTGTTAAACCAAACATTTAGTTTGCCACTGAGTCATCAGTGCTGCTAATGGCAAATGAGCGATTAGCCAGCAAACATAGGAACCCCAGTACCCTATGTAAAACACTTTGGCTGTATTCTTTCACCAGAGGGGAGTTTCGGATTGTAATGTTCTAGAGAAGGAAGATAAAGGTTACCAGGAACAATAAATGATGATACAATTAGACTGATAGTGGCTATATTTATTGAGCTACACAAACAGATGTAGAGTCTTTCAGCATGACGGCAGGTCGCCATGTTTGCTAATGCAACATGCCGGATGTCTCGGCATGGAGTTGTAGAGGCTCCAAATGGTGTCTTGTGATAATCCATACCATGCAGCTCAAATATTCTCACACAGTTCCTGCAGATTTTCGAGTAGGGGTGGAGGTGGAGTGACACCAGATCCTCTGGACGTATGACAACAAACATCTAAGTTCTTCATGGTGCTGACCACGCTGCCTCCACACACAGATTCATTGGTCGTCTCCACCAAGACAAAAGTGGGACTCGTCCCTGAAGATGACCTGCTGCCATTGTGAGTCACTTAATGACAGTCTGTCACGACACCATTGCAGTCTGATGTCACTGACATGGTGTTAGAGGCAGTCGCTGTAACGATCAGCATAAATGTAGGCCTGCATCGTGCAGCCGTCTACCAATTATCTTGCACTAACTGGATGACTAACTGAATATCCACAATCATGGCTGTCACAGCGATGAGAAAGTTGTAGTGAAACTTTAAACATCCGCATCGTTAAACCTACACACCAATTCAATTCAATTCAATTCAACTTTATTGTCATTATACCAATACAGGGTTATACAGTATAACGAAACACGGTCAGGCTCCTTCACCAGTGCAGTTGAAAATATACAGGGGTTGGACAATGAAACTGAAACACCTGGTTTTAGACCACAATCATTTATTAGTATGGTGTAGGGCCTCCTATTGCGGCCAATACAGCGTCAGTTGGTCTTGGGAATGACATATACTGCGTCCTGCACAGTGGTCAGAGGGATTTTAAGCCATTCTTCTTGCAGGATAGTGGCCAGGTCACTACGTGGTGCTGGTGGAGGTTCGTCCTTCTTGGTGGTATGCTGACATTGCCCTGGATACCGTGGCTCTTGATACATCACAAAGACTTGCTGTCTTGGTCACAGATGCGCCAGCAAGACGTGCACCAACAATTTGTCCTCTTTTGAACTCTGGTATGTCACCCATAATGTTGTGTGCATTGCAGTATTTTGAGCAGAACTGTGCTCTTATCTGCTAACTGAACCTTCACACTCTGCTCTTACTGGTGCAATGTGCAATTAATGAAGATTGGCCACCAGGCTGGTCCAATTTAGCCATGAGACCTCCCACACTAAAATGACAGGTGTTTCAGTTTCATTTTCCAACCCCTGTATATATATATATATAAATAGTGTAGTGCGAAGACAAATAGAAAAACAATGTGTGCAAACAGTACAGTATGTGTGCAGGACATGTGCAAAGAGCCAACAGTTCACCAAGTTTCATTCCTGATCGGTGGATCATTATCGGTTGATCATGGTCGTCATCATTATCCTAAAACACACGCTGCCAGACTTTACAGTGAAAATCCTGTATTTATTAATGTTTGCAAATGTTAGATGGTGGTTCCTTTCTCCCTCCAAAAGTTCCTTACAGAGTTCCTTTTCTATTTCTGAACAGTGTGCACAGATTTCTCCCCGAACCCTCTCTTCACTGCATTCTTTCTTTTACCCCTTCTACTTTTTTCCTCACTTTTATGCTGTTTCTTTAAAACATTCCTGTTTCAGCTCCTGTCCTTTTGACATTCTACACCTCCCTGTCTTCTTCAACCTCTGCAGGTCTGCTCTTCAGCTCTGGCTTTCCTCATGCAGTACTGCATCCTTCAACACCAGTCGGTCTTTTAGCTGCTGATTAGCTTCCACTGTAACCGTCCCTTTACATTTCTCAGCCTGTGAGCTCCGTCATGTCTCTATGGTTATCCCCTCTTTTTGACTCATTATCATACCTTTCTCCCTTCTTTCCATCTTCTCTTCCAGTCTCTTCATGTTCACAGCCTCCAGCAACTGGTCTGTGTGGACCATGTGCAGCTACAGCCTGATCCTCATTACAGGCTGCCTGCCTGGGCTTGTTGTCATACTTCAGATTCTATTGCTCAGCACTGATTGCCATTAGCTTCCCGGCAGGGAAAGCACTAAAATGTGCATTGCAGGAAGCCTCCAGGACCAGGGTTAGAGAAACTCTGGACTAGAGGACAGCGATAGTCATCTCGCTTTCTCTCTGGCTCTGTGTTATTTCACCATCTCCATGCTCATGTTCTGCTCAGTCTCCTCCAGCATCACTTGTTATCTCTTTTATAACCGGTCTATGGCTTGCACATCAAGCAGCTTACCCCTTTGCAGTTTGGCTAAAAAACCTTTACATCTCTTTTAATTTCTCTTTCATCTCTTTTGATCTTGTAAAACCTCTGATTTTTAATTATGACCGCTTGTGGTATGCAGTGTCAATTGTGGATGGGGCAGTGGCGGGGACCAGATCCAGACAGCAGGACAGTAGTGTCCACACACACTCAACAGGAGCACCTGTAAAGAAACTCTGGTGGTGTTGCCCCCTCTAAGTCATTCTGCTATCAGGACAAAACCTTGTACCTCAATTTTTGCACTTTTCTTTTTTTTTTTTTACCAGAATTTCAAATCGTCAGCTTCTCGTTATATTGTGTCAAAATAGGCAGCATGAATGAACCAACCGAAATTCTCCAAAATGACTTGCCGTAAATCTCCATTAAAGGGGAATTAATCTGATTTTAAAAAATGTCTCCATGTGTAAATGGTTATGATGTAAACAAAGCCATTCATTGTGCGGTGATGAATTGCTCATTCTAGAGCTCCTTGCAGGGTCAGAATGGTTTACATGGTTTACACGTGGTGGTGATAGGAACCAGATGTACACCATGGAAAAAGAAATGTACCCACACACACACACACACACACACACACACACACACACACACTTCCTTCTGGCTGCAACAATTCTTTTGATCATTGACTGTGATTGAAAGATATATGTGTGTGTATATATATATATATATATATATATATATATATACACACATATGTATATATATAGCTTCTCTATGTATTAACCATTTTACATCTGTCTGAATGGCATTGTTTACATCTCAATGATGGAATTATGCAGACAACTGTGCAAATACGCATGCATTAAGCACTCAACACTTGTCGGTGAGCTTTATTTAAACGCAGGGGCCAGATAACTGGCTTTCCCCGAACGTGTTTGTCTGTCAACAGCAGAGATCTGTGATCACAAGGGGAACCACAATAGCAAAGGCAGCTGGAAAACATTTGGAGGACATTTGTTTTCACATACTGGTCATGTGTCCAGCACCACTTTACAAATATAATAAAACCTGGAGCTTATCTGCATTGTTCTCAAGGCTGGAAAATCTGAACCTGTTACAAGAAATGTGGTGGTTGGGTGGATGCCAGATGAAGACACTGACGTGCTCACTTGTTGAAATATTTTATTGCAAAACACAAACATTTTCTAGCCTGCTGTGAATGATTTGGGGAATAAATACCTTCAGAAAATAAATTACTACATAAGCTAACAGAATCATTGTTGTAGGTCACAGTAGGTCTGTTAATGGCTCTCATAAATACAGAGTTACAAGGGAACATTATCTGTTACATGATCAGAATGCGCTCAGTGAGAACTTCCTCAGTGTTATCATCAAGCCTATTAACTTACTTCTGGCATTAACACTGTGAGGAACTGAACTGCTGAATCTTCACAAAAGCAGTTCACACTACCGTGCATGTTCAGTTCTCTTTTGTTCATTGCTGCTAACAGACTTGCTGTTCCCCCTCATTCTCAGTGTACATCCGGCTTAGTTGTCCTTCTCCATTTCTCAGTCCGTCTGCTGTGACGCTTTAAAAACGCTTTACTTTCTGCGTCGCGCTCCCTCTCCTCTGAGAGTTTTGTGGGGGTGATGCAGAGAGAGAGGAGGCTTCAGTGGAGGACTGCTCCTGGCGAGAGGCAAGCTCCTTGAAGACCGAATTCATCTGCCGACATACTTCCTGCAAAGACATACCACCTGTTTTAATATTCTGTTTTCTGTATTATGTTTTCAATTCCAGTATGTTTAATTTTAAGTCACTTTATTAGGTACACTCATTGTCCAATTTATCAGCTTGGTTTACCATATAGAATCACTATAGACTGCGGTTCATGTTCTTCAAGTCACGATATCTACTGATGCACAGTTTGTGTTGTGTCTTGTAGTCCTTCATTAGTGGACACAGGAAGCTGCCCACAGGATTTACATTTATGGCATTTAGCTGACGCTCTTGTCCAGAACGACTTACAAGATTAACCCGATTACAGGTAGGCAAATGTAGTGTTAGGGGTCTTACCCAAAGACTCTTATTGGTGTAGCACAGCATATTTCCCCAGACCAGGATTCGAACCCCAGTCTCCCACATGTAGAGGTGACACCCTGAGTAGTGGTGTTACCCGCTGAGCTACACCAACCACAGGATGCTGCCCATAGCATGTTGTCAGTTCTGACCATTAAAAGGGGGCTATTCAACTATATAGAGAATCAGACAGACTTGTAAAACTAAAAAGTGCTCCTATATAGTAAGCAGAGCTGATAAGAGTGACAAGGACTGCAGATAGAGGGTGGTGTATATGGAAGGCCCATTTTAAATAGGTTGCATGTGTGATATCACAAATATCTGCTTATCAGCCTACATCCAGTTAGCCCTTCCCATTCACTCCGAAGTTTTAAGGAGAAAGGTTTCAGCTCCGACTGCAATACAGGGCATCCAATTAGAACAGAGCTGCTTTACATATATCTGATTAACAAGCAGAGTAAAATGAAAGCCTGCTTAATTCAAAGGGGTACAGAGAGGTTGGAGAATTGCCAGGTAAAAATGAAATAGGACTATTTCACACAAATTCACCCAAAAAAAACCCAAATAAATAAATAAAATATGAAAAATATCAAATAAATATTTCTAACGAAAGTCGATCAGCTGTGGTATAATTACTCTTACATGTGAATCATTGATGGAATTTAAGTAGATGTTTCGGTGTGTCTTACAGAAGAGCAGAAGGTATTTATTTTTCTGTATTATGTGTGTTCTCCGTTTTCTTATCTATGATTCGTTATTTTAACTGTAATCCATTAAGCAAACCACAACCTGTAGATCAATCATCCTGGGAGCAAAGTTACAGCTAAAGCATGTTGTTCTCTAACCTTGTCCACTTGTATTTTGTAGTCCTCTGTGTTTTCGCTATCAGGCGCAGACCTTCTCTTCTGGGGGCTGTTTACAGAGCAGAATGTCAGATTAATGTTTTAAGGGTTTACCTGGGTTTTGTCAGAACAACATGCTGTTCAAAACCACATCAGTCTTATTGCAGTGACCAGGATGAACAAATGCATCACTCACTCTAATGATTTCCGTAAAGCCCCCGGGGAGGTGGAAGGCCATAGAGGTTGCCCTTTGGGTATCTGTAAGGTGATCTTTCCGCCATGAGTAGGGCCGGCAACAGATCCAGACTTTTCATTGAACACCTTGAGTCTAGAAAATTAACAAAGGCATTATTGCAATATCAGCGTTTGCAATACTGAGAGGTTGAAATATGCAAATCTGCTCTCCAACCAATCGCAGTTCTTCCTATAGACAGTAGTGAATATTTGAACAGTCAGTTTTCGGATGAATAACTAACATGAAGTAATGCATTAGATAATATGAAGTACCATAACAACAATGGCTACAATTTTTAACTAAGTAAACACATAACAACTACACGTTTACATATTAAGTAAGAGTTGTTGCAGGTTTACTTAACCTTAGGTAACTAATGTTAATGCATTACTTCATGTTAACTAATGTTTTACTTCACGTTACTCAGTCAACACCTAATATAAAGTGTTACCCTTTTTCTGATGAATGTTTTCATGTAATTCAAACAAAGATTTCTTATTTCTTTCTTATTAATAGCTGTTAGTACATCAAAATGTAATATCTCTTTGCTATAAGTAGCAATAGATACCATCAAATATTTCATTCACAGGCATTACACAGCTGTAAACCTACTGATAATTGTGGTTATGTGATATATACCAGAGATAAAACTGAAACAAGATAATTATGATGATAATGATGATGATCTATTCAAAGCTTGGTGTGCAGGAATGATGTTTGAATGATGTTTCACACAACACATTTAAATAGCTTTAATCACTGAGGTTGGTTACCGCGCCTGGGTTGTCCCTGTTGGCTGGTCCTCGGTCTGGCTTCCTCCGCTACTGGTTCTTTCAGCCTCTTTGTGGTTCTGCCCCACCTCCACACTAACATATGAACAGGAAGAGAGGTCAATTTGAATATCATAAAAATCTCAACTAGACTTGCCAGTGTGGTTTCTGACACTGCATTGGCTGTTATCTATAAAAACAGATTAAAAGTAGCAGCCATCGCACGCGTACAGAAACCACCTAAGCACATACGATTATTTACTAGCTCAGTGTAGTTTAAGAGACAATACAAAAACAGTCCAAGAGCCCACTCCTGAATTAATTTCCAGCCAAAACAATCTTCAGACGTATTTTATTGCGTGTTTGGTTACATTAATGCACTCAACTTGTATAACCACACAGCAATGACTTCCACCCCTTGAGCAAGACTATCAGAATACTACAAGGATCTAGTTAGCTACGGACTTATGACAGTGAGCTAATACAGCATGTTCCCCACATGGTCTCTGAGAATATAAAGTCTGGGACAGAAGGGAAATGGGCTTTCTGTTATTTCCATATATGCTCATGAATGCTCAGCCAAAAGTGCTGTACTTCTGAATAGGACCACAGTGCAAGTACCAGACTACCTTTCTTGCTCTGTTCTGAAATATCTGCTCCACAGTTCAACATTTAATGCAAAGTTCAAATTCTTATTATCAACCTGTTTTAAAAGGAAAGAGTGTGCCTTACTACATAGTATATCTCAGACAGCCATTTTGCATGTTGCAGCCACATTCCTCATTCAGAAATTCTCATTAGGAAATGCTTTAATTACAAAGACCTTTCAAACTGTGAGCTGGGTAAACCATATTCATGAACTACTCACACAATAGCCTTGGTCACATCAAAGGCGAACACCCAATCAACTCACTCTTTCCATAAAACAAAACCATAAAAATTTTGCTCTGGCAAAATACAGCTCTGGATTTAACCATATTCTAGAAGATCTAATAAATTAGAGATTAAATATATTTATTTTCAGTTTTTTTACTCAGTAATGGCTTCTTCACAGCAACACATCCTTTTCTGTGGATGTTGATCTGATGGTGATGCTTATGGTGCCAGTCTTTACTATACTTTAATACCTTTTCAGCGTTTTAACCTCCTGCTCTTTCACTTATCTGTCTCCTAAGAATGATCTCCTAGAAATGAATAACATGTTCTTCTACCATTTATGGAAATAGGTACTTTTCAGACACATGACTCTGATGACACGCAAAATCCAGACAGAAGGCAGGAAATGAAAAGCAGAATGGCAGAATGGACGAGGTGGAGAACATTACGAGAGAAAGGTGCAAACAGAAAATCACAACATGTTTGGTGTGACTGTTAGGTTATGAAGCAGCTAATCTGAACTAACAGATTAGCTGCAGTCGATGCAGTAGATATAAGAACTACCTACGGACATCCGTACAACAGAACAGGATGCAAGAATCCTGAGGCATACAGCACTTGTGTTAGCTGTTTGGGTCCCAATGTGCTCCACAATGACTTTCGTTTGATTTTCTTTTATTGTTTGTGGATTAAAGAAACAACAAACCTTGAACAGCGCAGCCTCTCCCGGCATTAACGTTATGGCTGTTTACTTAATGTAGGTTAAAGGATCTCAATGCCACCTAGACATGAATCATTGCGAAACAAGACGCTGTTCCATAGCAGTTGCATGGCAGGTTAAGTTATTTAGAGTCACATGCCCTTTGTGTAATGGTTAACCCCGATTTATAAGGGAACGTAGCACGGAAAACTGCACTTACATTATCAAACTTATATAATTATATAATGATTATAGTATGGAAATGATATACTGTGAACCTCAAACACTGTTGCCTCCTCCTTTAAATACAAATCCTGCGTTTGTTTTAGAGGGCATTAAAACGTGCTCCAAAGTCCAGGGCTGTTACCTAATAATCCTGACTCCACCCAAAATGACACCACACAAAGTTCCAGCCTAGCAGAATCCTACAGCCTGTTCAGAATGAGTAGTGCCAAAAATGTAGCACATATGCAGTGGCATTTAAGGTGGAACAGAAAATGTACCTAGTTCTTTAGTAAGACCCTGGACAACTTAAATTACTCTGCACATTTGACAGACTCCCAGGTCTTGGATGGTATCAAGGCTTTGCCCAGTGCAGAGAGGGCAAGATATCTGCAATTCCACTTTAACCAGTGTCCCAACTGCAAAAGGAACCTGTAGGTAGCAGCAAAGCTGTGTGGTTTTCTCCACTTTTTGTCGTAAACTGAAAAGTTTCATACGGAGAAGTTAAATTCACTCCATGTTGCTGAGGTCCATTTTATTTTCCTGTCGGTCTTTGTTTCGACATGTTGCTTTAAACCAGCCAATCAGAGCAAAGCTTGTCAAATTATTAGTGTGTGCACTGTAAAAAGCAAAACTGCTTGTATCATTCTAGGACAAAATTATACAGGTGTAAATGATCTAGGGATGTTTCACTCCGACCAAAATCAAATACCTTTAATGCTCACATGAGGAACAATGTAAAATACTGATTCTGATATAACATAATACAACACAAGTGGTGTTCTTTGCAGCTACTATTTTAAAGTGCATGCCCACACAATGGACCGTGCAAAATTCAATACTTCTCCTCATCGCTGCATGAAGCAAAAGTTTGCTGCTTCTTCCCCAAACTGCTAGACCATTTAGAGTGGAATAAGAAAACACATGGCAGCTGTATAGGAAGCTGGCTTTAGCCTCGTCCTGACCACAAAAGGAGGTTCGTAATCCAATTCAAGCATATTCCTCTTCATGAACAATATCTTTTAGTACTCGATGAAAGCTCCTTGTGATTTCTCGGCTAGCCCAGTTTGAGCAACTGTAAACCATGAGGCAAACCATAGGCATTCTGAGAGCTTGTGAAAGAGCTCCCTATGCAGAAAATCATTTCCTGACCTCCATCTGCAGTTCATTCCACAGCAAAGTCATTGTCAGTGCCATTGACACATTCAGACATTAGGTGCAATCTCTGACTTTTGCATACATGCAGGTGGCATGCATGATGCATCTGTCCTTTACTTGTTAGCAACATTAGCACTATATCTATACTGTAAAATACATAACTAATAATTATAATTATTATTATTATTATTATTATTATTTATCATTTAATATATAATTTATAATAATAATAATCGGTTTATCAATAATAATAATAGTAACAATAATAAAGTTAACAAATGTATAACAAATTTACTTATTAAATGTTTAATAAACTGAACATTAATCTCAATGTTAGTCTGGTTGGGTGACAGTCTGCATATTTTGTTACAGCATATAAAGAGATAATCACCATCGATTATTTTTATTACTGTTCTTTTGATTGACATTGTTTACAGTTCACTGAATCAAAGTAGCAAAGTAAACTAATAAACAGAAAGCTTTGACAATGATGAAATCAGATGAGACCAAAGAGGGAATGACCCATGTGGAGACTCACCTAGACACACTGATGTATTTATCTGGGATAAGACCCTTTGTGCCATTAAATTCCCCTCTCCACCAATCAGAGGAGGCTCTGCTGTGAAGTGTTAGACGAACACCCTGTTTGAAGGACAGCTCGGCAGACGAACGTGCAGTGTAGTCGAACAAGGCCACTCCCTCCAGCTCGGTACAGCCAATGGAAACTGGACATAGCAATAACCCATGAACAATACTTCACCAACAGAAACTGCTTCGGTGTATGAATGATCCATAGTATGCTTTTCCACTTACCCTCTTTGTTTGGAGATGCATCTGCTTCCACCTCTGCCTCCTCTCCTGCAGGCTCTCTGTGGATCCAAAGACATGGCCCAATGTTTTAGCATGTGGTTCACTTATTAATATTCATAATCATCCAGTTATAGTTATCCATATTCACTTATTAATGATGTTATTAAAAACTCACTGGCCATTTTATGAAACAAACTTAGCTTACAGGTCTTTTGTATCGAAACCATTATACACAGTAGCTCAAACACAACTAATCAGCCACCCCCGTTTATCATCGGTCAATTATTGTTTACAGGACGGTGACTTTGTCTGGTTGATAATTATTAGCACAGCAGAAACACCATGATTGGTTGAAGACCCTCATCTATGAGGTGGTTTTTCAGAAATCTGGTTCTGAATGCCTCTGAACGTCTAAGTTCTTAATCATTTAATAATCCATACATTTTGGAAAACATGTGGAAGTTAACCTTTTGACATTTTGCCACTGCCTATTTACTGATTTCAGTAAAACAACACTAATTCCAACTGCTCTACTACAAAATCTCTAAAACAGGCTTACATTTTCTAATTTTGGCTTTGGAAATGGTTAGGAAACAACACCCTTTAGTTAATCAGGGACTGAAGAGAAAGGGTGCATAATACTGGCGGAGACCAACAAATGCTAAGCAGTGATTAGCTAAGCGAAAACTACGATAAACAAATTAACATTTCAGAAAACAAAGTTACAAAAATAAAAACAAATTTACAAATGAAAACAAAAGTGTTTTGGGACTTAAAGTGTTTCACATCGTGTAAATATGTTTTTACTTTTGTAATTTTGTTTTTTTGAATGTAATGTTTTTTTTTGCAAATTTGTTTTTACTTTTGTAATTTTTTTCTAATATGTTAATTTGTTTTGCACATCCTGGTCACCGTGGTCTTGAGACTGGAGTGAGAAGCAAGGATACACTTTTGAAGGAGATCCGAGTCGAAACTGGCTACTCTATGAAGAAAATGAATGACATATTTGAAAATGGCTGCTATTGAGCCTACGCTTCAGTTTTGGAACAATTGTGTTTCGAAAATGTCACTCATTTTCAGTTCACTGATTTCAGTTCAGTGTAAAACAGCTTTAGCCTGCTTTACAGTTTTGTACTGAACTGAAATCAGAAGATTGACAACTGGTAAGGTTTATCAAATGAGGTAGTTAGGAGACATTAGCAATAGAAACTCAGACACTGAGTAGCTGATATTCTGACAATGTTTGAGTTCATGGCAGACTTCATCATATTAATGTGGAAGAACATCAGTTTACACTTGTTTGTAGTATGTATGTATGTAGCACTATTTGCCAAACAAGCTCGTAACTGTATGTAGGACATAACATATCTGTTTTGGAAATATTAGGCTTACTTCAGGAAGCAATTGTGGCAATTATTCAAAAACACAATTCATTTCTCTCACAGAATGGACATGTTTTTGTTTCATACAGTCATATGGTTAAATTCCATGCTTTGTTGATTCCCTGAGTGAAAATAAGTATATCCTCTACAGGGGTTACACACTTCTTGCACAGTTTAATGCATGATTTCTGCCTATTTGCTAAGTTGGTGATTAAAACACCAAGAAGAAAAAAAAAACCAAAAAGCTTTTTTGAGATATTTTATTTACTACTTTTTTTTAACTATGTTAAACTAAAATTTAGATGTACTTTAAAGAATAAATGTGGTTAAATTTGGCTGCCTCTGCATGATCATCTGAAAACAACATCCTTCACCAGTTTAAGGATTTCTGGGCCAGGGAACATAGGGCATACCAATCTTGGCCATGAGTGACACTAACATAGTAGTAGCACA